>PVJD01000248.1:0-323452 GCA_004026545.1 Mormoops blainvillei
CACCAGCCAGGGCTATGTCCTCCATTTCTTAGCACCTCACAGCATCTGCCTTATAGTACACAGACACCTAATTTGAAATATTTTAAACATGGTTACCTGAATGTGAGTACAAATGAGCTTACCTACACAGCTAGACCTTAATTTCATTAGATTGTTTTGCCAAGACCTACAGCAAGACAATCAGTATCTTACACATTTTTTAAAAAACCAGTCCTAGGCATTGAAGCATGCTACAGCTAAACACCAGTGCCCAATTCTGTCAGCTTTAGCAAGACATTTTGGGGTTATAATCCCTTTACTGGAATATAAAATTATTAAGCATAATATTTGAAAGCAGAAATGTAAAGCAAATTCTAATCAATAGGCGCATCCTCGACTTCAGATCTTATGAGTAAGGGCTCATCTTATGTTCAAACACTCAGGTGTTTGTCTCTTTCAGGGGTCTACAAATTTTTTCTTGAAGGGCCAGATAATAAATATTTCAGGCTTTTCAAGTTAAGGGGCAAAATTGGGGACTTACTATAACCATTTAAAATGTAATCATAGCCCTGGTTGGTGAGACTAGTGCATTGAGTGCCAGCCTGAGAACCGAAGGGTCGCTGGTTCAATTCTGTCAGGGTACATGCCTGGGTTGCAGGCTGACTCCCCAGGTGCGGAGCATGCCAGAGGCAACCAATTATGTCTCTCTCCCACACTGATGTTTCTTACCCTCTCTTTCTCCCTCCCTTCCCCTTCCTCTAAAAAAATAAACTCTTTAAAAATAAATAAAGTATGCCCTGGCTGGTGTGACTCAGTGGATTGAGTGCTGGCCTACAAACCAAAGGGTTGCCAGTTTGATTCCCAGTCAGGGCACATGCCTGGGTTACAGGCCAGATCCCCAGTAGGGGGCGCATGAGAGGCAACCACACATTGATGTTTCTCTCCCTCTTTCACCCTTCCCCTCTGTCTAAAAAATAAAATAAATAAAATCTTTTAAAATAATAAAAAACAAAAATAAATAAAATATAATTATATAAAAATGTAAAAAACACTCAGCTCACAGGCAGCTGGCCAGATTTGGCTCATGCGCTATAGTTTGCTGACATCTGGTCTATTTGCTAAATTCACTCCCTTTCCTGCGTCATCTGAAAGTATGATGCAATGCCCTTTTCTCGAAAAAGAAGTGATTATCTCCTGTCTAATGTCAGACTGTCATGACTCATTAGTTACTTGCACTGTGACAAAAATACACCCACACGGTTGTTTATGCAGAATATTTTATTTATGTATTTGATATCTGTACAGATGTTTCTGTCATTACATTTGTCTCTGTGTTTTTACTGAACTACATTAATTCCTAAAGGATAAGGCTTATATCTGTTTAATTCAGTTTGTACACTCTTAGCAGAGCATAAGCATCAAATGGACATCTGACACATTACAGTAATAATAAAACAAAACAAATATAAGTCAACAATAGACATTAGAAAAAAGCAGATGGAAATACATACAAAAATTCTTATTTTAGAATGATACTATACATGATTTGTAAAATCTACGTCTTTAAGTTTATGAGATTATATCGGTTTTTTTAAAGAAAAAGGGGGAAACTTGCAACAAATAATAAAAATAAAAATGCAAAGTCAATGTAACAAATATTTTTGGCTCTTGGGCTAAAAAAATTAATGACCAATGAGGAAAAACTCTTGAGAAGTGAAATGAAATGGACCCTAGTACTGATGTTCTCTTCATGTTTAAAAAAATTGCCTTTTAATCTTATTTGAATTGATTGGAAATGAATTAGTGACAACCTTTTTAGGCTAAAAAATCAACACAGCTTATTAAAACAAAAGAGTTATTTCTAACATGGAAGCAGAGGGAAAATATTAGAACCATTAAAAAAAAGAAAAAGCACAAAAGGCCCCATTCTGTCCATTGCATCCTCCTCGTAAGTTCACAGAAACAAGAAACGGTCTGGAAGACGCCTTACCCAATTCAGCCACGAACCTCTAAATCTCCATGACACTTTCTGAAAGGCTGACACGCAATTTTATGATTTAAAATACATATTTAATGAAAAGTAATTGAACCGACAATCAGAAAAACCGGAGTGTCTTTCCCTTTACAATATGATATTAAAGTGCAGCCTATAGATATGTATTTTGTAAAGTAAAATGTGTTTGAAGCTTTTGTTTTACAAAAATCGACACCATTAAAATCAACATGATTATTTGCCACTCATCCAACCACTGAGGTAACAATATTATAAAAATATGTAAAAAATATTATAGATTCATAATTACTAGATATGCTGATTCCCATAGAGCTAGTATAAATCGATTATTAAAAAAATAATTTTGTTTCCTTAAAAACTTGGTTCATTTACCATTAAATAGCAAATAGATATTTGCTATCCTGAAGTACCAAAAAAATTATAAATAAAAGTGGCATGTTTATACTTTGGGTTTCTTGTTAGGTGGATCCTGAAGACTAAACTTTGGAATTTCACTAGAAGGAGCATATGGAATTCTCTTTGAAGACACCTTTTTGCCAATTGTTTCAATCTAGGAAAAAGAACAGATTTTTAGAAAGAAAATTATTAACAAGTATAATACGTAAATGTAAAAACTCTATATTGAAGCAAAATTAAGGGGGAAAGCAGAAAATGTTTTTCTAATTTTCTGAGCTGCAATGAAAGATCTTTGTTTCCTTCCCTATTTTTAATGTTTCTAGAATCCATGTACCTTCTATTTTTCATATGTATATCTAGACACTTACTCCTGCCAGTCCAAACACCAGACCCCACCCTCGAACAGAAGAGAATTCTATGCCACTAGTGTTTTAGTGGCATATATAAAAGTCATTAAGGCAGCCCCAGATGACACAGCTCAGTGGATTGAGCGTAGGCCTGTGAACCAAAGGGTCGCCAGTTCGATTCCCCAGTCAGGGCACATGCCTGGGTTGCAGGCCAGGTCCCCAGTAGGGTGCTAGGGTACATGCGAGAGGCAACCACACATTGATGTTTCTCTCCATCTCTGTCTCCCATCCCTTCTGTCTAAAAATAAAAATTTTTTTAAAAAGCCATTAAGACACTAGACTCCAGTTAATTCACATTCTCTCTCATACTCTATTTTCATGTCCATTTCTCTTATTCTAACAACTTGCATAAGTTCTAACAGCATAGGTTTTAGGAGCTCAGGCTTTAAAGAGTCTGAAAGGTGCCAGCTGGAATCCTGACTGACAATTGCTGTTACCTGTGAACTCTCTAGGTCTTTCTTTCTTATTTGTAAACAGTATTACTATCACCTGCCTCAAAGGGGCGTGGTAATAAATTAAATTAGATAAAGTGCTCAGCACAGTGTTTACACACAAGTCAGTCTTTGATGAATAAAGTCTAACCTTATTTTGCATCGTACATTTTAAACTCTTTTCATATATCCAAAATCATCAATCTTTGTTTTAAAGACACTACTTCTTTACTAGTGATGTCTGTCTCCTCTCTACTGCAGAGATAAATATACCACATAATTTTCATAAATGTCTTTTGAATTTAAAATATTTAATCCCAACTCATACCACAAAGGAAGGGTCTCGGCTTTATATTGATGAATTGTCTTATTTAGTGACTTATAAAATTATCTTTATTTAGTATTTCCATTCCTATTTTTTTTTTAATCTTTACTAGGGAAAGTTAACTTACAAAAACTAAAGCTGATTTGAAATATCTATCTCTTTACATATCTTCCCCCTTACATGAGTAAAACAGGAATGAGAGAAAATTTGTCTATGCTTTGCAAATAATCTTTAATAATTAACATTGCTCAGTCATGACCAGAAAGTCAGGTTGTTATTCAGCAAGGAGGGACAGAAGAATCCCCAAGGTCCTTGATGAAGTGTTAACAGACAAGGATGCCATCGGATTCTTGCTGAAAGTGAATCTCTCATGAATGAGAAATGAACACTCAGTTCTAAATAAGATCTTCGACAATTCACTGATACGTTAAGAGAACCAGATCAGATATTCTGAACAGAAGATGAGGCCATATCGGTGCTTCCAAGACAGCTGGTGCTGAACAGACGTGCACAGCCAGCTCTGAACGCTGTCCCCTTGTGCTCTGTTAGGGGACTGTGTGGACAGCAATTTCCTGGCTCATTTCTTTATCCTCCCTGACCCCCCCCCGCCTCCCGAGCCTCCCGCCCCATACACACTGCTATGAGGAAACAGAAAGTTGCTCATTCTTATTAATCATTTTGGGACCCGCGGTAGAACTGAAATAGATGTAACAGATAAGTGTATGATTCTGGGTGGAGGTTTCTGTCAATTGTCTAAGCATTCCATAATTCATGGACAAATCCTTAAGAGGAAGAGGGTCAGCACAACACTTTTCTTTCAGACCTCTCACTGCACTAGGACAGTTTTAACATTCAGAAGATGTAGGATCCTATACCAGCATGTGACAACTATATTGCATTCTGCAGTTTTCAAGACATTACTGTATAGGTATAAAAGACCTGGCCTCTAAGGGGGGTCAGTGTAGTGTGGATGGTTCAGTAGAGCAGCCTCGGTGGTTCCAGAAAGAATTTTTTTGGTATACTTTCTTGATCTTTATGATATGAGGTCAGGAGGGACATATTTTGTCCCTACATGATAAGCAACTAATGACTTCCTAGATACTATGTAAGGGAGACCAACAGTGAATGACCATAAATTTAAGGATGGACTGGAAGAGTTACAAAAATCCCAGAGACTTCCCAGAGAACTCAGTTATTTTTACCCAGAGTCATGTTATTACTAAATGAGAAAATATTAAAATTCTAAAACACAATGCCATTAAAAAGCACATAACCAAACAAATAGAACCGGTCCCGGGTCGTGACTACCTGGAAGCCAATGGTTTGTAATTCATTGTGGAGCCCATCCAGGACACGCCGCCCATCAAAGATAAAGGCTGGCTTCAGCATTTTTTTATGAATACGTTCATAATCCAATTCCTGTGAAGCCAGAACCAAAGGAACAATTAAACACACACACGAGCATGTACTCAACCCCAACTTACACAGAACACCTCTGAAATTTTCCTTAATACAGTTTCTGTCACCTCACCTTAAACATGTCCCACTCAGTGCAAATAACCACAGCATGGGCACCATCACATGCTTCATATGGATCCTTAGAAATGGTCACAAGTCGGGACACTAGGACAACAGAAACAAAAAAATTGGCAACAGGAAAGGAGTTATTGGAAATTAACACTAGAATTGCAGGAGGAGTTGAGGGTCTGCAAGAGGAATGGTCTGGTTGAAGTGTGAGGGAGGGGAATGCTGTGGGGCACAAAGACCCCAGCAACGCCCAGAAGCATATCCTTGGAGCCTCTGGGGCTTTTTAGAAAATGTAGGAAAAATCATTAAACTAACCCATAATTCATCACTTCAAATAGGAGTGGACAAAACAATACCTGAGGGTTTCATTAAAGAAATGAAGTTGAAATGGCCTACCAATGATATAAATGACAGAAACTGAACAAAGTTCTCTGGAGAAGAAACAAGTCTTGAGGCCCACACACAAAGTGATTCCTGAGACTCAAAGCCTTACCTTGGTCATCCTCTGAAACTCCCGGGTGAGACAGATCCACAACTATTTGTTCCCTTGGTACTTTTGGATCATAAATGTGGAGATGTGCACCTTCGTCCATCAAATACTTGCTAATATATATACTAGAAGATTCTCTGAAGGAAAAAAAAAATCACTATTCCTAAGCTTTTTAAATGGCATATATTCCAACACTTCAGAGGTTTACTCCACAGGTAAGATTCTGTATCTCGTGAGGATATGCATGTTCGCTTTATCTTTATTCTTTATGTACTACATACATATAGGTATTCCACGCACTCATCCACCAATCAAACAGCTGGATAAGGAGTTAACACTTACAAAGGGGTTGAAACATTTTAAAGAACTGATACCTTGTATCACCAGTGTCCTTTTTGAATGCAAACCCCAAAATAGCTATCTTCTTATCAGTCACTGTATTAAACAGACCATCTATGATCCGTGAAGCAAACCTCCTTCTCTGGTAGTCATTTATGTCTATGACCTGAAATTACATGAATGATTATGCAATGATTAGGTAAAAGAGGGGCAGCTTGTGCCATAGATTGCTCAGAGTTTAATGCGGGGCACTACTGTATAAATCCAAGCCTTTAACAGGAGACAAAGATTAACCAACCTCTGTAGTATCTTCAGATTAAAAAAAACACACAAACACTAAAACTTTTTATTTTCATTTGGCTTATCTTTCCATGCATCAGGCTGGGATGGGTATAAAGATGGAGACCACAGCTAAGTTTCCACCCCATTTGAGGTCTAGCCTGACTAAGACACACAGAGAGCAGTGTTCTCCTTAGCTGACTTCTCCAAACCCCGCGGAAGCAAAGCTGTAAGCAATCAAGCGTCAAAGAGCTCTCTCACCTACTTCCTCCCACCCCTCACCACAACTGAGTGTGAGTAAATGTGGACAGAGGTCAGTCAAGCTGAATAAAGATTTACAGCTGCCTCTGGATGGCCCATAACCCCACGAACGTTTGGCAGCTTTTAACTAAATGTTACAGGTAAAAGTCTCTGACCACCTATCTGTTGCTCTCCTAAGAGTTAATAAACAAGACCTCATATTTGTGAGCAGATGAATATAAGGAGATTACTTTTGGGTGTGTTTTTTTTTAAGGCTCTAGGCTTCTAGGGGCTGTATTTAAACCCTGAGAACTTGGGAAATGAGCCCAAAGTGCTGGAAAAGCAAGCCTTTATCTGCATGTTCCCCACAGTGGACAGTAAGAGAAAGCCATCATGCTGCATTGGGTATACATTTCCATGAAAAAAAAAAGTGCATTTCCTTACATTCCCACCCACTGCTGAAATGTGAAATACTAGAAACCTGGGGGGAAAATATTTGGGAAAGGTATGTGTACTGGTTGGTAACTTGGATAAATGACTTAACATCTCTAAGTTTCAAGTTCCAACAAGGAGTGATATTGGTGGTGGGGACTATAATGAGCACTAAGCAAAGTACTTAAAAGGGAGCCTGGCACAGAGTAAGCACTCAATAAATGTTAACTCTATTTCCAATTTGAGAAGCTCTAATTTTAGCTCTCTGAATCTCTTTTTTTTTAACCTCACCTGAGAACGTTTCTCATTGCTTCTAAAAAGAAGAGGAGAGAAAGAAACATCGACATGAGAAATGTCAACTGGTACATGCCCACCAGGATGGGGCATTGCATGCTCCTGGACTGGGGATCAAACCTGCAACCTAAGCATGTGCCCTGACCAGGAATCGAACCCACAAACTTTTGGCTATGGGACAACACTCCAACCAACTGAGCTTCTCTGCTCAGGGTAGCTCTGTGAATCTCAAAGGGACAAGACAAATATCAACAAAGGCAAACCACTTTAAATCATTATAATACAGGTTCTCCCTTATTTTGATTTTACACCCTTCAAGATAAAGAATTATAATTAAGAGTAAGTTCTTGTTTTACTCTGGCAGCAAATTTAGTTATAAAATTGGAAGAAATATTGGTTTATCAGAAACTTCTATCACAGTTGATTAGCAGAAGACAAAAACACAGAAACCCAATTAATAAACCTAAAACTAAAAAACTAAATATAGTAATAGCTGAATTCCTAGAATAAATAGGTCCTATGAAAAATTTTCACAAAGGGTGACATGTTTTAATTATAAGGTAATCATAAGTTGTTGTCTATGACTATTAATACCTGCTGCCAATAATGAGCTACTTCAGGCAAATTCAGAGCTTCACAGAGATAAACCAAATTCAGAACATCTTTTTGAAAGCAGCTCCCACCAAAACCTAAAGAAAGAAAAAAGAAAATGACAATATTTTCATTTAAGAACCACACAAGTGAATCGTGACAAATTTCGTCACACTAAATCAGAGGGTCTATGCTAGGGTTTTTAATACTAAAATTCAAATATTGGAAAATTAGGGGGTTTATAAATTGTGAAATTTATGAGCAACTAATCAATTCTATAAATAAACTCCAAATAATTTTCTAGCTAAAGGAGCCAGATAATAAATATTTTAATCTTTGTGGGCCATATAGTCTCTGGTACAACTTTCAATTCTGCCTTTGTAACTCAAAAAACAATCACAGCCAATATGTAATCAAATGGCACGGCTCTGTTCCAATAAAACTTTATTTACAAAAAACAGGGTATGGGCAGGATTTGGCTGAAGGGCCACATTTTGCCCACTCCGTTCTAGTGCAACACAGTATACAGGGAGAGCTGGCATGGGCTCTGGAGTCAGAAACACCCAGCTAGTCATTAGTTGTCTGACTTGGAGCAAGTTGTAAAAATTTTCCTGATCCTCAATCATCTCTATAAGGATTAATAATGAGATATACAAAGTGCTGATTTAGAACTTGGTGCATATGCCTTCAGGTAAACAGTAGCTATTTTTATTAAATGGTAGCTAGAAGAAAATACCAAAAAGATAGAAAAGGCCAGGGAAACCAGTATTGGAAATGGCATACGGTCCCAGAAATACAGGAAGGGCTGATTATGGCCCAATCCGTAAAAGGCTCTATTTACTTTTACATCAACCGTATTAACTTAAATCCAAAAATACAGTCAGTTCTCGTTTTACCTGGTAGTTACGTTCTACAAAACTGCTGAACTGGTAAACACTGAAGCACTGCCGCTAGATCAAATTCAGGGTTAGGTCCCTATGGGTTCCTGGTCACATTTCGATCAACTAATCAATAAATAATCTTGTTTCATGTGTTTCTGTTTAGAGACACCTTATTTAACACACAGTGTCGATTCATGAACATTGAACTCACAGGCAACAGCCCTATGACTCATGCGCGAATGAAGCTTAACCACACCTCCCGAAGGCACATCACAGCGTTCTGGCGCTTCAGAACACAGGACAGCACTTCGGTGATATACTTGGAGGCCATTTTAAAGAGTGAAATCACCAACAAAAAGCACAAAAATGCGAAAATCTTCACACTTAACAGGCCACAAAAGAGAGCACATGTTGCAGCACGAAAGCCGAAGCAGGAAGGCAAGAGCATTGCCTTCCTCCGCTTCAGCTGCGAATGTATGTGGTCAGGTGACTCAAGAGTTTCTGCTGCTCTGTTCACATCTGCAAATGACCACGAAAACTCCATGGGTATGGATTTTAGGGCTACAAATTAACTTTAGTGAGTAAGCTAACTCACAAGTATAGAATCTGCAAGTAATGAAGATCACCAAGGCTACATTTCAAAAATTTATTAGTAAGAGAAGCAAATGATAGCAAATATTTTACTACTTGCTTTGGGTGTTACTTGAGTTATTTATTATGTGGTCTCTCAAACTTATTCTTCCTAAATGTTCTTACTAAATACTAATTTATTCCTCCTAACACACGGAACTGCGCTTATCCTGCTAATCAGGCAGTAATTATTAAACAATATAAGTAACTGTTACTTCACTTAAAAAGTCCCCGATAGGCTGAAGGCTACATGTTTAACAATTATTTTAGGAGCATTAAGTTAAACAAAGACTTCCTTAAATTTAGAGACCTAGCTAAATGAACCCACTGTGTGTACTAAAAATTTTCAGTTTACCAACGCTGGCCTTTAGAAACTTATTTCCAATCCTCTGGTCCATTCCAATGGCTGTTGCCACCTCTTCTACATCAGCTCCTGTTGCTTCACAGAGGGCACTTATAGAGTTAATGCTGCTGATTCTCTGGGCAAGAAAAGCATTTGCTGCCTTAAAAAATAGAAAAGGAAAACTATGATAAGCTAAAATAGTAGTTTTATACATCTGGATGATATTTAATTGAGTTGATGCAAATTACTGAGGGAGATTTAAAAGTTACTGATGGGCTCAATTTGAGAAGGCAACAGGATGGTAAGGGAAAGTGTTTTAATTAGAAACTAAAGATGATTATGAAAGAGGGCAAAAGAAGGGAAAGAATTACTTTTAAAATTACTATTTTATTCTACCCTCCATTATCTTACATTTTATTTAACTTTTAGAATTTTCCAGAGTATTTTATACACTAATATTTGATTCCCCTTATGAAAATTACTTCATAACTATTTCATTATTTCATAATGTAGAAGAATATTATCTTTAAAAGCATACCTTTTGTTAACGTTAAGACAGTAGCTATGTAACTTAACAGGTTTAAGAGAAATAAATCCTTGGCTTTAAATTCAATGGAGAGTTGAATGCTATGTACCAACCAGTTTGGAAAGTTCTGAAGACCAAGTATTAGTGGTGAGGATCTTTTCTTTGGGAACCCAGTGCTCGTACACAGCACACAGCGCCTGCACAGCCCTCTGGCCCTCTGGGGTTTCATCCCCTCCAATCAGTACTCTGTCTGGGTTCTTTAGGTCCTTGATGGCCGTTCCTTCTGCCAAAAACTCAGGGTTGGACAGAACCTAGAAGCCCAATGCAAAGCAAGTTTTAAACTAGAATTAATTATGGACAACTTTACGGCATCAATATTTACACAAGAAGAACCAGATTCTAATGTTTCTTTTTTTTTTAAATACCTGTAAATTCAAGTTGGGTTTTGTGTTTGCATCAAATATTTGACGGATACTTTCTGCTGCCCTCACGGGAACTGTGCTTTTCTCCGTCACAATTTTGTAGCCATGTGAGTTTTGTACAATGCGTCTAGCACACGCTTCAATGTACTTCAGATCTGCTGCACGGCCTTTCCCCATTCCGTAGGTTTTTGTTGGAGTGTTCACCTGGCAGAAAGATTCAGGATTAAGAACAGATTATCTGTGAGGTACTCAATGATTTCAAGATAGGCCCTGGACCATCATTTAGCTGATCAAGTGGAAAGTTAACTATCATCAGTAGAGCTGACTGATTATTAATCCTCTATTAGTTCCTCAAGAACATTACATTTTGTAAATATAATCACCAGAAGAAATAGCTCGAAGCATCTGGAGAATTCACTCATTAAATTTTTTAGAATTACCATACATGTGTCAGACACTAGGGCAGGCAAGATCCAAGCTAAGTCCTGGAGATATAAAAGTGAATGAAAGACTTCTTATCCTAAAGGAGTTCACAATCTGAAGTGAAATGTAAATTTTCTCTTCTTTCCTCTCTCCATTGTATGTATTATCATGGTCTTTAAACTCCTTTTTCACTGTCCTTTTTTATAGACCTATTATCAATAGGTTTAAAAAAAAGGTTTGCAGTATCATTTACAAATACTTTTTGGCTCATTAGAGTTATGAATTATCTAGCATCTTCAGGATACATAATACTATGTAGACAAAGGCTACCAAACAGAAAGAAAAATAAATCATGAGTCCAGAGTCCAGGCACTTGTTCTGGCTTAGCTATATTTTATAACCTTGAGGAAGTGTGGCTGCCTTTGCCTCAATGACCTCATTGGAAAATGAAGGTAACACATTCTCTAAAATCTAACCCATGAGTTTTATAACCCTGTAATAAAAATGAAAGTACTCTGAGAAGTTTAAAATTCTGTACAGGAATAATTTTTGGACCAGTAGTAAGTAGCACCAATTCTCCTCTCTTGAAAAGCTTATAATCTACTGAAGGACTAAAGAAAGAAATCAAGCCAAAATAAATCAAAACTTGAAGACTGTCTTAAGGTATGAAAAGCGGGAAGAAAAAGCTGTTTATATGCACGAAACAACTTAGGAAAAGACAGTCATGGAAGTCAGAGTGCAGTGGAGTACAGAAGGGCAATGAGAGCTGGCTAACGGGATAAGGAGAGACATGTCAGAGATGGGAGATGGTCACATGGCTTCCTCTGGTGAAGGGGCTCTGAAAATAACAATTGGAAAATGATTTGTATAAAACTATTCCTATCCGGAATTTCCCCAAAAATTATCCGGGGTGGGAGGAAAGAGAAAGACGTAGTAAATGAAATAGGATCAGCCATGATAACTTAACAATGGAGAATGAGTAAATAGGGGTACATCATATAACTCTCTTCATTTTTTAAATAATTTTCCATACATGCTATTTTTCATAATGAAAAGTATACAACAAGCAAATTTAAAAAACTGACCCAGAGGATAATGGAAACTACATGTGAGTTATACAGCAATAAGTACCCTAACACGCACATAAAGTAATAGTTTGGAAAAATTAGAGGCAGCTCCAGTTAGACTGGCTGAGAGGCGTATGTAAAATCAGCTCTCTGTCAGACCACCCACCCTACAGTGGACTCTATTGCTTCCAAACAGATTATTTTAAAAAACATTTTTACAGAAAATTCCCTTATTGCCATCCCAGCCTCTGGGTTTCCAAACTAAGATAACCAGGAATACCTTATTGCAAGTATCCAAGTTAACTCCAAGTATCTAGTTACTCCAAAACATTTTCTCATTTTTCTCTGCCTCTACTCTAATTTTCTGCAAGCTTAAGTAGAGGATGGGTAGATGGGTTGCAGAAGCTGTACCAATTTCTCTGAAGTAATTAAAAAAGCCAAAAAAAGAGACTGGCTTCATTACCACTTTCTTCTGGAATTCACATTTCTTCACAGTACTGCTTTCGTCTCACCAGCCAGAAAACAACCCTTCACTGAACAACTTACAGTCATTAACAACATGCAGAGAGGGTAGATGGACCTAAGGAAATTTCTTTCCTTTATCTCATGGGAGGTACCCCTGGCTTTCCCCTTTATTCCTTAAGGCCCTAAAGGTCTTGTCATATAACATCCTAGCTCAGCCACCAGTTGGTGACAACTATATCCTCATACGCAGAATATGTGAGTAGATGGTTACCAGGACGGCAAGAACTAAGTCACCCTGGTTCAAATACTGGATTATCGGAGTTTACTCCCAAGCATTGGATATCTATTTTCATTACAAAGGTACAATAGTTTAGCCATATTATGAGCTGAAGGTGTCTGTGGGCTAGCCTAACAACCTAACCAAGAGATGCCAAGTTCTAAACAATTAATTTAAAATGAGTTTTGGAACATAATTTATCTAGACAGGAGATGCCTGTAAGTTTGCAAGCAAACTTTACCTGATTCTCTTTACCTGACTTCTACCAGCCAGAGGAAAAAGGAAATGATAAAATAAATATACTAGCACCACATGTGCTCACACATTACCAGCACTTCCTAATTCCAGATTTCAGGCCAGAACTTTCTCTGAATTTATTTGTTCAATGGTCTAAAATGACATATTTGACCAAATGATCACAGGGTTTGGCAAAGTGTTGGACAAAGTCAGTGACAACCAAAATTCAACTAGACAATGCTATCCTAAGCAATGCTGTGGCTTAATACAATGGATTTACTATTAGAATAGAATGAAACTTCTGTATAGATAAGAATACATTAAAACTCACACAGCAAAGGAAAATACTTACAGAAATAAATACAAGATCAGCTTCTTTAATGGCATCATCAATATTGGTAGAAAAAAATAGATTTTTTCCTCGACAGGCTTCTACCACTTCTTTTAGTCCTGGCTAAAAAGAAAAAAGAAAAGGAGCTGTACACACTAGTTACCAGTCATAGGAGATAACCTAACAGTAAAGAATTACATGCGTTAAAGCAGTTATATTATAAGTTAAATGTCTAAACTTGCTCTCAAATAATACCTTTGTAGAAAAATCAAAGATCATACACCGAAGGCCATTAGTGTACATCATGTAACATTACCAAATAAACAAATTAAACTTACTGCAAGTAAAGCATTTTAATGCTTTGTCATTGTTTATCATGTGCCTGATTGTTTCATAAGAGTTAATAATTAATTCTAAGTATCAACACAATTATCAGAACACTCAATGTCTTCTGTGATTTCAAGCAAACATTTGATTTTGCATTATCATTATGAACAGATTGTTTAGCCCCCAAGAATTTAGGCCAAACAACTGGTTGTGAAACAGTCAATAATTACACATATGTAAACATATATTTTTTCTAAGTCCTATTATAAGAAACACTTTTTTAAAAAATTTATTTTTATAGAGAAAGAGGGAGCGAGGAAGGGGGAAGAGAGAGAGAGAGAAACATCTATTTGTTGTTCCACTTATTTATGTATTCATTGGTTGATTCAGGTATGTGCCCTGAATGGGGGTCAAACCCACAACGTTGGTATATCAGGACTACTCTCTAACCAACTGAGGTCCCCAGCCAGGACAAGAGACACTTCTAATGAAAACTGTTACTTCTCCCATACAACATAACAGGATATATACTAATGTTAAGAATATTAAGGTGTGCAAAACTACCTAACGAGTATTCCCATACCAGCCTCCTGGCCCAAAAATCAGGGCTAAATCTGATCAGACCAGTCCAATCAGCAAAATGCAGACTGAAAATTTCTACATGACGGACAACTTTGTTTCTTCAACAAATAAACTAAAGAGAAAAACAGAGCTAAAGAGATTAAAATATTCTGGTCTTAAAAGACACTTAAGTGATACAAATCTGTCATGACCTATGGACCTTACTTGCATTCTGATTCAAATAAACTATGGGAAGAAGGATGTATAAGAATTCTTGATCTTAAGAAATTATTTAAAATTTTAGCAGTGATAATGGTAATGTGCTTAGGTTTCAAAACTATTTTTATTTTTAAAGATACATAATGAAATGGTTACAGATGAAATTATAAATAATCAGGATGGGGAGGTTGATCCACGTTGATAAATTGTTGAAACAGGGTGATGGGTACATGGGGATTCATTTTCCTATTCTCTGTGCTTTTATTACATTTGAAATTTTCCATAATAAAAAGGAAAAAAAAAACCTAAACCGCTAAAGCTTACTTTTCTTGGGGGACAGGCTCAAACAATACCCACAATCCTATGGCTGTTTATATAACTATCCATGTATATAGCAAAGGAAAAAGCCACTTCAGGGGCTACAGGTTTAGAATTATAACCAGAGGCAATTCACTTTTCTTCATGGTCCTGAGGACTTTGAACAAAAGTAATTAGAGGAAGTATACAATGTAAATTCAATTTCCATTAATTTGACTGAAATATATACTAGGACCAGCAAAATAAATGAACCACTAAAGCCACGAATAATGTCATCAATCATGTTAACCATTTCCTTGGTTATTTTGACTAGGTTCTAGAAAATGAGACTAACAGCTTATGGGATTTGGGGATTTTGCAGAGGAAATTTAATTTAGTCCTATATATAATCTCTTAATACTGTATTCAAATTAAAGTAACCTAAAATCAGAGCAATGCAGAATTTATACTATGCTTCAATAAGACCTCAAAATTAACAACTACATTATTCCACTAAAACCAACAGAATATTTGTAATCTCCAAAAGTGAGGCAGAAGCAGTTAATAATATAGGTTCTGCCTCTTATTAGATTCATTATGTAATTACCATAATTAGTATTTAGAATGTATATGGTAATTTTTATGGAAGAACTCAAGACCTGTCACAGGGTAAAATTATCTTTAATTTTACTCAGAAAAAGAAACACAAATTACCCATTTTGTTTTTTTAAAAGTAGTTATTAAAATTTTTAATGAACAAACTTAACAAAAAAAGCAATGACTATTCAATAAATTATGGTAACATAAAATGTTTTAATTTTTACATATTAACAATATCTACTATACTATCTCCTGAGTAAAAACTTAAGTACCTTATTACCACATTTTACCTTATGGTCATTACTATTTCCTTCTCATGGAACAAAAAATGACCACTTTTTTATTAATACAGTTTTGACACATAAAACATAAGCCTGTAAGATTAGAAAGAACGACAGTAAATATAAACTCATGGACGTGAAGTAAATTTAGGTGGGTTTTCAATGTAGCCTGATAAATCTTTTTACTTATCCTGTCTATTCTGAGAACATAGATAGTCTCTGACTTTCAATGGTTCGGCTTACAATTTTTTGACTTAACAATGATACAAAAATGAGATGTATTCAGTAGAAGTTGTACTTCAAATTTTGATCTTTTCCCAGGGTAGCAATACGCAGTATCACACTTTCTCACGATTTTGGTCAGCAGCAATGATGATGAGGGATACTCCACAGTGTAATGTGTTGCCAGCAGTTTTTGGATATCACAAAAAAAAATCTACAAAACATCTGTCTCCTATTTCTGGTGAGAAGAGGAAGGCAATTACTCTTGAGATAAAGCTCAAGATAACTGCTCAGCTGTAGGCTAATTTAAGTGTTCTGAACATGTTTAAAATAGGCTAGGCTAAGCTATAATGTTCAATAGGTTAGGTGTATTAAAATGCATTTTTGACTTAACAACAGTTCCAATTACAATGGGTTTATCTGGATGTAACCCCATTCATAAGTCGAAGAGATCTGTACTGCTCTGAACCTTGACAATTCGCAAGTCCTTGACCCAACACTACCCCTCTTATCTTCTTCAGAATACTTTACTTCTCAATTCCAGACAATTAAGATTACCAACATGTCAGTCACCTTTATTTCATGTCTCCACTGCCTTTTTTGCTTCCCTCCAGTCTCCAAGATGAGGCTTTCAAGGCCAATTTTGTATTAGTTTCAGGTATACAGCATAGCAGACAATTACACACTTTACAAAGGGTTCCCCTATCCCGATATTTTCAGTACCCGCCTGGCACCATACATAGTTATTACAATATTATTGACAACATTCCATAATCTGAATTTTGCATCCCTTAGACTACTTTGAAACTACCAATTTGTACTTTTTATTTCTTCACCTTTTACACTCAGTTCCCGCAATGTTTTCTCTGACAACCACCAGTCTGTTCCCTGTATCTATGAGTCTGTTTCTATTTTGTGTATGCATTAATTTTGTTCTTTAAATTACCCATATAAGTGAAATCGCATGGTTTTTGTCTTTCTCTGACTTATTTCACCTTAGCAGAATACCTTCTAGGTCCATCCATACTGTTGCAAATGATAAAATTTCATTCATTTTTATGACCGAGTATATTACATAGTATATGTGTACCATAGCTTTTTTTCCACTTGTCTATTGATACACACTTGGACTGCTTCCATATCTTGGCTATTGTAAATAACACTTCAGTGAACATAGGGGGTGCACATATTCTTTTAAATTAATGTTTTGGGTTTCTTTAGATATGTACCCAGAAGAGAAATTGTTGCATCATAAAGCAGTTCTATTAATTTTTTGAGGAACTTCTACACTCTTTTCCAAAGTGGTTGCACTAATCTGTATTCTCACTAAGAGTGCACAAAGATCCCCTTTTCTCCCCATCTTCACCAACACTTGTTAGTTGACTTATTGATGATAGCCATTGTAATCACTGTGGTCGGAAAAGATGCTTGGTATGATTTTAGTCCTCTTACATTTATTGAAACCTGTCTGGTGTCCTAGTATGTGGTCTATCCTAGAAAATGTTCCGTGTGTACTTGAAAAGAATGCTTATTCTGCTGCTCTGGGATGAAATGCTCTGAAAATATCAATTAAATCCTTCATGTCTAGTGTACCATTTAAAGCTGCTTTTCCTTATTGATTTTCTTTCTAGAAGATGTATCCATTGATGTCAATGGAGTGTTAAAATCTCTATTATGGCCCTGATCAGTGTGACTCAGTTGGTTGGGCATCATCCCACAAAGCGAAAGGTTGCCGGTTCGATTCCTGGTCAGGGCACATGCCTCGGTTGCAGGCTGGGTCCCTGGTTGGGGGCATGTGAGAGGCAACGGATCTATGTATTTCTCACACATCAATGTTTCTCTCCCTTTCTTTCTCCCTCCCCTCCCCTCTCTCTAAAAGTAAATAAATAAAATCTTTAAAAAAATTTTTTTTAAAAAGAAGTCCCTTTAACATTTCTTGTAATACTGATTTGGTGGTAATAAATTCCTTTAGCTTTTCCTTATCTGTGATGCTCTTCATTTCTCTCTCTCTTTTTAATGATAGCCTTGCTGGATATAGTAGTCTTGGTTGTAGTCCCTTGCTTTTGATCATTTTGAATATTTCATGCCAATCCCTTGGGCCTGAAATGTTTCTGTTGAGAAATCAGCTGATAGTCTTTTGGGAACTCCCTTGTAGGTAACTAACTGCGTTTTCTCTTGCTGCTCTTAAGATTCTCACTGTCTTTAACCTTTGCCATTTTAATTATGATGTGTCTTGGTGTGGGCCTTTTTGGGTTCATCTTGTTTGAGACTCTCTGCACTTGCTAGATTTGTGTGTCTTTTCCTTCACCAGGTTAGAAAAGTTTTCAGTTTTTATTTCTTCATATAGGTTCTCAATCTCCTGCTCTCTTCTTTCTGGTCCCCCTATGATGTGGGTGTTGTTACACCTGATGTTATCCCAGAGGCCCCTTAAATTATCCTTTTTTTTAAAAAATTCTTTTTTTCTTTTCGCTGCTGTTTGGGTGTTCACTGCTACCTTTTCTTCCAAATGGCTGATTTGAGCCTCTGCTTCATCTAATCTGCTGTTGATTCCTTTAGTGTATTCTTCATTTCAGTTATTATATTCTTCATTTCTGACTGGTTCTTTTTTATAATTTCTGTATGTTTTTTAATGCTTACTTTCTCTTTTTTTAAGTTTTCATTGAGTTCATCCCCTAAGTTCCTTGAGCATCGTTATAACATTGTTTTGAACTTTGTATCTGGTAGATTGCTTGCCTCCATTTCACTCATTTCTTTTTCTAGAAATTTCTCCTGTTATTCCATTTGGTGCATATATCTTTGTCTCCCCATTTTGGCTGACTCTCTGTATTTCTTTTTGTGTATTAGGTAGATTTGCAATGTCTCGCAATCTAGGTATGGTGGCTTATGTAGTAGATGCCCTATGGGGCTCAGTGGTGCAGTCTCCCTGATCACCTAAACTAGGTGCTCAAAGAATGTCCCTTGTGCAGGTTATGTGAGCCCTCCTCTTGTAGCTGAGTCTTGACTATTGTTGCCCATCTGTGGGTAGGGCTGATCCTCAGGCTGCCCTAGCACAGTGTGCAAACTGCTATGCAGGGCTTGACCCCATGAAGGAGAATTCGCCCCAACAGTGTCTGGTTCCTGCTGAGATCTCCCTTTGGCTGTGCTGTGGAGTTGACTGGGTCATGCTCTGATGTGGCCTGATGCTTGCCACCTAGCGTGTTGGTTCTGGGTCCTCCTGGGAGGGGCTCCAGTACAGGTCAATGTCAGACACTCCCTGTAACTGGCCCTGGGCTACTTGTTTGGAGCTACAAAGCAACCTAAACTGCCTCTGCTGGGCCTTGATGTGTGTGGGAGAGGACAAGCTGAGAACCAAGGCCAGCTTTTACCTGTGCCAAGCCTGGGGGCAGGTCAGCAAAAGACCCAAGGCATCCCAAGATCCTCCTCTGCTGCTGGTTGTTAGGATCAGTCACTGAAAGGGCCTCTGGGGATATGCAAGTTGTGTGAGGCAAGTTCTCAGAGTCACCAGGTAGGGGTGAAGAGTGTTCATCAGGTCGATACGGATTCAAACCTGGCACCATGCTGGGTCTGAGGACACTCAGCAAAAGCCTCTGTATACTCTTAGGCCGACTACCATCCACTTGGGACCTGCAGACGACTGCAGCGGGGTAGGATCTCGGGGAGTCATCAGGGTGGGGCCAGCAGAGTTCATCAGGCTAAAACAGACCAAGATTTGGCTGTATGGAAGGAGGGCTCTACACAGGAACAGTGGTGCAGGCTGGGCATGTGAGGGGAAAAATGGCCCTTGCCATAGAGTCACACAACTCAGTCTCTGCCACCACCTCCCAAGTCTACCTTGACCTCCTTACAAGCCTTCCCAAGAAAAGTCTGCACTGCAGGCCCCGGCTGGCTGCAGACAGCCGACTCCTTCACGAGTCCCTGAACTCAACGAGGCAGGGCAACAGGGAGTCAGGAGGTTAAGCTAATGCATTTCCCCAGGCTGATGCTGTATGCAGGGTAATGCTTAACCCAGGGAAGATGGCATCTGTGGGCAGTGTGGGAAAGGGACTCAGAACAGGGACTGTGATGGTTGTCCCTTCAGCCCTCTCCCTGAAACTATAAAGCTCAGTTTCTCCCCGTATGATTTCAGTCTACTCTGAGCCACCTTCCCTCTGTCAGACCCCAAGACGAGTGGCTGCTAACGAGGTTTTGTGTGCTGACACTTTAAGAGGGCACCTGGGTTTCTAACAGGCTCCCATCTCTCTCTGGCTGATGGAATTTCCACCGATGTTCACAGCCAGATGTTATTTGAGCTCCTCTTCCTGGCTCTGGTGCCCCGGGCTGGGGAGCCCAGATTGGGGCTCAGGCCCCTTGCTCCTCTGGAAGGACCTCTGCAGGTGAGATATCCCTCCAGGTTGTCAACTGCCGCCTGTAGGTGCAGGACCAGCCCTTTTCACATCTTCGCCCTTCCTACAGTCTCCATGAGGTTTCTTCTATAAATAATTTGTCATAAGACTATGCTCAGTTGGTCTTCAGCTGGTTCTTCAGGTTGATTTTTCTATAATTTAGTTGTAATTCCTGGGACCTGGGAGGTGTGTGTAGCTTCCACCTACTTTGCCACTATCCTGGATCCACTGCAACACACTATTTTAAATTTAAAGCACTGAAGTCTTAGGAAGAAGAATTCAGATTTCAAAAATGGAAACAGTAATACCAATAATAAGAATCTGACTGATTAAGAACCTAGAGAGGGAGCAAGCCTGGGCAACTGATTTTTTCTTTTCTCCAAGAAAAATGTTTAATTCTAATATATTACAGATAATTTATACCTTTTTTTTAGTTCAGGATACTCTTTGTTTTTTGTTTTTAAGTAAAATTTTAATTGAAATAAAACAAAATATAGCCCTGGCTAGTGTGGCTCAGTGGATGTGCGCCGGCCTGCAAACCAAAGGGGTCACTGGTTCAATTCCCAGCCAGGGTACATGCCTGGGTTGCGGGTCAGGTCCCCAGTAGGGGGTGTGTGAGAGGCAACCACACACTGATGTTTCTCTCCATCTCTTTCTCCCTCTCTCTAAATATAAATAAAATCTTTATAGTTCAATTTTTTTCCGTTTCCACAAGTGAACACACCTGTGTAACCACTATCCATATGAAGAGTTAGAAGAACATTAACAGTAAATCAGAGCCCAGTGTACCTCCTCCTAGTCACTACTTCAACTTATCATCATGCTGAAGTAAGATTAGTTGATCAATTTTTGAAATTTATACAAATGGAAGTATAAAGTATATATTATTTTTTATCTGATAATATATTACTTTTGGGAAAATTTAACCATATTCTTTCATGCAGGAGTAGTTTCATTCATTTTCAATGCAGTGTTGTATTTTATTGCAGGATTTAAGCTATAATTTATGTATCCCATCCTATTGATAATGAGCATTTAGTTTTCCATTTGACACTATTACTCATAGCACTGTTAATATCTGTCTTTGGTGCACGTATGTATGTGTAATTGCTAGGTTATAAACTATAAGTATTTTCAGCTTTAGTAGACACTGCCAAGCAGTATATAAAATTCCAATTGCTCTAAATCCTTGTCAACACTTAGTATTGTCAGTAATAATAATTTTAGCCATCCTGATGGGTACCCTTTGATTTTGAAAACTAAGGTACACTCCTGGCAAAAGTAGTTACTGAATGATTGAACATAAACATGGTTTACAATGTTTCAGATGATTGCAGCCCTTTTATAGATATCAGAATTATAAAACTCTTTATCAAGTCATCACTCCAAAATGTTTTTAAAAATTCCCCCAAGCCAAATATAGTAGTAATGTTATATTTATAACAGGGAAAGAAATGCTATAATAGAGACATTTAAAGAGCTATTATGAAGCGGTCATCTGGTAGAAGAAAGGATAAAGTACAAACTGAAGCTATCACATACACAGAGGGTATTTTTTAAAAATCTTATGTCTAATTCAGATATGAGTTGCAACTACTCTATGGGTGCTTTTTCATGGATTTCTGTTTGATATGCCTATAAATAGCAGATAGAACTGGGTTGAGCTTTCCGTGTCCAAAGGCATAACATGCCTAAAGACTATAGTTAATAACAGCAGTTATTAACTATAAAGTTTTGGGGGGGGTTGAGGTGGGAAATATATATATGAATGATATAAAATGCTACCATAAAATTTTTAATTGCTTCCCTGTTGGGCTTCAAAAGCATATCATGGACTCATTTTACAGTGAAATAATAAAAAATGGAACTCAGATAGCTTAAATAAAATAGTTAAAAGCATATTTTCTTAACTATAAATTCCCTAAATTCACAGAAATTTTAAAATTCTAATTAACCAAATTTGTGTTACTAAATACAAAATATTAAAGTAACCATTTATCTATCTAAGGTTTACCTGATATAAGGACAATAATTTAAAAAAATATAACAGACTTATATGTATTAATATTATAAACATCCAGTTTTATTTTATTTTTACAGAATACCACTTTTTAATTTTATTAGTATAATATGGTAACCATACTAACAAAGTTTAAAGAGAGAGAAAAAATTACCAATAATCTCAGTGCATTAATACAATCAATAATAATATTCTAACATACTTCTTTCCAGTCATTTTCCCTGATCATACTTAATATAATTGTAATTATAATGTCCATACCACTGTGTATTTAAATTTTTCATTTAATTTCTTATCAGTTGCACTCATAGATTTTTATATCAATAATAAATTATTTCACAAAAAGAGTAAGAAAACAAAGAGCATAAGGACAAAGAGTTGTTTTAAATGGTTTACCTCATAAATAGGAAGTGTAGGAGAATTCCATGCATTGATTCTTGATTCATTGACATCAACAACCGTTACCCTGATTTCAGGGCACATCTGAGCTATGACACTACACGTGGGTCCTCCAACATAGCCCGCACCAATGCAACAGATCTTCTTAATTTCAAGCATGATTGTACTAGAAGGGAAACAGTAAGACTGTTCTATTGACAACAGAAAATTTAAAATCCCATTGCACATTCATCACACTTTTTAAGAACTGTCAAGGTGGTACATTTGGAAAGATTTCCTATATTCACACTCATTAAGAATTTTGAAAATAGTGGTAAAAAAATAACATTCCAGTTGGATGACCAAAACTGTTCCCTGATGTACTAGTATGAAACATATGGAAAAAATTACAATAACTGACATTACTGGAGAAGAACCACAAAGATTATAATAACTCAATATTTAGAAAGTCAAGAAGATAAATAAAACCTTCCTTAGGTCTCTAATAAACTAGGACAACTTTGATTAGGGAGGGAAAGTTCAAGGGTGAAACACCAGTGCAATTCTTGCTCAAATAAGTGTTGGTATACAAAGGTCAGCCTTGAGGCAGGTTTAGACTAACACAGCAGATATTAAGATTAGATCTGTAGTCCAGAACTGGCCTCTGAGATTACATTCCCTACCCAATTTGGCTTTAGCGGTTTATGTTTAGGTAATTGACAATGTTCTTAAACTCAACTTCAAATTTAATCAAAAACCATGAGATAGTTAAAGGTAAGTAATTTCTGTAGTTACCAAAGCTGTTACACAGATTTTAATAGGTTTTCAAAACCCAGAAGGTAAACTGATTCACACTAATCAAAATTACAAAGGACTGATTTGTACATAAAAATGTCGATTTATTCATTATGAGAACAAAAACTGTTAAAGTGATGAAATTCTTAGAATTTTAGTTCTTGCCAAGACCTCAGACATTATATAATTCATGGATTCCAAAGAAAAGGAAAAAAAGGTAATCAGAGAGTTTAAGAAATTGTTAACATATTCCTGCATGGATCAGAGAAGGCTGATCTGGAAGGCTGATCTATTTATGATGCCTGGCAAGTACATCTCTATTATGAAAAAAGATATACAAAGCACGGAATTAATATGATCCAGTTCCCTTTGGTCTGAATCTATACTAATGAATGTTCTAATCTTCATTGGTTCTCTGGGTGAATTTCTCTACTGAAAAAGAATGAGCTGACCAACCCATATAGGTATCCTGGTCTATACTATTAACAACTAATCTGGCTTATAAATTGATCTTTAATGGTCATAATTAACAGATATCAACTCAGAGTGTCATCTCTAATGACTTTTTTTGAACTATAAGAAGAAACAGAATTTTAGTAAAGCAGTAAATACGAACAGAAACCAATATTCTTAGTGATATACAAATAAATTTTTAAATTTATTTTGTTTTGAATAGGTAATACATTCAAAAGGTTAAAAAATCAAATCCATATGACAAGGTATATGCTCTAACAAGCCTCACACCTACCCCATCCCTATCCAGTTTGCTTCCACAAGCCACTGCTTTATTAGTCTTATTCCTACGTTTATTTGTATTATTCCTACGTTTTTAATACAAGTAAATACATATGTTCCCATCATCACCTTAATGAAAAATTAATATTCCCAGTTTAAGGGTCCTGACATTCACGTAGTTAACAATTTAGGGAATGATTCAATCAAAAGACAAAAAAATTGGTATTAAAAGCAGCAGCAATAATTGTCTCCTAGAGTGGACATCAATTGAAAGTGGGTCTTGAGTGCCCCTTTCAGGAAACCATGACCGTAACAATCCATGAAGCTATAAATTTAATAACTTAAGGTAACATACCTGAAAGTAACCTAAAAATCAATGACATTAATGTAGCTAAAATCTAATAATTCCACTGAAAAAAGGGGGGGGGCACTAGCAAAGGGAATGATCAGCTTGGAAAGAGGGAGTTAAGAACAGGAATGAAAGTGTTTATTTCAGCACTATCTAAAGAAGAGAGGCACAGAATCTTACAGTCAGAAGTATCCTGGTTTCAGAGGCATAGGACCAGAATAGGCTTTTCCCAGTGTTTGGACGGCATGTTCCTCAAGGATGCTTTGTTCTGATTCCATGCTGCCTTATGAATTCAGATTTCCAGGAACTATCCATACTAAAAAGGGATGGCCTGGATTTGAGACACAAGTATCCAGATACTGGAAAATGTCTCTACTGTAACAGCAAAGTCCCACTCTAGTGTATTCATCAGTCTCTTATGAGCTTACTCATCAAAGTTAACATCTAAAGCCTCATTAACTCTGGGCTCACAGGGGGAAAAAACTACCTTCAAGACATGTAAGGCTGAAGATCAAGTCCTAAACTGTAATCAACCTGAAGAACTGCTACACTGTAATACCCTTACTGGACAGCTAGCCAACCTCTCTCTAATTAAAACTAAGAAATCTAGAATACATAAAAAGTGGAATCTCAAAGTATTTTTGGATCAGAGGATTTGGGGATGTTCCCACATAGCTAAGAGGATAAAACAGCAGGGCATAGACTCTGTGTTTTGCTTGAGTCTATGCCCTCAGTCTCAAGCAAAACAGCAGATTGTGCTAACATTCTTAAAAAACATGGATTAAGTTCTTCCTGAAAGCAAACGGTGACCTCCAAAAATGGTTTACTATTCACTTGACCCAGAAAACTCCACAAAATTATGCAAATCCAGAAGTTCAAATCTTTGTGTTCACTTTAAGAACACTCATGAAACTGCCCAGGTCATCAAGAGGACACATATCAGAAAAGCCACCGAGTATCTGAAGGATGTCACTTACAGAAGCAACATGTTGCTATTCCATCATTACAGTGGTGGAGTTGGTAGGTGTGGCCAGGCCACACAGTGGGGCTGGACACAGGCTCAATATCCCAAAAAGAGTGCTGAATTTTTGCTGCACACGCTTAAAAATGCAGAGAGTACTGCTGAACTTAAGGGTTTAGATGCTGATTCTCTGGTCATTGGGCACATTCAGGTGAACAAAGCTCCCTAGATGTGGCGCAGAACTTGGAGAGACCATGGGCGGATTAACCTGTACACGAGCTCTCCCTGCCACGTTGAGATGATCCTCACTGAAAAAGAGCAGATTGTTCCTAAAGCAGAAGAGGAGGTTGCGCAGAAGAAAAAGACATTCCAGTAGAAAGTGAAGAAACAAAACTTACGGCCATGGAGTAAATTCAGCATAAAATAAATGCCGATAAAAGTAAAAATAATAATATATATTTTTAATGTATTAAATGTGTACATGAGGCAATTGGGCTCAAGGAGTTCATAGTTTAATAAGGTACTCCCAGGCTAACAGTTCTTGTCTGCTTCTGTTCACCACAACACCCAGAGCACTAGGTTCTCAATATATATGAACCGAATGAATGAGAAACTTTCCATAAGGGCATTTTTTAAGTGAAGACTATTATTTGAATCTTTAGCTCAGAGGGTTGATCACAGTATTTTTGCACGGATTACCCAGAATCCCTTCATCCTCTTTTCTTCAGGTAAAACTTCGGCATGTCTTCCCAGTTATTTCTTACCCACCCTGACTGCCAGTCTGTATTCAGCTTGCCTTACATACAACAGCTGGGCAAATTTTTGATCACAGGTAAACCTGTATTACAGAACTACATACACGGTCTAGCAGAAGTAATGCCTGATTGAGAGTGGTTGGTAGGGTAATAATATGGGTGTAAGAATTTACAGTTTAATTTGAACATTTTGCCTAAAATGTCATATGGTGTGCTTGACTGTGATAGTGTTATGTTACAGAATTACATGCTCATGATTTTGTTATAGAAGATTTTGTAATAGAAAGGAGTTTTATTTGTGCTGGACCGTGTTTCTAGAATTCCTGCATTGCTGTTTCATAAGAAGTATAGCTTGTAGATGACAATGAGAAAATTACGGAAGAAGCTAGACGTACAGATTTGTGCAAATCCAAATAAATTACCACTTGAAAGTTTCAATAAAATCTTCAATAAGCTTTAATATGTAGCTTGATACAGCGTTAGTGATATACTTTCCCTGACACGGATGTCTTCTGGTTCCATTTCCTATTTCTACTTTAACGTACCTTCCAACCCTCTCTACTGTGCTGTTAGAGAACTGGGAATGTTTGTTTTCTAAGCCGTCTGAAATGAGTTTTCACCTCTGTATTTTAGGAAAGTCACAACAAACCAGGCCACTCCAAAACTACTCTTCATTTTAAATTTTATAAATTAAGATCAAGATTTCCACCTAGAATATGTGAGTAAATACAGTCTAAACTAAATGTAATTCCTCCACCTCCACCCCTCTTCAGTATAATCTGCATAATTACCCAGCAGCCAAAGCAAAGGATTAACTATAGCTGGATATATCAATTTCACAAATCATCTTAGTCATTTTCAAAACTTAAATACTAGCAGATGCCTGACCAGGAAAAATACTTAATCAGTGGGAGAGTGTTAAAGTTGTATCTAAAGGATATCATATAAAACTGTGGAACTAGTAAGAGAAAGATGGAATTTGCTTCTTAGTTACAGATTTTATGTTAGAGGAAGAAGTGCAGCAATGGGAGGAGAAATGTGATCTTGTCAATCAGGGCTGTCTACCACGTACGTACCTGAACTAGATGCTGGGTGCTAGCAAGCACATCTCAGAGCAGACAGTAATTTCTTTCATTTCCAGAGCCCCCCCTGAAGAAACAGACCAGACTACTGTTTTCTATTTCTTAGGGGATTTGAAGAAACTCAAAGACTCACTGTGTCTTTGAGGGCAGTCAATGGACAGCCATTCCTCTGTATACCCGTAAAATGCTCCCTACCAGTGAATCCCTCTTTTCTATATGCTAGGTTTCTCAACGCTACTCAATTATCTTCCTATGTAAGAGGTATCATTTAGCAAGATCTCACACGTACATGATCTCCTAAAAGCACCCAAGAAAGGCCTTCCCTGATATGAAATAAAGCAATTATATGGTGTGGTGGCCAACGATGCATTCCAGAACAGCCCATACAGATGTCACGACAGAATGTGTTAGGATTTCGCCCTCAAATCAAAAGGGCTTTCTGGCTTCGTTTTCTCATTAGTCTCTTAAGAAGGGCGGCCAATGAAGCGAGGAAAGCAGCAGCCCCCAGGTGAGCAGACTACACAAACAAAAGACTATGACTATGAGACCAAAATGGGGTCCCCAGCAAGAAGACCGCTTGCTTCGGTGGACGTTCGGCTTTCTTGAGGAGCGGGGAAATCTCAAGTATTTCAAGTCATAAAGTGAGGAAAAGCAGAAAGAGATGCGGCTGAAAGACTCGCGAGTCTGGACTAAAAAGCCCAAGCTATATCATTCCCAGGGCAGCAGATCCAAACGGCGATTCCCGCCCAGAGCCCAAAAGATGAGACAAGAGTCGTGAGACGGGAAGCCTGGGACCGAGCCGCGCAGGGAGCGAGCTGGAGCAGCGCGCACACCCCGGCTCCGCTCCCTCCACACGCCGCCGGGGCCCGTAGCATCCCGTCGCGTGGCGGGGCCAGCCCGGGAAAGGCACTTACCCACTTCCCAGCTTCCGCTCCTTTCCCGAGGGCTCCGAGGGCTCCGACAGCTCCTCCCTCCGGGCCGCACTGCCGCAGCTCCGCCAGATCTCCTCTCACCGCACCCAGAGTCCCGGGCCCGTATTTAAGGCCTTCTACGGGAGAAGGAGGAGGCTTCATTCCCCCGTAGCCAGGCCCTCCCAGACTCCACTCTCCGCCACAACCCCGCTCCTCCTCCAGCCACAGAGCCGGAGGGGCCCCTATTTCCTGCAACATCAAGGGGTGGAGAGGCAGGGGCGGGGCTGGCGTGGCTGGGAAGAACAGGCCTCGCCCCCGACCAAGCCTGGGCGAATCCACTCTGGCCACATCAGCGGCCCCGCCCCTGCCGCGGGCGGCGTGGGGCGGAGCTGCGTGCGCTAAGGATGCGCTTTAGTTGTGGGGTGGGGTTGGGGGTGTCGCGGTCTGCGGGGTCAGAGGCGTCGAAGTTACGGTTTGGCCCCACTTCCTTCCCTGTGCCCCGTTCCTGGCTAAGCGACCGCGCTGAAGTGCTGCAGCATGCGCGCCAGGTCAGCTGTACTCAGCGGTTGCGGGGGTACTGGTCCGCCCGCGGCCCGAGGGGACTGGAAGGTCCCGGGCCCCGCTTCCGGTCTGCCCAGCAGCCTGGAGAGTCTTTGTCACTCTAGACTCGAAGGGGCCGAAGGGACCGGAGACTTACTTCCCTCCTACACTCTCCAGGCCCCTGGGTCCGCCGCACCCTCTGGGCTTGAGGCCTAAGATTTAGTCATACCCCGACCGACCCGCCGCTTCTGGGAAGGAGGTGTCTTACGTCTGGAGGATGCTGAATCCAGACATGAGTGGACCAGTTAGTGCCCCCGCCCTAATCCCTGGGCGGAGAAGCGGTACACCCACGCCCTTCTATTTTACGGAGAGGATACTCCTGCCAAATTCAGGATCTGGGGTGTCTGTGCATGATATGTAGATTATGCAACACGTAAGTTTAGGTAAAATTAACATGTGGAGTATGCCCACTTCTAATGTGGAGGGCTGTTTCTCTTTTCCCACCCCAAAGTCATTTAAACCGCAAATAAAATCAGTCATGACTTTTGATTTCCTTCATTAAATTCAGAATTACATCAAGAGACATAATCTGTACTTAAAGTGAAAGCATTTTTAAATACTTCATGAGAAACGTGATGAGCTTATAAAGACACGTTAAAATACCACATAGATGATGGTTTTCTTCATAGGATCATGACTTTTTAAAAAACTGTTGAATGTTGACTACCTACAATAATTTGCTGTGATTTATAGAAAGTGAGATAGTATATGTAGGCGTTGTACATTCTATGCAGTTGAATTCATCCATCAAATGTTTAGTGTTAGAGATTATCCTAGACACCACAGATACAAAATGAATCAAGACCTAAAACCTTCCAAACTCAGACTAGTAGAAGAAATTAACAAATAAATAATTGCAATGCATGTGACTAATGCTATGATAGAGGTATCATTTTGAACTTTGCATATACATGGGTTACCTATTACAATTGGGCTCCTAATAAAAACCACTTTTCTATTATTCTCCCCCTGTTTTTGAATATAACATTTTCATACCTATAATTCACATCATAATCTTCACAACAGTAAGATCTCAGAAATCAAGTCAGAATGTCAATATTAACTAGAATGGACTTTAGATCTAGGACAGCCATTCTCAAAATGTGTTAACAATGTTTGAGACCCTTTCAAGGGATCCAGGAGGTCAAAACATTTTAATGATAAAACTAATGTTACTTGTTTTATTCCCTCTCATTTTGTCATAAACATATAGTGGAATTTTCCAGAGGCTTGTTGACATCACAGATTGAAAGCAAATATTTATATACACAAAAATGTCAAACAATACCAATCTTAAAAATTTTTTTATTTGGCAATATAGTAATTTTTCATTAAAATGTGTTATTTATGTTAACATGTAATCGATTTTTTAATCACTGTTAAGGAATTAATGTATTTTTCATGATTTACCAGTTTTCATTTCTAATAGGGTAAATACCAATAGATATAAATCAACATGAAAAAACTTTTGGGGTCTTCAAATTTAAATGTGTAAAGGAGTCCTGCAAACAGTTTGAGAACTTCTTGATGTTTCTCTGGTGATGTGTTGGTCTGTGAGGAAGGAAAATTAAGTGGGAAGTCAAAACAAGCAGGGATTTACATCTCTTATGTCTCTCCCTTCTCCAAATCAGAGTAGTTCTACTGTTAATTTGCTTTATATATTAATTTTATGTAGAATTTCAACTTATAAAGTTTCCTCTTACAATTTAAAACCTATTCATTATTTCCCTGAATGTTAACTATGTGATACTATTGTGTTAGTCACTAGGAATATAATTGTTATTTCCTGTCCTCCTAAATTTTACTTGGTGGGGAAACATCAGTCATATAGATGAATGTAAAATTACTTCTTTATTAAGGGGAGATACATAGTCTTATGAGAGTATACAATAGGAGTATTTAACAGAGTAGGTCAGGAATGCTTCCTGAAGTTGTGATAGTTGAGCTCCTAAAAGTAAAACACAGGCATTAACTAGGGGAAATGAAGAGGATAGTTAGAGGAATAAAAAGAATGAATGTGGGGAGAGAAATTCAGAGGTAATTACACAATCCAGAATTAGAAGTAGCATGTCCAAGGTAGTAGCCATGCAAATTCAGAGAAATGAACCGATTCAAGATATAATGGGGGAAAATAAAAGCACAGGACTTTGGTAATACTGCCCACAGTATTACCCCCACTTTCCCCGCTACACCATTTTGGCTTCTGACAGTAATTTGTGCAGATATATTTCAGGGAATCAGTTTCCAGCTCAACTTCTATGGGTCGATCCCCTTCCTCAAATTGATCTGCCTGAGAACAATCTATTTTTCAAAAGAAAGGCTTACCTTTCACCCAAACAAAACCTTACTGTATGATCTATTCCCTAGGAGTAAAATTCATGTGTGGCAAACAAAAGGATAAACTGAATTCTGGTTTTGGGGATGTCCCCTATAGTGATCAACCAAGACACCTCAAATCTATCTTTCCTCATTTTATACTTTTGTTATGACTGAAGTTGAGTTGGAAGCGGGAAACATATTGGCCTATGCTGGGATGTTCTGAATTCCAAACAGAAGATGCCATATAAATTATGACCTTGATTCTTTTAAAAGCAACTTGAGCCCTGGCTCAACCCAGGTATGGATCAGTGGATTGAGCAACGGCCTGAGAACAAAAGGGTCACTGGTTCGATTCCCAGTCAGGGCACATACCTGGGTTGTGGGCCAGGCCCCCAGTAGGGGGCATGCGAGAGGCGACCACACATTGATGTTTCTCCATTTCTCTGTCCCTTCCCTCTAAAAATAAATAAATAAAATCTTAAAAAAAAAAAAAAGCAACTTGAACTTCCAGTCAAGATGGAGGTGTAGATAGATACACTTTGCCTCCTCGCACAACCAAAAGAAGGACAACAACTTAAAAACAAAAAAACAACTGCCAGAAAATCAAACTATGGAAATCGGACAACCAAGGCATTAAAGAAGAAACATCATCCAGAGGGGTAGGAGGGGCAGAGACAGGCAGCCGGGGCCAAGAGGACGTATGGCAAGGCAGTGGCTGGAGGACTGGGTGAGTGAGGCAGCTAGCAGACCAGGTGGTCACACATTTGCATGTGGATAAACTGGGAGGAACAGCTGGGGAACGAGACAGACCGCATGACCCAGGGTTCGAGCATGGGGGCGAAAAAAGCCTCTGGCTCTAAAAACTTGTAGGGGTTGCAGCAGGAGAAACTCCCAGCCTAACAGCTAAGTTCCTTGGAGAGACCCACAGGGTCCTAGAATGTACACAAACCCACCCACCTGTGAATCAGCACCAGAAGGGTCCAATTTGCTTCTGTGTAGCAGGAAAAGTAACTGAAAGACACATACAGTGCCATAACACAGCACATGAGTTGCCCTACCCTGGGGAATACCTAAGGCTCCACCCCTTACAACGTAAAAGGTGCACCAAGACAAAGAAATATGGCCCAAATGAAAGAAAAGATCAAAACTCCACAAAAAATACAACTAAGCAATGAAGAGATAGCCAGCCAGCCTATCAGATGCAGAGTTCAAAACACTGGTACTCTGGACGCTCACAGAAATGGTTGAGTATGGTCACAAAATAAGAGGAAAAAGTGAAGGCTATGCAAAGTGAAATAGAGCACAATATATAGGGAACCAACAGTGAAGAGAAGGAGACTGGGACTCAAATCAATGATTCGGAGCAGAAGGAAGAAATAAACATTCAACCAGAAGAGAATGAAGAAACAAGAATTCAAAAAAATGAGGAGAGACTTAGGAACCTCTGGAACAACTTCAAATGTTCCAACAACCAAATCATTGGGGTGCCAGGATGAGAAAGGCAAGGACAAGAATTTGAAAACTTATTTGAAAAAATAATGGAGAACTTCCCCAATCTGGTGAAGGAAATAGAGTTTCCAGGAAGTCCAGGAAGCTCAGAGTCCCAAAGAAGCTGGACCCAAGGAGGAACACACCAAGACATAATCATAATTAAGCTACCCAAGACTAAAGGAGAGAATCTTAGAAGCAGCAAGAGAAAAGGAGACAGTTATCTACAAAGGAGTTCCCATATGACTGTCAGCTGCTTTCTCAAAAAACTTGCAGGCAAGGGGCTGGAAAGAAGCATTCAAAGTCATGAAAACCAAGGACCTATACCCCAAGATTACTCTATCCAGCAAAGCTATCATTTAAATTGGAAGGGCAGCTAAAGTGCTTCCCAGTTAAGGTCAAGTTAAAGGAGTTCATTATCTCCAAGCCCTTATATGAAATGTTAAAGGGACTTATCTAAGAAAAAGAAGATCAACACTATGAACAGTAAAATGACAACAAAATCACAACTATCAACAACTGAATGTAAAAACAAAAACAAGCTAAGCAAACAACTAGAACAGCAAGAGAATCACAGAAATGGGGATCATATACAGGGTTATCAGCTGGGAGTGGGGGAGGGAGAATGGAGGAAAAAGTACAGGGAATAAGAAGCATAAATGGTAGGTAGAAAATAGACAAGGGGAGGTTAAGAATAGTATAGGAAGTGGAGAAACCAAAGAACTTATATCTATGACCCATGGACATGAGCTAAGGGGAGGTGAATGCTGGTGGGAAGGGGGAGTGTAGGGTGGAGGGGAATAAAGGGGAGAAAAAAGTGGGACAACTGTAATAGCATAATCAATAAAATATACTTTAAAAAAGTAACATCAAGTAACAACAACGACAAAAAAAACAACTTGAGAATTATGCAGGACTACTAAATTTTTCATGAGACTGGATAAAATTTACAAGATTTATTTAGTAAAGTACTTCAACTTAGTTATATCAAACTTTATATATTCCAAGTTGTCTAATCACACTAATTCCGGCTTTTTGGACAGCAACTGGGGTTATAGTTGTCTTCATGTTTTGGAGTTACCCAGTTTTGTCTGCAATTCTTGCAAAATCTCTTGTAGTTTCTGCATTATAATCTTGCTGTCATAGCTTTACCCAGAGGTTGTATTAAAGTAAATGGAGGTTGTCAAGGCATAGGCAGGTCAAAATAGCATTAGTCTTTTACTAATAGATAACATGTGTATAGTTTCATGAAAAGGGAAGATACTGTAACATTGAATTTGGAAGTAAAAATAATAACCCAGCTTTCTTCTATTAACCCAGCCATTAAAGAGATTTGCAAAATGTAAAACGGTGCCACTGTCCTCACTAAATTTTCATTTTGGAAAATGGTTATTTTTATTTAACAATTTTTATATTAACATGCATTTGATTATTTTAAAACACTTAAAACTTTTAAATGTTTTAATTTGGGACACAGCACAGTAAATATTGATAGACATAACCCATATAAACAAAAGCTCTTTGGGGTTTCCAAACCAGAGTGTTTGAGAATCACTATAAACCTACTTATCACTATACGCTATAGCCTCTGGCATTATTTTTTTAGTTGTGAGAATAGCTAAAAATCTGAATGAATTGTTTATCTTAATGTTAAGCAGGGATCACACAAAGCTACTTTAACATTTTTCCCCCAAGGCTAAAACCAATCGACAATACCAAATATTTTTATTTAGCACACAAGAAGATTGTTTCAAAAAAGATAAGTTTGAGAACTGGATGAAAATTACAGTCATTTTTTTTTAAAGATTTTATTTACCATTAGAGAGGGGAAGGAAGGAAGAAGGAGAGAGACACTGATGTGTGACGGACCACATCGACTGGTTGCCTCTCACACGCCCCAACTGGGGACCTGGCCCACAAGCCAGGCATGTGTCCTGAGTTGAAATCAGTTTGCTGGCTGGTGCTCAAAGCCATACCAGCCAGGACACAGAGTAAGTGATTTATAAAATCATCAGCTATCTTTCTTCAACAAAAACACTCTCTGAATATTTTTGATGCTTTTATAGATTAGCATAAAAAATTATTAATATGAAAGGGCACTAGGAATTCAACCTTAACTGTTGTCAGTTTATACCTGTGTGACTAAGTTCTTGAAATATTGTGACAGTGAAAAAATATCTTGGATGTTGTGAAGGGAGAAAATTATCAGCCCAATCCATTCTTCAATGGAGAAACTATAATTTTTTTAAATTGAATTTATTAGGGTGATATTGGTTAATAAAATTATATAGGTTTCAGGGATACAATTCTATTAAAATATCATCTGTGTATTATATTGTGTGCTCACCATCCCAAGTCTATAATTTTCAATATTACTTTACTTAGCCTAAGATTTTCTTAAGCCTTGTATTTTCTGACTTAGCAGTGGCTAACAGACTCATGACTGAAACTGAGACTGAAGCTTCCGATAGGCTGTTGCTAGTGAAACTGGGAAAGTAAGAAGATGCTGACAGGTGCAATGTGAGACAAAACAGAGTAAAATGTAGTCTTTAAGGTTGCTAGATAAAAATGAAGGCTAAGAATCTCAACCCATCTATTGAGGGTGTAGGCTCTGGCAGACTTATATCTGTTCTATATGCTGTAACCACAAAATTGTACTTGCTGGATTAACTGTAAGGCCCCATACTACTATTATATAAATATTTTTCATGCTCATGGATGGCCCAGACCCCGAATTTCTCTCTTAGGAGAATCTTTAGTGAGGAGTACAAAGTCTTACAAAAAGAAACTGCTCAATAAAGGATAGGAGGTTAACATTTTATGAAGCAAGATACTTGGTTCTCTTCCCAGAAAAGCCAAACAGAAAACATTGAGTGTTAACTAACATTTTCTATTTATTCATTAATAAAAAGTGCATAGTACAAGCCCTTTATCCCAATCCAAGTACTCAGTAAAAGATTACAATAAACCCTGGATGGCACAGACATGATTTGTTTGGCATGATTAAACATTTAAAAACAGCAATTAACATTTAGTAGAGCACACGACCACTTTTCCTTTTAACAAAGTAATCAGACATAGTTAAGAAATACATATGATTTTTTCATTGAGAAATATTATAATGTTAAAACTAAACCTACTATTTGAACAACAAAAATTTAACCCATTAACTGTAAATTCCCATTTCTCCTTCAAGTTGCTGTTTTGGGTCTTCAGCTGAGCTGGTCAAATTTTAGCACATATTCATTTAGAGTGACAGACTTTCATTCAGAGTGATAAATTTCCAAGATTCCTTTGAAAATGTAAGAATTTAGTAATTCCATAAATACTATCACATCACATAGACACTAAAGTAACTATGGAATAGCTCAACTTAATAAGTTACTTTGGAATCTCTGCAAGTTGTTTAAAATATGACTTGCTGATCATGGGACAGTGCTTGGATAGATACATGATAAAATCTTTTACTATACACAGTTCCAATGTTAACTTTTTCCATATGGAAGGCAAAAAAAACCCAAAACATTATTTTGCATAAAATAACATTAAATGACTCTAAAACAAAATAAATTCTTAATGGCATTTGCAGAATGTTTAAGAGCCCAGAGTGATTAAAAAGGGAAGATTTATCTTTCTTTTCTTTCCAGATTATTTAAAAATGATCGTAGCCATAGTTCAGGTGAATGTTTACAAGCCAAGTAATGAATTAGAGTGTGCTCAATAAAAAGGCCACATATAGAAGCTTAAGGAATTAAAAAGAACATAAATTACTAGTAAGGTTAACAGGAATATTTTATATGCAGTTGTACACTATCCTTTTCAGGGCTGCAGAGAAACTTTTACAAGCAAAAGAAACTAAGATTAAATATTCCACTAATAACTTGTTACTAATTAAATAGATAATCCATATAGGAAAAGGTTAATATTCTAGACATAATGTCAATTTAAATGTATGTGACAGAAATGATAAACCAGGAATAAGAATCCAGATTTCCAGGTCTCTAACACTACACACTGTTTCCCTGTCACAGCCATGTCTGCTACCAAAGCCAGGTCTCAATGATTTTTGAGCCGCTGATTCAGTGAATACGTTAGAATCTCTGCCAGAGACTGCCTTTCTAGCAGTTTAGAGAATAGGCTTTAGGATATATGTGCAAGCCTTCAAAGTTCAGGGGGCATGGGCAGAAATAAGAACGTTGATAGGCATTTATTTAGCTCTGTCTTTTGCCATTCCTGCCCTTTCTGCTTTAAATACTTTAAAAGCTATTGAGCTGGGAAGGCTTCCAGTAGTCCACAGCAAGAGGAAAAACCTTAACTCCATGGTATTTATTTATCCGGAATTTGACTTACCTGTGTTATAATACCCTAATTAGCACAAGTAATTAAGAATAGGTTATATTTTTTCAAGGAGTTGAGCACAAAGCCAAGATGCACAGGAGGAATGCAAGCAGTCAATATTGGATTATATAATGAAATGAAACCCTTACAAGGTTTATGACCCAGAATATAATTATAATAAAGGGGGAAAATATCTTAAGGGCATCACACAACTGTGTCAGAGACTCTATTAAACAGTACAATGATATAAAGAAGTTTATTCAATTCACACAAGTAATTTCTCAGATCAATACAGTGAAAAGCTAGACAGGTCTAGGGGGGAAAATCCTTACACTGATAGCAAAATATCTTCTAGCCTCATAAATCTTCTGCAGTCACCTGCTAGGTGTTTCCCTAGGAAAAAACATCTAGAACCACATAGGTTATGCAGGCTTTTTAAAATGCCATTGGTATTCCTTTTCTTTCAAACTGACCAAAACAATGCAACATTTTACTTTCTATTCAGTTCAAAATTTCACCTCTATTTATGCTCCTCCCCACCCAAATCCAACCCATTACCAAACAAGAATGAGATATATAGGGTGAGGAAAAGATCCTTGATTGTTTCTCATTTCCCTCCTTTTGGAGTAAACCAAGAATTCATTAAATATTTTTTAAAGCCAGAAAGATAACAAAATACTCCAGTATTTTTCTTCAAAGAAACAAAGAGAGTAAATAAGTAAATAGCATTCAAATGTCAGTAAGCAAACAGGTCCCCAATACAGCTAGCTTTAATGGTTTCATTTACCCAGGGAAGTACTTAAGGAGAAAGGAAGCTTTCTGAGAGGCATCCATTTTAAAAATAAATTACTGATTAAATTATTACTGTGTAGATTATACCTGGCAAAGGCAAAAAGAATTAACTATTTTCCTCCTTTCGTGAACCTTGTAAAGCTATTTAGTATACAGTGGCTTCAAATGTCATATAATGGACTGTAAATCATCCACCATATTTAAATCATTTTTATTTAAGGTTTTCTTAATATTAGACATTTTATGGGAATAAAAAACTTAGTAAACAATTATTTCATTTCTCCTCCTTTTCTAGTCACATAAGTCAGTTGTAGTGGATGACAGAGATTTCAGGTGTAACTTGTAAAACATTCCAAAGGCTGCCACAGTCCCGAGAACTGCCACCCACAAATAAACTACCAAGGTAAGTAGAAATACAGTATGGTTCTAATTTTCTTTCATACAGTCTCAGACAACCCTAAATAACTTTATAAATACCTTACAAAAAAATCAACTTTAAAGCCTATCAAAGCTATTTAAAACATTTAAATGTAGAGATCACAAATTCCTTCAATCAGGGCAGAAATCATCACCAAAATTGTGATCACAGTGACAAATAAAATGAGTGGAATGTTTGAGTTTAGGATAACCAAAAAAACCCATGTAACTTTTTAAAATACAATCATTAACTCAAATATACTGTGAATAGGAATGGTAATAACACAGGAAGCAAAAATAAGCTTGCAAGTGAAAATTCTAGAAGCTCATGAAAACAGTACCATCCTATATTGCAGATGTAAAAGGAAGAACAGTTCTAATGGGGTTAAGAGTACTCTGGTCATCTTCGTTCATTTGGTCGTGCAAGGTGTTAACTATTTTCACTTCCCACATCACAAAATTAGTCCACAGGAGGGGCTGGTGGATCTTGTCCCTGTATTGGAGAGAAATTGTGGAGTTGACTTCTTAAATGCCAGCGCACCCAACCTAACACATACAGTAACAACTGAGTAGCAATACCCCCACCCTCCCATCCCAAGCCATATTCTTATTTGAACTTTTCATATGTTTTTTCACAAGGGAACACTAGATTAACATGAATTCACCAATGTTTGTGTCATTCTTCCCTGTGGTATGGACGAAAGGAAAATTGTGTTAACAGCAATTATGTTTTGGATGAAACAGCTCTCCCTAAGAGCTCCAGAGGTGATATTTAAACCAATAAAGGTAGTCTCATGCCTCTTGCTATGGTGATGGACTGAGTACAGTATGAAGTGAGGCTGGAGACATTTGTTTCTCATTACAGAATGTCGATGAGGGTGCGTGTGGCTCTAGATGCTATTGGTAGCCATCTAATGACTACAAAGGGAGCCCATCTTGGAATGAAGCTGATGGTGGGATGAAAGAAACTTTCTTTGATGACACTTAAACTTTTTAAACAGTAACTCTACCTCTGGATTTTCTCATGTGTAAACCAATAAAGCCCTTATTTAAACCAGGTTGAGTGGATTTTTGTTACTTGTAATAGAAAGCATCTGAACTATAAAGGAAAGACAGGCACTTTAGGAAACTTCCAGAAGACTCCATTTATTTTTACTCTGACGTGCTATATGAGGCCCTAGTAGAGGGTGATCAATTTTTTTAAAATTTTTATTTATTTTATTTTTAGACAGAGGGGAAGGGAGAGAGAAAGAGAGAGAGAGAAACATCACTGGGTGGTTGCCTCTTGCGCACCCCTATCTGGGGACCTGGCCCGCAACCCAGGCACATGCCCTGACTAGGGAACTGAACTGGTGACCCTTTGGTTCACAGGCCAACACTTAATCCACTGAGCTACACTAGCCAGGGCAAGGGTGATCAACTTTTCTACTTGGAATTAGTCAATATGTTTTCCTGCTTATTCTTAGGGCAATGGAACCACTATTCCCAACAATGAAATAAGGTTTAGGGGACTGTAATCTTGCATTTCTGTCACTTTTAATTGCTTCTAAATTAGCTTATTAAGTTGGATTTCTTTAGCTCTAAACAATGAAGAGATGGCTCTTTGATATGAAATAACACTATATACAGAGAGTTAGAAAAAAGGCTAAGGAGGAAGCACTTTATCAAGACAATATACAAGCTGTTTAATGGATAACCCCTTCTCCAAGAAGAAAACAAAACCAAATTTAAGACCTTTTAATATCGTGCTAATGAGGCCTTCTTTCTTAAAGTTAGCATGCTGCATATCTAAGTATTCTAATCCTTAAAAACCAAAGCACTGACCAATTAACATTGCACATTTGCTTTCTCTTAAATAAGAAATTAGTTTAACTGAACTCTTTCTTATATTAACAACACAAAATTTACAAAAAGCAATTTTAAGAATTCCACATAGCTGGAGCTCCAGTAGAGCAATTGGTTAGCACATGGTACTTACGAGAATTCCACATGGTGAAAGCTGAAGGAAGGAATTAGTGGGATAATTTGGTGCCAAACAAATGAATATATGGAAATATTTTTAAAGAGATAATATCCAAATCAAATTAAAAAGTTAAATATATACACATACACATATATTACTTACATATATATGTATACACACACACACACACACACACACATATACACGCTGGTTCTAAAAATGATTAAAAGGAACCCTTTAATGGAGGTTCTAGTAAAGATAGTACCAAAAACTCCATATTGGGTCACTTCATGGTTTTCATTTAGAAGATGCTAAAAATGGTTGTAATGATGACTATCAAAATTTATCAAAATGGGTGATTCCTACCTCTGCTTTTGCCAGCTCAGTTGATCTACAATGATGCAGAACCAGAGAAATTAGTTTGAGAGAAATTGATGGGAAAACAACAGGAAAACAGGATTTAGTCAGATAGGCTCAGTGTCTCTACTATATTCAATAGCTAGGACCAAGGGGAGAAAATGAAGTGCAAGTAAAAACACTTGAACAGTAGCTAGTGAGGGAATTTAGGGAGTTAGAATCATGAGAGGCAAGGGATCAACTGAGGGGTGGGATAAAACTGGGGAATAAGGGCTGAGATTTGAGAAACACTGCTGTAAATTACCATGAACTAGATCATCTTTTATGTTTCATGTGAGTAAAGACTGGAATTCATTTTTATATTATTTTGGGGTTACTATGTTTATCTCTATATGTAAACGCCACAAACACTAAGCCACTTGGAGTTGCAAAATTTACTAGGATGATATGACAAAGGAAGAACTTATTCCATGATTAAATGTCGCTTTTTCTAATTCAGATGTTTCCATCAAAACAAATTTCTCAGGCCACATCCCCAACCCCCACCCTCCACCCTGAATGAGTTTCTAATCCACAGCACTTACATTATGAGGACTGGTTGGTTTTCCAGTTAGATTGGATCCTCTCAGATTAGGAGGTCTCAGGAGAAACAAGATCACTGCAACAACCATCCAGGCCATCAAGATCATGGTAATACTGATGCCATTATCACCAGAGGGTCCTGGTACTAAAGACAAAAAAAAATGTATTTGCAACAAAAACTGTAGCATGATTTTAATGTGTTAGATAAACATAAAAAAAATTGTTTAAATGTCAACTTCAGAAACTATTAATAAAAAAAAATTGTATCACTAACTTAGAGACACACAGTTATGAAGTATTACATTTTCAATATCCCTTTCCTCCTGTGAGAAAATCAAATGGTAAACGGTATAAAGTAGTCAAAAGCCAAAGCCTATTAAATGAAGATTTTAATAGTGTAGTTCTTAATATTTCAGGGTAATAGAATCCTTTAAGAATTTGATAAAAATTAAGGCTACACTTTTCACCGTAAGAATCCATGTCTATACATTCAACGATTTCACATGTAATTGTGGAAGATTCATGGACCCACAAAGCCACCAATCCAGAAATACTGTGATCTACGGAACCCGGGTTAAAATCACTTGATATAGAGTAAAAACATTCTACTTTGAGGGAAGAGGGAATTCTGACTTTAATTACAGAAAGCAGCAAGAAAAAAATAAGAGCCTAAGGAAAAAGGAACATCTGAGTTGTACAATATACAGATTAAAGATCCCTTTAATGATATTCTCAAACAAGGAGATATTAAATTGGAGATATTTGGCCATCTTTTTTGCAAAACAAAGTTGGATTCAGATCTAGATGTTTTAAAGTCTATGCTCTATTAAGAGAAGTCAGTCAGGTGTGTGTAAGTAGGTATCAGTTTCCCCTGCTCCTCAAGGCAGCCTATCTTATTTAATTCAGAATAACGAGTGCCTACCACAGTGCCTAGTCCATGATACAGGCTTAAAAAAACTTCTAATAAATGAAACAGATTTTTTAATTGAACTATATCAGAAAACTCAATTATCAGAAATGAAAATTACAGAAATCTGAGTTTCTAAGCATAGTATCTTTAGTTGGTTATTAAAATAGGCTGTCAATACTGTAACTCTTTGCTTTTGTTCTCCCTGACTCAGGAGAAAGTAAAAGAAATCCGGACAAGATACACTGTACTATAAATAAGTAAAATCTTAAAAAGAAAAAAAAGTCTGATGTGGCTCACAGACTTTTGTCTGTGATGTGGGATGTCATCCCACAAAGCGAAAGGTTGCAGATTCGATTCCCTATCAGGGCACATGCGAGAGGCAACCAATCAATGTTTCTCTCTCATATCACCATTTATCTCTCTCTCTTTCTCCCTTCCTTCTCCTCTTGCTACAAAATAAATAACTAAAATCTTAAAAAGTGAAAAGAAAGATGCAGTACACTGATTGTCCATGGGTACAGGACTCACTCCCACAAAAGTAAAGGGATGAGTAACATCGCTGAGGTCAAAGGATTAGTAACCAAAGGGGACAAAGTCAAGCAAAGGGTTGCGCTAGCTCAAGAGCACACTGGATAGGAAGGTAGCCTGTGTCTGTCCCAACCCAAATTACTTCCTTAGAAACAGCTAACATAAGATTTCGAGTCATCAAAATTGCTTTACTCATCACATGATGCATTGGGAGTTTTTTTCCCTCTATATCCACTAAGGAAAAGGAGGATTAAATCCCAAAGGAGGATTAAATAGTTGGTATGTGGCAAATTAGGATTTAAATACAGATGCTCTCATTCCAAAGCCTGTGCTCTTTACCTCTTTGCTATGTCATAATCTCTGACAGTATCACACAGTGAGGCAGACCTCTGAAAATTGTTAGTACTATAGGCAGTAAAACTGGAAAATACAGATCTAAGAAGGCTTTTTGGTAAGCTTATAATGAGCTGTTAGTAAAGCTAGATTATTTAAAGTTAATCAAAGAAAGATAACTGTGTTTTCCATACACTATCACCTCTTCTAGTGCCCTTCTCAGAAATAAAATGCTAGATTAATTAATCGTATATAGACTGTATAGACCACTGTAACTCCAATACCAATTCTTATTTTATTCAGTTTGGAAAACGGGTCCCTTATTTCTTGATACTCTTTGCAAGTAAAAGACTGGAGCTTCAGAGAGTTAAACTTCAGATTACAAATTTACTAATTCATATTTCTGGACCAAAGAGCCCTGACAAAATGCCACTCCCTTTTAACACTCTCATAGGGATGATTTGACACGTAGTTCCCTGTAACTGTCTCCTAGCTTGGTTCCTATTGCAGCCTTTCCTTTCTGCATTTTGCTGCCAGAAAACACTGTTCTTAACACATCTCTGTGGACCAACCCAGTGACTCACTCTCTACTGTCTCCTGCTTCAACTCTGAACTCTCTCAGCCTGGCCTCTCCTCATATGGTCTGTCCTACTCACCAATATTCTCTCTTACCATTTCTCAGCAAAAGCATCCTTTGTTAACCCTATACCGTCTCCATCTTTGGCCAGTGGTTCCTAGCCTGCCTGTACATAAGAATAGCCTGTAATGATATCAACGCGATAGATTCTAAGGCCTTGCCTCACACCATCTAACTCAGGAGCGGCTCAGGGGTGTGGTAAGGAACCAACATTTTTAAAGCTTTCCAAAGGAATCTGATGCAATACTTCAACACTAGTTTGGCTGACAGCATTTGCCAACTTTGCAAACTCAGTCCTGGGGTAGCACTAGTTTTCCTCTATGCATGTTTTTATACCTAAGTTCCATTTATTCTCCTATATCCTACATCCCTTTTGCTTCTGTAAAAATCCCCATTTCCTCTGCCCACTTTTCTTTCTTCTCTGGATTAGGGTAACATTTCTAGTTTGAAAAAATGGTTTCCTATTTCTCCTATAATTATGCCATTACCTTTTTAAGAATTGAGACCATCTCTTAGCTATGTAACCTGTGCCTCAGTTTCTCTACCTGTGAAATGGAAATACTACCACCATCTCAGAGAGTCATTGGGAGGATTAAAATGATCGGTACATAAAAGGCAGTTAGCACTGTGCCTTGTACACAGTAAGTATTCAATAAACATTATCTATTACCAGTATTAGGGTCAATGAAGCACAGGAAAGACTGAGTGCACATGGATTCTAGTGGGAATAACTAGCCTGAATAAGATAATGCCGAGGGAATGGAATAGGGTCGAATACATAGTAATAGGATGGAAGGGGCACACTTGGTAACTAACTAGAATGGTGGTAGGAGGAGGAAGTAGTTAGGGAATGCCTCTAAAGTATGCAACAGAATTTCTCCACTTAAAAGGCTAAATGGATATTGTTTTCCTAACCTCCAAGATTTAATAAGATCATTTCTCTTATTCTCCACTAACTGAAGACTAATCTCAGAATAAAAGATAACAGATGAACCAAATGAGGTCAAATCTCTTGATCACAGTCAATGTTTTTCATTTTCAGCAGTCCCACAAAATTAAGATTGGCTCCAGAATTTACCTTCTCATGGACATATTGTCCAAGATTATTAACAAAAAACTGAAACCAGCCTACATGTCCACCAAGAATGTCTACATCTGTACAATAAAATACTATAAAGTTGTTAAAAAAAAAAAAGTTGAAGGAAGTCTCCACGAGAGATGCTATTTTCTGAAAGAAAGAAAAAAACAAGTGAAGAACAGTGTGTCCAAAACGGAGGGGGCATATACATATTTTGTTTATACATGCATATGAAATTCTAGAATGCTATCAATACACAGAAGGTTAATAATACCTAGAGATAGGGCCTGGGTAGATGGGAGAATGAGTAGGAAGACAACTTTTCACTTTACACTAATAGATTTTTTAACCATATATAAAATTAAATATGTTGAATGAACTAAAAAGTAGCCCTCAAATATCTTGGAATTGTAGAGACTGGGTATCTGAACGGACTTAGACTTCTTGAAATCCTCAGGAACAGAGATGAATGACCCTGTCGAATGAACGAATCACTGTAGGCTTTCTGTGATTATTCAAGTCCCTTATGACCAGATCCACTTTCTCAAGAAGTCTTAGAACAGGCAGGCTATTCAAACTGCCTGACGCTGTATACAATGAATACAAACAAATGTCAAGAGCAGCTATTTTAAGGTCAGCACAGAGAGGTGAATGGACCTTTAAATGATCTAGCCACTGTGGGTTTTATTGTAGTATCTTTTAGGCACATACAAATATTAAAGAGCATAATCGCATGGAGGATAAAAAAGTCTGTTTCCTCACTGCCTGGAAATTATGCCTTTCGAGAGTAAATACTTTTTACTGTATGGTCTGGGAAGAAGTCAAACCACAAAAATGTAAAATGGCTGAACCAAAATAAAATGCTCTGTTCTGCTCAAGGGTTAGGTCTTTGGTTATAAGTAAACATGAGTATTACCAAAAAAAAAAAAAAAAAAAAAGAAGAAGCTAAATGCAATATTCACAAAGAAACTATTAATTTTGCTGGATACAGGAAGATGAAAGAGTAGAGAGGGAGGCTCTACATGCTGGCAGATCCTGAGGGATTATTTCTATACACTTTTATAGGTTTCCAGTGGAAAAAGTGGATCTAGAACACTGGAAGTGGACAAAGCAGCAATAGGCTGTAAGTCTGTAATTTTGGGGTTGTATACAGCAGTAATTTTCAACCAGTGTACTGCAGGAATTTTTTTAAACATTCAACAGAGGACTTCTGGTCAAGATGGGCAGCATGGACAGACATGGCTCGCCTCTTCCCACAACCACATCAAAATTACAACTAAGATATAGAACAACCAGCACTCAGAACTGTCAGAAATAGAGCTGAATGAAAGTCTGACAACCACAGAATTAAAGAAACCACATCCATCCAGACTGGTAAGAGGGGCAGAGACGCAGAACGGGCTGGTCCCACACCTATGTGTGGTAGATAAATATTCAGAAGTGATATCTCGGGAGCGAGGAGTCCCAGCCCCACACCAGGTCCCCCAGCCCAGGGTCCCAGTTCCAGGAAGATAAGTCCCCACAATTTCTGGCTGCAAAAACCAGTGGGGACTGAGTCGGAGGAAGAAACTTCTGAAGACCCAAGCAATTTCTCCTAAAGAACTCACACATGGACTCACTCCCTCTGAGCTCCAGCACTGGGGTAGCAGCTTAAAAGGCACCAGTGGTACACAAGGAGAAACTGAAGTGTCTGGCATCAAGGCAAGCAGAGGGCTCTGCCCTTTTCCGTCGCCTGACAGATCTCACAAGCTGGTGCCATATCTGAGACTCCATCAACCTGGCTAACACTGTTTGACCCACCTTAGGGATCCCCAGAGACTCTGCCCCACCCAACTTACGGGCCCACCCAAGCTGCTGTTTCCATATGAATGGCTGCTCTTTGCTCATGCTTCACAACTTCCTAAATCCTCTCAAACAAGCAACAACTGGCCTCAGTGAGACCCAGGCCCTGCACTAGCAGCAGCCAGCCTAGATTCACCGCTTGGCTTCACCTGGGAACCTCCAAGTCCTGCGCAAGTAGTTGCCATCTCAGATTGCTTTACAGTTCAGGCAGGGTGGCTACCAGCAAAACACAGATGGGGGCTGACCTTGGCCTGCATCACCTGGGAAACCCCAGTGCCAGTGCACCCAGTGGACAGCTACAGACCATATCAGAGCACCAACACCCTGACCTTGCACAGCTGATCCTCCATGGAGAGCAGAGGTTGGTGGTCAGTGGTCACACACAATACTTGCAGCTGACTGGCCTGGGTAAATCCATCCCATTGATTTGCCAACAGCAACCAAGGCTCACAAGAGGAGGGTGAACTCAGCCCACATGAAGGGGGAACCTTGAGTACCCAGGCTTGAGTGATAGGGGAGGTTGTACCACTGGACCCTATGGGACACCTACTACATTAGGCCACACTACCAAGACATGGCGTCAAAGCAGCTCTACCTAATACATAAAAACAAACACAAACTGCCAAAACAAAGGCTGCCAAAATCAAGAGACAAAGAAACATGGTCCAAATGAAAGGACAAGTCAAAACTCCAAAAAAAGAACTAAACGAAAGGGAGGTAAGTAATCTATCAGATGCAGAGTTCAAAACACTGGTTATAAGGATGCTCAAGGAACTTATTAGTAAGGACCTCGACAGCATAAAAAAGATCCAGTCAGAAATGAAGGACTAACTAATTGAAATAAAGAACAATTTACAATGAAACAGCAGTAGAGTGGATGAAGCCAAGAATCAAATCAATGATTTGGAATATGAGGAAGCAAAAAATCAACCAATCAAAACAACAAGAAGAAAAAAGAATCCAAAGAAATGAGGACAGTATAAGCAACCTCTGGGACAACTTCAAGCAGTAAAGCATTCGTATCATAGGGGTGCCAGAAGGAGAAGAGAAAGAGCAAGAAATTGGAAATCTATTTGAAAGAATAGTGAGAGAAAACTCCCAAATTTGGTGAAGGAAATAAACATGCAAGTCCAGGACACACAGAGTTCCAAACAAGGTTGATGCAAAGAGGCCCCACTCCAAGACACATCATAATTAAAATGCCAAAGGTTAAAGACAAAGGGAGAATCTTAAAAGCGGCAAAAGAAAGAAGTGATTTACTTACAGGGGAGTTCCCGAAGAATGTCAGATGATTTCTCTAAAGAAATTTTGCAGGCTGGAAGGGATTGGCAAGAAATATTCACAGTCATGAAAAGAGGGGCCTACAGCCAAGACTGCTCTACCCTGCAAAGCTGTCATTTAGGATTGAAGGGCAGGTAAAGAGCTTCCCAGACAAGGAAACGCTAAAGGAGCTCATCACCACCAAACCATTATTATATGAAATGTTATAGAGACTTATTTAAGAAAAAGAAGAAAATCAAAACTATGAACAATAAAATGACAATAGATACATTATCTTTCAACAATTGAATCTAAAAAGAAAACAACACTAAGCAAACAAGAACAGGTTCTATAAGCATGGATACAGAGGGCATTTTGATGGTTGCCAGATGGGAGGTGCATCTGGAGGAATGGGTAAAGAGGTAAGGGGATTAAGAAGTCCAAATAATTATAGAATAGCATGGTGATATAAAGTTCCATATAGGAAACGGCTAGCCAAAGAACCTATGCATGACTCATGGACATAAACAATGGGGGTGGGGGGACTGCCTGAGGGAGTGGGAGGGTGCAGGGTGGAGGGGCAGCAAAGGAGGAAAATTCAGGACAACTGTAATAGCATAATAAATAAAATATAATAAAAAAAAGAAAAACATGCCATACATGACTATTTAGTCCAGGGCACTGACCTCTTTTTCCCTTAGATTGTCAAACTTAAAAATGACAACAGCCAAAACGACAGCTGTCTGCTGTAAATGAATCAAAAGTATGCTTATTTTTTTGGTCATATTGGCAAAAACTATATTTTTGTGTGTGCCGCAGAATTTTAGTAATTAGTTTAGTGTGTCATGAGATGAAAAAAGCTGAAAATCAATGGTGTACAGTAATTACATTATCCTCAGTACAGCTACCCATTTTCAAGTTGATTTACTTAAAAGTACATTAGTGATAGAGCTGGTTTTCATACAATTCTATCTAAAATTCAGTCTTTCTGAAGAATAAGCAGACTTGTTCTACATTATTCTAGAGACCAAAACTATGGGTATACATCTCAGTGAAGTGGAATTTAGCTCAAAATAAAGAATCATGCAACTAGATTTGTTAACAGATTGCAACTAGATTCTGCTACCACGTGAAGTAATGAGGTCCTATTCAATTAAATCATTCTCAAATATGCAACGCATCATGGCAGGCACAATGGGTACTGTGATATTGTGTAATAATAAGAAATATATATTTAGTTTTCACCTTGGTTCCTGGAACAGAGCTCAAAAACAGAGCTCTTGGAATTTCCTGAATGTAGTGTCTTTTGTTATTCATAATAAATCTCTTTCAACCATACCTGAGCTTATGCTAATTAGGTGATTCTTGGTGGGCCCCTACAGAGCTTCAGGATGGGGGGCTGGTTGTCAGAGTTTGACCATGGCATTAGAGGGTTGTAACTTTTGGCTCCACTCCCTGACTTCCAAGAACAAGAGAGTGGCTGGAGATCGAGCTAATCACCAGTGGCCAACGATTTCATCATCTGTGCCTACACATAATGGAACCTCCATAAAAACCCTATACAAAGGGTTTCAGAGAGTTTCTTCGCTGTGCTCACGTGCTCATGTGCTGGGAGAATGACACATCAAAAGAAGACAGAGGAGCTAAGCCCCTCTTCCCGCTACCTCGCCCTGTGCATCCTTTCTATTTGGCTGCTCCTGAACTGTATCCTCTATAATATTATAAACTAGTGATAATAAGTCATTGTTTCTTCCTGTTCTGTGACCATTTTAGCAAATTACTGAACCAGAGGAGGGAGTCATGGGAACCCAATTAATATTTTATGAAAACAGCATGAGCTCACTAGAGAAAATTTAGAATATATAGAAAAGTGATTCCATTACCCAGAGGACACAACTGCTTAAACCATTAAAAATATGGCTCTCAGAAAGGATTTCCAACAAATGCTAAAAGAACTGGTGGGGAAAAAACTGGTCAATATGACTAAATTATATTCAAGGTCTAAAGTTTGCCTTTATCTTTAAATTCAGGAAGTGAAATTTCACTCACAGAAATTAAGAGTATATCTGTTTACAGGTGGAGCTGGATCAAGGGTCACAAATATCACAATATAATAAGCTCTAGTTTTCCTGTAAGCTCAGCAGGATTATTTTCAACTAGATGAACAAGTTTTAGCTTTACCTGCTGAATCAAAAAATTGAGTTGCTTATCAGAGGACACATTATAGATTAATTAATGCTATTCAACTAGCATAAATAAATGTGAATAACATAACATAGAGAAATGTGCAGTGGGGGAACCACCATCCATCATCCTAACATCTTAACACAACGTCTGTACAGTACCATCACCTTCTTGTCCAGAGGCATAAAATTATCAACAATTATCCTGTTGTACCAATGGACTACGTTTTAACAAAATTCCTCCTTTGGACAAGGCACTGTACCAGCTCCTCTTTCTCTGTTGTATTTATAGAATTTGATTGGACACCAAGTTCACACTGTAATAACAACAAATAAGACAACAAGCCCTTTTATAATGGTCCCTTACTGTGATTTGTTTTAGTTTCATATACATAATAAAGTGGAGCTCAGCTTCAGAGATTTTAAATATAAACAACATACCCTATAAATAAATGCAACGTAGCATTATGTCAAAAGCCCTAAAATGTACATACAAAGGATGTTTTAAGTATTGCTTATAAGAGCAAAACATGTATCATCAACCTAAGATTCCAACAAAAGGGAATCATTTAAACACTGGTGCATCCCAATAATTGATCTTTATGTAGTCAGTAAATATTTTTATGATAAACAGACACTGATATATTCATAATGCTGTAGTGAAAAACAAAACGCACAAAGCAATCCACTTTGTATAAGTTATATGAAATCTAATTGTGCCAGGCTTCACTATAATATCCTGTGAGCGTTAGCCCTGGCTGGTGTGGCTCAGTGGATTGAGTGCTGGCCTGAGAACCAAAGGGTCACTGGTTCGATTCCCGGTCAGGCCATATGCCTGGGTTGCAGGCAAGATCCCCACTGGGGGCGCTCGAGAGGCAACCGCATATTGATGTTTCTCTTCCTCTCTTTCTCCCTCCCTTCCCCTCTCTAAAAATAAATAAATAAAATCTTTGAAAAAAAAAAATCCTGTGAATTTCATACTTCCATTCTTTAACAGTTGAATCATGGCACAAGACTAGACTGCCTTAAATGTTTGTTATTCAGTTCCCCCAAAGTATCCCTCAAGTTATTTCTGTCCTGAAAAAACGTCCCTAACATAATGGCTACCAAGTCTTCCTGCTCTGATTCTCACTTTACTATCACCACTGAGCATAAAGCCACACAGAAAGGAACCTCCCTGCCACCCATTCTTCTTGAGAATGCTGATGTCAGAGCTAAAGGAATGACTCCACAGGTTCCCAAAGCTTCCAAACCTTGGGAAAGAATGCCCTCTTCCTTTACTCAGAAGCTCTCAAAGTTGCTAATGGATGAAAATACTTGCTCAGGGAAGAGCAAAGGGTTTGTGTTAGCAGCCTCAATGTTCCAGTTCAGCCAGTCAAAAGCACCGTTACATATGTATTTGCCAAGAAAACTGTCTGGAAATGTTTACAGTGGTTATCTTTTAGCATTCTGGAAGCTTTTTTTCCTTTTTTCTTCCTTCTGATTTTTATAATCATCTTCAATAAATAGGTTTTGTTTTTGAGGCAAGAAAAACACATTTTTTTCAGTTAAAAATTAAATATCTAAGTAGGAAATACATCGCTGAGGACCATTTCCTTAAAGAACAAACTGTATGAATAATTTCTGACAAATATACACAGTTATCTGGCCTCTAATTCTTTTTTAAAAAAAGGTTTTAATTTATTTATTGTTAGAGAGAGGAAAAGGGAGGGAGAAAGAGAGGGAATCGAACCAGTGACCTTTCAGGTTGCAGTACAACGCCCAATCCACTGAGCCACACCAGTCTCTAATTCTAGCCTCTAATTCTGCCCTCAATGCCAAGTTTCCTCCTGTCCCATTGTTACTTACATTCCTGAAGACATTCTGTGTCTGTGCAGTAGGACTGGGACTGCCTCAACTACAATGAATAAGAAGAAAGGAAAGTTAGCCATTAGACTCAACCAAAAATGGATACTATTCATTAGAAAGATCATGGTTTGTTTTTAATGAATGCTACCACAGTGCATATCATACCTTCAAAATCAGATACAAACACGAAAAACATTGAGGGGCTGTTCATTTTGGGGGGACTTTTCCTACTTAAAATAATTTTCAAATGTACTGTGATCTACTGCAATTCACCTATTTAAGGAATTTTTTTTTTTAATTACCTGTGGCAGGAACTCCTGCTCCCATGCATTATTAGACTTCCCAAAAGAAAAGCACTGAACTATACAGAAGAGCTGCTAGAAAGAGAGTAATGAGAATTCTTTTTCTCATTGAAAACTGAAGCAGAGATGGGGAGAAAGATTCTATTTGTAGAAACTACAGCTTTGAAAGAGAGGAACATATATATTTTTTTCTTTTTGCTCATCTCTGTATAAACAGCAGTTGGATAAACGAGAAACAAAACGATTAACACAGGGGTTGGGAGTAGAACGGAATAGTAGAGTAGGCTCTGGTAGAGATGGGAGTTCAAGTTTCAATGTCTATCTTTTGATATAATCTAATTTTGGAACCATGTGATTATCATTTTAAAAAGAAAATTCAAAAGAAAAAACCTAGCTATTAATAAACATACATCATTCTTTTATGTATGTTCACCCAATGCTGAGGCCTTTTTGGATGTTTAGAAATAATTTCATAAGTCTTGATATAGAGATGACTGCAAGATAAAGAGAATGAGGAGCATACAACTTTTCAATTCGGCCTCATTACTTTATACTGATACCCTCTCGCCTTTGAAGCAGTAACTCCTAACTTGCAACTGTTTGGGGAAGCAACCACAGAGCAGTCGTGCTTAGCTGGTTAAGCATGGGCTCTGCAGGAAAACTGATCTTGCTTTTAAGTCTGGTTCTGCAACTTCTAAAGTTTCAAGACCTTGAGCAAGTTCTTTAACACCTCTAAGCTTCAGCTTCCTCTTCTGGTAAGACATGGATAATATTACCTATGTCTGAGTACTAGTGAGGATTAAAATAGATAATGCATGGGAACTGTAATAACAACCCCAGAAACGTACGCTATTATTACTGTGCCACACTAATTATGACCTCATCTAATTTTGGAATTAACAACTAAACAAATCATTTTGTAAACTGTTCTCTAAGATGATCTACCTTGCTTTGGTGTATACTACTAAATGCAATCCTATTGAACTAGAATGGGAGAACAGCTCTTAATGTAAAAATATGCTATATATCTTAATACCTTCTAAATATGAAAGGAATCAATCCAAAACCTCTTAAAATTATATATTCTGAGGGTATTAGCAAAAAGACAAGAAATAACAAGTGTTAGTGAAGATGTGGAGAAAAGGGAAATCTTCTACACTGTGGGTGGTACTGTAAATTGGTGTAGCTACCACAGAAAACAAAATGGAGGTTAATAAAAAAATTAAAAATAGTACTACTATATGATTCAGCAATCCCACTTGTGGGTATTTAGCTAAAGAAAACAAAAACACTGATTTGAAAAGATATATGTGCCCCATTGCAGGATTATGTCATTGCAGCATTATTTACAAAGGAAAAAGCCTAGGAGCCCATTGATAGATGAGTAGATAAAGAAGATGCAGCACATATATGGGTATACAATGGAATATTACTCAGCCATAAAAAGGATGAAATCTTGCCATGAGCAACATTAGATGGACCTTGAAGGCATTATACTAAGTGAAATAAATCACACATGCCGCATGATCCCACTTGTATGCAGAATCTAAAAACAAAAGACCAAGCTCATGGATATAGAGAACAGACAGGTGCTTGCCTGAGGTGAGAAGGTGGGGGAGGAGGGTTAGGAGTAGGGTGGGCAAAATGGGTGAAGGGGGTCCAAACGTATCAATTTCCAGTTATAAAATGAGTAAGTCATGGGGATGTAATGTACAGTATGATGGCTATAGTGAATAATGTTTAAAAAATATGCATTCTATAGAAATTGAAAAAAAGACTAGATTCTTGGTCACAAAACAGATCAAATGAACCTCTTAATTTGTATATATTTTGTTAAAAGTTTCATTTGTTTTTTCCAAGTAATATGTACATACAGTATAAAATTAAAAAGTACAGAAGGGTATTCTGTGCAAGGTGAACCTCTTATACTGTCCTTCAGCCTCTCCACTAACCAGGTTTTTTGTTTATGTGTGTGTGTGAATCTCGCCAGAGATGTCCCTATAATTTTCGCCAGAGATGTCCCTATAATTTTACAGGGATGTATATCTTTCCCCATTACTCCTCCACATCCAAGTAGCATTGCAGAGAACATAAAACAAAAAGAAATACATTGGGTAAAAAAGTCCTTGGATTGAATAATTGTCTAATCACTTAAGGTATCAAATAAGGAGTCAAAATAACTTTTTTACTCAACTGATCATGCTGGATTTAAATCTTTAGCAATGACATAGCATAACCCCAAATCTATACCTGTGATCTAAATGACCCACATATTATCACTTCATTATACATTATGTAACACAAATGCCAGTCTTGGCTTTTGATTATAGCTCTATTTGAACTGCTGCCATCTTGAGATCTGACTTGCTATTCATAGCTCAAAAGTATCTATAAATAACATGATTTGCATGTGAAAAGCCCAAAAATGTTTATACGTCCATTTCCTCACAAATCTGCTTCCATGGAGGGTCACATCACCAGCTCCAGGCTCCTTCCTTTACCTCCACCAGTCCCATCCTCCTTGCCAGCGTGGGTCTACCAGATGCACACTGTGCTTTTTCTTCCTCCTCCAAGACAATCCAAGTCTGGGTCTCACCCCATACCCTTGGAATAGGTTTGTGGTCTACAGCAGGGGTCACCAAACTACAACCTGCGAGCTGCTGACCAATGTTATAGTTTCACTGAAACACAGCCATACCTTTTCATTGACACATAGTCTATGGTTGCTTTCACTACAACAGCTGAGTTGAGTAGTTAGCTGCCATACAGACTCCAAGCCTAAAATATTTACTACCTGGGCCTTCAATCACTGGACGCTGCTAATAATGTCACCCATTAAAGACACCAAGGAAATGCCCATGGGATAAGAGAAAAAAATCTAATGTTTTTGTATAGCTACATAAAAGCGTTCGTTTTGAAATGTGAGATACTCATTGTCACTTATTCACTTACTGATTCAGAATGTTTACATACTTAATGCCTACTATGTGTTTCCAGGTACTAGAAATATGGTGTGAAACAGACAAAATTTCTATTCTTATGGCTCATAGTCTTTTGGGAGAAACATAAAAATGTTGGAAACCCATGCAGAGAACAAAATAGGAAGAGAAGCTACAGTGGCAGTAGAGTTGCACTTAGGCAGACAGAGGTAATAACACTTAAAGAGCTATCTACATGATAGTAAAGATCAAAGAGATGAGCATTCCAGTTAGAGTAAATAACTAGGAAAGGTCCCTGTGTGAAAAGGCGCAAACTGAGTTGTTGGTGTGGAACCACAAGGCCAATGTGAATAGGGCATAGGACCCATGCTACTGCGTTGGTCAAAAAGTCCATATGGTTTTTTCCATAAAATAAAAGGCACATTCTTCATTTTCACCAATAACTTTATTGATTTGGATATTTTCAGTATGTCGGCTATCTCCTACGTGGTATAACATTGACTGTTCTCAATTAATGTCTCAATTTGATCGCCAGTGACTTCAACTGGTCAACCCAACTGGGGAGCACAGTCCAGTGAGAAATCTCCAGCACAAAACTTCGCAAACCACTTTTGACATGCTCTATCAGTCACAGCACCTTCTCCACACACTGCACATATCTTTTTTTGCATGTCAGTAGCGTTTTTACCTTTCTTGAAATAAAAAAGCCTAATAGGTCAAAAATGTTGCTTATTTTCTTCCACCTTCAATATTAAAATGGCTGCACAAAAATTTACCAATTTTGATTTTTTTTTAATGCACACTGATATGCCAGCTGTCACAATACAATCTAACAAAATTGTTTCGAATGAAGTTAAAGACAACTAAGCACTGCTAGGGCCATCTAACAGAAAAAAATCAAATGAACTTCTTGGTCAACCCAATATTTAGCTGTTGTAGTCAGTCAACTTCAGAATCATCACAGTTGGCTGTTAATATCATTAGTCTACTGACTCCAACTCAAACACATACCAATACAGAACAGACACCTATGTTTTATCAATGTGGAACAGGAATATGCCCTCATTATATAATATTTGAGATATATTTAAATACAAATATATTTTAACAATATGTTAAAATTTGTATAATTTTAAATGACTTATTATAACAAATAATTTATATTACATTATAATAAAAATAACATTACAGAATACTTAGAAGTTAATGTGGATTAACTCACTGTCATAATACAATTATCATTATTATATATTCATTTCCAGTGTTAAAATATGCAAAATTCCACATAATTACCAGTATTATAACAACAAATATTTATTGAGAACTTGTATGTGCTAGGTACAGTACTAAGAACTTTAACAATTTACCCTATTTAATGCTCACAACCACTGGAAGGAGGCAGGTATATTATTCCTACTTTACAGATGAAGAAACTTAGGTTTGGGGGAGGTTAACTAACGTATCAGCACTAACTCTCAAGTATAAATTCTTATCACAATTCCCTCTACTTTACAATGTACAAAATTTTGTATCATAATTTTGGGTACCATATCACTAGCATGAAACATTCTTTCAACCACAATTATGAATGGTTACAAAATACTCCAGCGAGTTGATGTACTGTACAATTGAACTAAGCAAATTCAGGCTAAAGTGACAGTGACCACAGGAAACCTCCTCCTCTCTGTGCCATATGGGGATACAGAAAGAAGGCAGTTGTCTGCAAGTCAAGAAGACAGCCATCACCAAACACCAAATCTGCTGTCACCTTGATTGTGGACTTCCCAGCCTTGAGAACTGGGAGAAATAAATGTTTACTGTTTAAGCTACCCAGTCTGTGGTATTTTGCTATAGAAGCCTGAGCTGATAAGACAATACATAAACAAGAACCTACTCGCTATTTTTCTATGTCCACTCAAGAACCTCATATATACTAAAGATAACCTTCTTTCCCATGAATATGAGCTACCTGTGGACTGATAAACTGTGTGGTAGAGAACAAAGCCCTGGCTGGTGTGGCTCAGTGGATTGAGTGCCCGCCTCCAAACCAAAGGGTCGCCAGTTCGATTCCCACTCAGGGCACATGCCTGGGTTGCGGGCCAGGTCCCCAGTGGGGGGGGGGGGTGTAAGAAGCAACCACACACTGATGTTTCTTTATCTCCTTCCCTTCGCCTCTCTAAAAATAAATAAATAAAATCCTTAAAAAAAAACAAGTATAGTAGAAAACAGTCGTTAAACAGAGAAGCTTTAAAGAAGTGCCTGAGTTCAAATTGTTACTCTTCAAAAGAATCTCAAACTCTAAGAGATAAATACAACCTATTATGAATCCGAAGGTCATTGTGTGGATTAAACGATATAGTTAAGTATATATAAAATTAAATATATAATATAAAGAACTCACTGTACAGCTAAAGGATGTTTTCAGATCATAGCAATATCACAGCTTGTTATGTGCTTAATTAAGAAAGTGCATTTACAGAACTTGAGTGCTACCTAAGGAGCAGGATTTATACCCTCCTAAAACCTTAATCTTCACTTTGGTCTTTCTACTTAAAAGGAAAAACCTTAAGTCCTCTGTCTTTTGTTTTGGACTTGAATATTGTTACTTATATTGTGGCATTTTTCTCTAATACAATGGCTTTCTAATATTTTGTATCTCTAAATTTTATTTAACTAGCAGATTTACTTAATTTCCTATTAACAAGCAGATTTTCCTGTTTAACAATGGGTTTTTATACAATTTGTCTCATTTTTTATTTTTAATCATTTTTTAATTTTTCAACTATAGTTGACATTCAATATTATATTAGTTCCAGGTGTACACTCCAGTGATTAGACATCATATAACTTACTAAGTGATCTTCTTGATAAATCTCGCACTCATCTGACACCATAGTTACTAGAATATTATTAACTGTATTCTCTAGGCTATATTTTAGACCCCCATGACTATTCTGTTTCTACCAATATGTACTTCTTTGTCCCCTCACCTTTTTACCCATCCTCCCAACCTCCTCCCAGTTGGCAGCCATCAAAAAAAAATGTTCTCTGTATCTGAGTCTGTTTCTGTTCTGCTTGTAAGTTTACCTTGTTTTCTGAATTCAACGGTTGATAGATATGTATGTATTGCCATTTTATTGTTCATATTTATCTTTTTTCCTTCTTATTCTTAAAGAAGGCCCTTTAACATTTCATATCATAGTGGTTTAAAGTGATGAAATCCATCAGCTTTTTCTTTCTGGGAAGCCCTATATCTGCCCTTCCATTCTAAATGATAGTTTTGCTGGGCAGAGTAATCTTGGTGGTAGGTCCTTGCTTTTCATCACTTTGAATACATCTTGCCACACCCTTCTGGCCTGCAAAGTTTCTGATGAGAAATCAGTTGACAGTTTTATGAGAGCTCCCTTGTAGATCACTAACAGATTTTCTCTTGCTGCTTTTAAGATTTCTCTTTGTCTTTAACCTATTTCATTTTAATTATGATGTGTCTTGGTGTGGGTCTCTTTTGGTTCATCTTGTTTGGAACTCTCTCCAATTCCTGGACTTCTATGTCTATTTCCTTCACCAGGCTAGGAAAGTTTATCATCACTATTTTTTAAAAAATAGGTTTTCAATTTCTTGCTCTCTCTCTTCTCCTTCTGGCACTCTCATGATGCAAATGTTGGTACACTATCCTTACAGAGGCTCCTTACACTATTCTCATGTTTTTGCGTTCTTTTCTTTTTGCTCTTCTGATTGAGATATTTTGCTTCCTTGTATCACAAAGCATTGTTTTGATTCCCAGCTTCATGTGCTTTACTGTTGATTCCCTGTAAATTATTCTTCATTTCAGTTAGCAGTTCCTTCATTTCTGCCTTGTTCTTTTTTAAGGTTTCAGTGTCCTTTTTCAAGCTGTTAAAGTTCTAAATTCATCTACTATTCCCCTAAGTTCAACTGAGCATACTTATAACCAGTGTTTTGAACTCTGCATCTAGTAGATTGCTTATCTCCATTTTGTTTATCTCGTTCTGGAGTTTTCTTCTGTTCTTTCATTCGGAACATGTTTTTTCATCTCCTCATTTTGGTAGCCTCCCTGTGTTTGTTTCTGTGTATTAGGCTTGATAGTGTGGCTTAGTGTTTTGCAGGGTCCAGTGGAACAGCCTGCCTGTTCACCTGAGCTGAGCACTCCAGATGCGCCTCCCACCCCATGTGGGCTGTGTACACCCTCCTGTCATAGTTGAGCCTTGATTCTTGCGGGCAAGTCAATGGGAGGGATTTACCCCCAGGTCAATCGGCTACAAGGACTGGCTGTGACCATGTGGAGGGTCAGCTGTGCACGGGCACAGCCCACAGAGCAGGACTTACTTTAGTGGGGCTTTGATGCTAAGTCTGCCCCTTGTGAAGGTGGGTGGGTGGGCGGTGCTTCAATGGTCTGAAGCTGTCTACCACGTGTGCTGGCTCTGGGGCCTCCCAGGAGGTGCAGGCAAAGATCAGTCACTGCCTGTGTTCTGCTCAGGGCTACCAGCACGAGCTATCTGCACATGGTTGCTACTTGTGCTGGGCTTAGAAGTGCCCAGGAGAGGCCAAGCTGTGAACCAAGACTGGCTGCTGCTAGGGCCCAGCCTGGGGCCACTTAGTGAGAGGTATGGGGCACACCAAGGCCAGATGCTGCTTACTTGAGAGATTTTAGTAAAGTCTGAAGCATGAGGCAATGCTGGCCATTTGTATGGAGAAGCCCCTTGTCTCTTCATTTTTTTAGCCAGACCTAAATTAGATTACCTTGTTTTTGCTTTTGCAGGCTGCTTCATTTTCATAATGTCTTATGGTTATCTTTGCAAAGATGAAGGTAGAAAATGACCTGTACATCCAAGTTACATTGGTCACCACTCAGAATGAAAACACACATGCACAGGAGACATCAACAGATTTTCACTGGGAGTTTTAATTCAAAAGTGGTTTTTCTAGATAAATTATAACCAACATTTACTGTAACGTATGCTGGAAGAAGAGTACCTCTAAGACGTAACATTTACCTTTTTTTTTTTACAGTGTTTAGGTTGCTCTTGCTTGCCCCACAACTTTTATTCAACTGGTTCCTTTCTTTACAGCAAACAATTTATAAGAAAGAAAGAGGGAAGAGGTGATTCTTTCTGATTACAAAAGAAGCAAGTGATCTGTTATATTCCTGTCATGTGTGGGACTTGTTCACAAGTAACTAAATTCTACTTCAATATTCATTTAAATTGAATTTGTTTCGCTTTTAAATTTCTAACCACCCCTCCCCAGAAATCGTAAATCAGAAAGAATGAATTCATGGCCTCAGGAGGTCTGATTAAATGACTTCATTTAAAACATGGTTATCTGTACATGAAGTACTTTACTTCCATGGACACAGAAATCAAGTGCTAAGGGGACTAGATTCAAGAAAAGGGGAAAAGTCCTGCTTGTTTGTGCAAATAAGTCTGCTCAAAATTATCAATACTATTATTTTTAAACTAAACTCCATGAGCAATAACAAAAAAGTACTTTCAAATGAATGGCTAAGTGTCCTGGTCAATGTTCTCTCTGACCAGACTTCACGCAGCTCAAAGTCAGAAGGCTGATTTAAAAATCTCTGAGCAGTAAGATTCCTTGGCTTTCCTCAAAACATAAATACAGAAAAGTATTCATTTATCTGACAAATATTTAGCAGGTGCCTTCTGTATGCATTTTGTCAAAGTAAGGTTTTCAGATTTTAAGAGACTATTGATGTTTTTTCAAGTTCCTCAGGAATTCATGTGTCAACTTTATTTGCAACAACTCAATTTCTTGCAAGCTATTACTGAAAATGAAGATGGAAACTAAATATGCCCCATGTAAAATATTCTAAAGGATAATTAATGTCAGGTTATGGGTTCCAATGTGGGGTCTAGGAAACACAACCATAGATATAGTGAGTCTACATTACGAATCTGAAGATGTGGCAAAGAGCTGAACATGGGAAAAAAAAAACAAGTCTAATAAAGAAACAACATTTTCTACATTCTGATGTTGCTCAGTAATGTTCTAGTAGTTAGTAACAATAGAGCAGTGAACAAAATGGGTAAAATCCCACCATCCACTGAAAACCATTTTAACATTTTGGTTAAATGTGTTCCAGATATACATTTTTGTAATATATATGTATGTACATACAATTTACAAAATAGGACACTCCATGTTATTTTGCTATCTTTTTGACATACTCAACAACTAGTTGTAAATCTTTTAATGCCAAAACCCAGCCCTACATAACTTTTTCAGTGTTGCACAGTATTCCATTTAATTGCATTATTTCCAAATTTGTATTAATAAAAACAATGCTGTTGTGAATGTTCCTATAAATACACCCTTACACACTTCACAAATGTCTTTAGGATAAGGAGCAGAAAAACTGCTAGAACAAAGGTATCCACATTTTCATTTTTGATACACCTCCCCAAATTACGGGAGGGGAATTTTAAAGAAATGACAAAATATAAACACAGTACATTCAATTCAAGTATTTCTACAAAATCACACCACTACAGAAGTCTAGTGTTTCACCCAGGGGGGTAGCTGGAATGTAATATTTCTGATCACATTTAGTCCTTAATGACTAAGTAGCATCTCTACATATTTTCCTACAACATAAACAAAAATAATTTTTAAGGACCACAATAATCCACGCATATTTAAGCCACAAGACCTCAAATAATCAAGTAAAGGCACGTCTGAATATTGTGAAAGGCTGCTTTGCCCATATGATATGCATATACTTTCCCCAATCCTACAACATACCATCTGAGTTTGAATTTCATTAATTTATTGAACTAAAAATCATCACAAATTTTATGGCTAGTGATAAGACAATAGTACAATTTATATGCTATGCCCTTATGGTACAGCCTATCTTGATTATATATAAAGATACGTAAATGCATAGATACATGACTGGGAAGTCCGCAAGCTTAATGCAACCTCCAGCCATGTGTGCACTACCGGTCATGCAGTGGGATGGGTGAGTGGGTGGATGGCAGGCAATAGGAAAAGGGACTTTGACATTTTGCTCTATATTTCTCTATTACTTCATGTGATTGTAATTTAGATATTCACATATTATGTATATTATTAAAACACACAAAAAAAGACACATACAAAACAAATTCTACAAATGAAGCTGACTTTAATTTGCTGTCTCAGACTGAATGTGAGGTCTCCTCAAATTTGTGTGTTGAAATCCTGCCCTCAATGTGATGTTATTAAGAGGTGGGGACTTTCAAGGGGTGATAGGTCATGAGGGTGGAGCCCTCAGGAGTGGGATTAGTGCTTTTATAAAAGATAACCCAGCCCTGGCTGGTGTGGCTCAGTGGATTGAGCACCAGCCTAGGAACCAAAAGGCTGCCAGTTAGATTCCCAGTCAGGGCACATGCACGGGTTGCAGGCCAGGTCCCCAGCCAATTGATGTATCTCTCGCACACTGATGTTTCTGTCTTGCTCTTCTCCCTCCCTTCCCATCTCTCTAAAATAAATAAAATCTTTAAAAAATCAAATAGAAGACACCCTATGATGTTCTCTCACCCTCTCTGTTCAAAAAAGAGCCACAGCGCTATTACCAGTCTCACAGTCTGCCAAAGCCTTGCCATTCCCCATCAGGAAGTCTTTCCCCTGCTCCTGAATGTGAGCGCAGGCTTGTGACTGCTACAACCAAAGAGCTTAGCAGAAGTATGGTATGTCTGCAACTTCTTAGGATAAAAAGCATCCAGCTGCTGCCTGCTTCTCTCCCTCCCTTGCCCATCCTCTCTTGGGATCGATGTTCACCCTTGGAGCCGAGCCACAATGTGGTGATGAAGTCAAGGAGCCACTTGAAAAACCCATATGTAGGTGTTCTGGCTGATAGTACTAGGCAGGGTTTCAGTCACCCGTCAGCATCAACTGCGAGACAGTGAGCAAAAGCCTCTAGCATTTCCTGCTCCCAGCCTGAATCTTCCAGCTAAGAATCCAGACTCTGTACAGCAGACAGGCCACCTTGACTGCGCTCTGTATGAACCCCAGACACACAGTTTGTCAGTTTAATAAAAGGTAGTTTTATGCCATCAAGTTTTGGGCCAATTTTTTATAATTCCATAATAACTGAAACATATAAGAAACTGTTAATAGTTTATATTCAGTAAAGTGGCAATAAGGAGTTTGGGAACACAGGGCGATATTTTGCTTTTCCCTTTCTACATTTAGTACTGCTTGAATTTTAAGTCATGGAGACATGCAATAGTTATTTTTTTATCTTTTAAGTAAAACAAAATCAACGACAGGGAGGACTATCTAGTCTTCAAGTGCCTGGATGATAGTGATAAAAAACATTAAGATTTTCCCTGGCTGGTGTGGCTCAGTGGATTGATCACTGGCCTGCAAACTGAACGGTCGCCAGTTCGATTACCTGTCAGGGCACATGCCTGCGCTGTCGGTCATGTCCCCCATTGGGGGCATGTGAGAGGAAACTGACTGATATTTCTCTTGCACGTTGATGTTTCTCTCCCTCTCTTTCTCCCTCCCTCTCTGAAAATATCTTTAAAAAATTAAAAAACATTAAAATTTAAAAGAAAGAAGTCCAGTAAGATTTCCTTTATTGACTGAAATAAAGCCCAAAAGGTGATCATATGATTAAAAAGGCTTTATAGTGCCCTGACTGGTGTGGTTCAGTTGGTTGGGCATCGTCTCATAAAGTGAGAGGTCACTGGTGATTCCCAGTCAGGGCACATGTCTGGGTTAAGGGTTTGGACCCCAGTCAAGGGTGCATGCAAGAGGCAACCGATCGATGTTTCTATCTCACGTGGATAATTCCCTCCCTCTCTTTCTCCCTCCTTCCCCACCTCTAAAAATAAATAACAATCTTTAAAATAAAAATAAAGGCTTTGGAGTAACATGGAAAATGTTAAATATTACTGAATATTGTTATCATACATGGTACATTATACACACACACCAGAGTATCTAAATATATACCTGTTTATAGATCTGGGAAGATGCATACCAAATTCACCTAGGGAAGCAGGGAACAAGCCAGATTTGGAGAACTGACAGAGGAGTTTAGTGTTACTTTTAATGTATGCATTGTTTTTTGAAAAGAGCATATTCATGCACTGTTTATATCAATACTTACATTTTATAAAAACTAAAATAAGTAAAAAGCAAATATACTAGTAGAGATAATTACTGTATCAGGTATTTGCTGGGTAGAAAGGTTTCTTGAGAAACTTTTCATGGAAAAAATACAATAAAAATAAAATTAAATTTAAAACAGAAAAAGAAACTTAATCAGGCCCACGTTTTTCTTCCAGGTAAACATCAATAGGTCTTAACAGGACTTATTTATGTACAGTAAACATAGTCACAATTTACAAGGTCTTTGGGCCATATAGAGGAATCTGACCATGGATTTCCCAGATCACATGCTTATACTACTTTAATATGGAATCAAATTTAAGTAAATTAAAGCTGTAGAAGTTTCAATTACACTGTTTAGATTAGAAATGAAATACAGAGCTCAAAAAACAAACAAAAAAGGATTATCTGCATTCCAAATCTTAGGTTACAACATAGAACAGGAAAAACAGAGACTAATTCAAGTTCACATTTCTATATCCATCTGTTCTCTCTTTCTGGAACTCAGATCACTGTAGAAGAAACTATAAACCAAGAGACAGCCAGTCAAGGAAAACAGGAGAAGGTAGTGATGGCGAGGGCACACAAAAGGGTTAAGCCAGAATAATTCTGCAAATGGCTGCAAGGGGATTTAAAAAAATAAAAATAAAAATAAGAAAAGCCCCTATCCAGGCAGTTTTTATGGTTGTAAGGAAATGAGCTGTTTAAACCAAAACAAAATGAAACTATATACAGTAATTATAAATACCTCTTTAAAAAAAAAGAATACTAACTTCAGAGGGGACACAAAAATACTAGACAACATAAAAGAACGATTTATGATTAGATTATGGTTTTGTGTTGTCATCTTTCTGCATATGTAGTAGTCTACAACCTCACTGAGCACCCTTAGTTATCACGGGGCATATCCCCACATTAAGTCAAGTTAATAAAACACGGGATTATATGTAACATGATAAAGATATCTACTTTTAATTAAAGAAAACTTACTGTATTTTCCTACCTACCTATTTGAATCCTATTAGGCAGTATTTAAAGCTTTAAATGGAGTATCAGACTAGAACAGAAAAGTGTCAGGAAAAAAGTTAGATTATACCTCCATTTTTAATGTTTCTGAACATTCCTGAGACAAACAGAAACATACATGCACCTGGCAAAATATAAGCCCACTCATTAACAACAGTCTAACACTTGTGTAACTTAATAATGTAATTAAATCATAGGAAGGAGACATGCCAAGAGAGTACATAAAGCTCTGTCACGAGCACCCCAAAATGGGCATTCTTTGTACCACAATGTTATCAACATTGAACTTAAAACACTGTTTATAATGTATCATTTTAAAATACTGCTATAATATAGTCAGAGAAAGAATTGTTTACATTAAAGTCCATATTGCAGATAGACAATAAAATGAATGAATATCACATTTATAGTCTTCGTACTGGTACAGCTTAGCAGTTAAATAATCAAAACATACGTAAGTACTGATGAGGCAGTAGTAACGAGTTTGAACTGCTATTGTATCATTAAACCTTAGGACACATATGAATTTTTATATTTCTATTTTTATACATGCACACACACACACACACACACACACACACACACACACACACGTTTTGCATTCCGATAAGAAAAAATTCTACCAGTTTAGAAATCAAAGGTGAAAAAAGAGAATAAAGTCTTATCAGAATTACTGAAAAGCTAAACATTGTAGAATATAGTATTTTCTTTTCAAATCATGCAACAGTACATTCAAAAATTTTATTCTCCAGTGGAAAAGTCTGTCATTACAATTTTTTGCATATAACTGTAAGGCTTTTAATACCTTTGAAGATGCTTACAAAGTTTTATTTTTTCATTAGTTAAATTTAAAATTATTTAAAAATTAATAGATAATGGATTCACACAATTTTAAAATGTAAAAATACAGTGGCGAATCTCTCTCTTGCTGCTTTCTCCTATCCCTCTACCGCCCCCTAGATTTCAAATGCAGTGCTTTTTAAGGTGCTTGAAGGAGATAAAACGCAGTGCAACAGAACATAATATAAAGAAACAGGGCAGACCCTGGAGCTAAATTGTCAGGGTTGGACGCCCCCTACCACCCACTAGTCAGCTCCAACACCTGGGAAAAGTGACTTATCCTCTGTCATGTTGGTTTCCTCATGTGTGAAAGGAAAATCTACATCCGATGCTTTCTATGTGCTTAAAACAGTGCCTTGACGCCCTCTGAACTCTCCCCAATGTTATTGTTATGAGTCTAAAATATATCCCTTGGAACCTCTTCTACGCATTTACAAACATATACTGACCTACACACCCCTCTCTAACATGCAAAGGCATCTCTAGGGCTCTCACTAGCATTTCTCAGGTACTTCCTAAAACGCTTCTTTTTGAATTTCCAGGTTTTGCATTCTCTGTTGTTCAAGGTTTTTTATCTTGTTGATGGATTCTTTTCTTTTCTTTTCATCAATATAATTAATTCTGTGTTCCATTTAATTGTTTTGGGTTTGAATTAACTTTTGTCTGAGATTTAGAATATCACATTCTTTGGAGACAGCTTTTCCCAACTGCTTTGTCATTTATCTAGGATATTTTGTTCTCAGCGTCTGTCTCCCTCATATACAAGCATTTAAAAACTCCAATCTGTCTCTTCTAATACGGCCGTATAGCCTATTTCATCTTCTCATGTAGCTGTGCCCAATCACGTGGTGGTCCTCTTATTTTCTTCAATTATTTTGCCTGTTTTTCTGTTCCTATTTATTAATAAAGGACCACACTGGTGCGCAATTAGGGTATACCAACAGCTTCCCTTAGCAAGGAAGCGTGCAGGCAGGTTAGAGAACCTCTTAATGCTTAAAGCAGGGAAAGCTTCATTCTAAGGCTTTATAGCACAGTTCATTCCTGGAATAGGCATTCTTTCTTTTCCCTCCTACTTTACATCCACTATAGAGGTTTGGGGTAAGAACCTCCCCATCAACATCTTTCGCTGTTAGAAAGCAGTAATCCTGGTTGTAGCCTAGAGAGCAAAGGCCTCAGCCAGTGACCTTATATTCCATAAAGGGGGAAGAAATGTACAGTAGACCCAGTTATCCAAAAGAGTCACACCTCCTTTTCGTACTGCCTAACTTCGAAGGCTTTGCTTTTTGTTGTTTTAATTTTTATTAGTTATTCATGTACACAATTTAAACACTTCTGTAAGTTTGTTACCCCAAAAAGCAGTTGCTTTTCCCTTCCTATTTCCCCCTCCACAGAGGTGACTACTTTCAACTTTAAACTGTTTATTTTAGTATTCACTTTCATGATCATATATATGTATATATATATATGTATATGTATGCATTGTTGCTACTTCTTGATTTTTCAGTGTTAAGTGATATGCATTGATTCACCAGTATAGAATATGAAGACCAAGCTCTCTCTTTTCCTACCCCACTGCACATGTACCTACCCTTTTCTCATCTCTTAATAATAGTTATTTCATAAGTTTACTTAGTTCAAATCAGTTTTAACATTATTATGACCATGTAAATGCTCTTCATGGTTGAGCCATGTAGCATGTAGTACTATATGGGTTGGTTGGTTGGTTTGGTTCGTTTTTTTTGTTTTTTGTTTTTTTTGGCTTATTCATTTTAAAGAGAGGGAAAGGGATGGAGAAAGGGAGAGAGAGAAACATTGATGAGAGACAAAACGTCAATCAGTTGCTTCTTGTACAGGCCCCCCCCAGCCAGGACTGAACCTACAACCTAGGCATGTGCTCTGACCAGGAATCAAACCTGTGACCTTTTGTTTACAGGATGATGTTCCAACCAACTGAGCCACATCAGCCAGGGACTTTTTCTTTTCTGTACTATATCTGTGTTTCCTTAAAGCTAATAATTTTTGTTTTTTCATATACTTGGTTTTATATGACTTTTCACAACTTTTTTTAGATTTTATTTATTTATTTTTAGAGAGAGGGGAAGGGAGGGAGAAAGAGAGAGAAACATTCATGTGCAAGAGATATCCACTGCCTCTTACATGCCCCCAACTGTGGACCTGGCCCACAACCCAGGCATGTGCCCTAACTGGGAATCAAACCAGCGACCTTTCAGTTCACAGGCTGGTGCTCAACCTACTGAGTCACACCAGCCAGAGCTCACAACTCGTTTTCAGTTATCTAGATCAAAGATATCTAGACTCTTCAGGTATTGTCCCAATTCATCTTTCTGAAAAAGCCTCTCCTACAGTCTAGTGACACCCTCCCAACTAACCATCTATCTTGTAGTCCTGGTGTACAGCGATCACCATGGGACCTCCCTTCACTGTTATCCTGGAAGTTACTCTTGCCTCTCTCATGGCCTGAATCTCTAGCTGTTTATACTCCAAATTTTAGTCTTCTTTCTTGATTTATGCCTTCATTTTCATGAAAAACAGTTCACTGTTTAGCAATGATCTAAGAAAGGATACATGAGATAAATTTTTGAAGAACAATTATTGAAGACCTCCTACTTGACTGATTGGTTGGGTATAGAATGTTGGCTTGGTGATAATTTCCCTTCTGAACTTAAAGTCATTGTGCCAATGCCTTCCAGTCTTGCTGCTGAAGTCTCAAGTCTTTAGACTCTTGACTTTTTGTATATGACCTGTATTTTCCAGGAACAGCTACGCAGCCAGATTTGTTAGAATACGGGGAGCCAAGGGAAAGAGTGGGGTAGAGGTGGACAGATTATGTATGGCCACGTAACGTTTGTGTTTTCACTCTGAGTGTTACAGGTAGCTACTGTAGGATTCTGGGTAAAAGAGGATCATTATTTGACTAATCAAAAATAGACCACTTTGGCTGCTGTAGTGAGACTAAACTTGAGGGGTATGGCGCATAGCAAGAGGAGACCTATAGGAGGCTAACTTCAATATCCCAGGCGAAAGATGATTATAGATTAGACCAGGATGTTGCATTGGAGGTATGAGAAATGGCTGAATTCTGGATATGTTTTTAAGGATATGTTTTGAGCTAAAAGGATTTGTTTCTGCATTAGCTATGGGGTTGAAAGAACAGGGGAAAAGATTACTCTAAGTCTGTTACCTGAGGAACTGGGATAATACAGTGAACAAAGAAGACAGAATAGTGTAAGTTGGGGGGCAAGAAAAGAAGATCGGCTATGGAAAACGCCAGTGGAAGGTGTCTATTAGTTATCCAAACGGAGGCGCTGCATCATCACCAAGTGCTTTTAAAAGTCTGGAATCGAGGAGAATCAGCATCGTGACTGGACTAGTTTCGTTTCACTGACTTTGGCTCTTGTTCTGGCACTCGCCCTCCCCTGGATCTCATTCATCGTCCATGCCACGTTCTCCACTGTGAGCCACATAATATCCTTTTGATATGTCCTTTTCTGCTTAAATCAGCCAGAACTTCTATTACTTATAATGAAGAACCTTAACTAATATCAGGACTAAGTCAAGAAATATGTTAGCTGTAAATTGTGAATGACTTCACTAAAATGGAAAGGAACTAATGGTGAAATCTTAACTGCTCCTAGGCTGAATATGTCCCTTGGTAAAGCCCATATATTCCACAGAATAGGCAAAAGTAAACTGTAATCCAGCATATAACTAATGATTTAACTATAAATAATAAATAAATTCCTCATGTTGACCCAAGTTTCTACTTGCTATTAGCATTTTAAATCCTTAGGAATCAATAATACTCTAACTTATAAGGAAACTCAATTACATGAGGACAGAAATAACAAAAATTCCAAATTAGTACTTGAAATTAATGAGATGTTACTCTATTACAAGGATGAATTAAGTCCACTTTTAGAAAAATGAGAATAAGCCTCTGTTCTGTCATCATACTGTAAGATGACACTATCACACCTACGGGTTTCCTGATCACACAGGCATCTAAATTCTGATAGTTATGACTGACAGAGAAAAACTATACCCTCAAATAAACTGTCTGTAAAGTATAGGCTAGGGAGTTAGTTTAGGAGTTTCACAGTGTAATAACACTAACAGGTAGTGATTAAAAAAAAAAAAATGTCCTCTGAAGTATAAGAGTAAAAACAAATAGATGCATGCCAGGTAGAAAAACCTGGTATATTATTAAAAAGTACTAATTACATTTAAATTGAAAAACTGATACTTTTTATTAAATATTCTTTTTCTGATTATAAGATATTTTACCACATAAAATACAGGGAACCGTAGGAGAGAATTCTCACCGCAAGCTCTCTAATCCAGAGAACCACTATTAACATTTTGATACACCATATTTTGCCATCTATAATGCACACCCACTTTTTTGGTCCAAACTTTCAGGAAAAAAAAAAATCTTTCATTTAAATTTTTAAATTCAATGTTTTACATATATTTAGATACTTGCTGTTTGTAATATAAAGGAATTTTAGTCTTTATTTGTGAACATATTACATGCACAAAATTTTATGCAATAAATCATTACAAAACACAAGAACAGATACAAGGTATTTCAGGTACTACCCATGTAAAATGCACATCCTTATTTTTCCCCAAAAAATTGGGGCAGAAAAGTGCACATTATACATGGCAAAATATGGTAGTTTCTTCTAGTCTTTTTTCCATGCACATATATATATATGATATGTGTGTGTATGTGTACACAAAAGCAACACCATACTAAATACCATTTTTATATCTTGCTTTTTTCATTTCATAATATGTATACATTTCCCTCATGTTATTAAATATTCTTAAAGGGCATGATTATTTTAAACATCTGTATAAGGTTCCATCATATGGAGTGCCATGATATAATCACTACCCTACTGGTAGGCATTTAGGTTGTTTATAACTTTTTATTACTATAGTAAACAGTATTACACATAAAACTTTAATAAATTTCTGAATTTAGAGACACTTTCAAAAGATACTTTTTCAGTACAAATGTTTAGAAATAGCTTAAATATCAAGAATAGATACGGCTCAATAACTGCTTGACTATGAATTTAAATAAAAGAAAAATCTGCATGATATAAAAATTATGAAGCACACACTCAAGGGAAGGACTCGGTGAGCACCAAAATCCCACTGAGGCAAGTCCTGCTCCACACGGTCAACTAATGCACAGTAGCACCTCCACTAAAGTTGTAGCCAGTCTTCACAGCCGATCGGCCTGGGGGTCAATTCCTGCCAGTGATGCCAAGAGCAATCAAGGCTCAACTACAACAGGACCGTGCACACAGCCCACACAGGGGCACATCTGGAGCATCCAGCTTGGGCGACTGGGAAGGCTGCACCACTGGCCTTGCAGGACACCTACTATACAAAGGCACTCTACTAAGTCCAGAAGATATAGCAGAGCTGCCTAATACACAAAAACAAACACAGGATAAAAGCCAAAATGCAGAGACAAAGAAACAGGTCCCAAATGAAAGAACAGAACTCCAGAAAAAGAAATAAATAAAATGGAAGCAGGCAAACTACCAGATACTGAGTTCAAAACAATGGTATAAGGGTGCTCAAGGAACTTAGAACTTCTACAGCATGAAAAAGGACATAGAAATCATAAAACAGAACCAGTCAGAAATGAAGGATACAGCCCTGGCTGGTGTGGCTCAGTGATTGAGTGCTGGCCTGCAAACTAGTTCGATTCCCAATCAGGGCACATGTCTGGATTGGGGGCCAGGTGCCCAGTAGGGGGCGCATGAGAGGCAACCACACATTGACGTTTCTTTCCCTCTTTTTCTCCCTCCCTTTCCCTCTAAAAATAGAATAAATAAAATCTTAAAAAAAATAAAAACTAATCTGGGAAAATTTACCACAGTTAAATTATAAGTCTACTTTTTGCTCCTAATATCACGGTAATTTGAAATTTTCTTTTGCTGTATGTTTGATTGAATTTAGATATAAAAAAATCAGCTCTTTAACTTCATGAATTGGAGAAAATATTTTTTAAAATATTCTTTCCTCAGACCCACCTATTTTTACATCAAGTTATCAGAGATACAATATTCCCATTAAGTTTCTGTATCCACGAGAGTCTGATTTAATTTAAGTTCTTAGTTTATTGCTTTCCCTCTAAGGCACTCTTAAGAATCACAAATCCTAGTATATGCTGATTCTAACGTAAACATCATATACAAGAAATACAGTTCTGGTCACTACATATAGACACTGAATCAGCAGAAAGCTTTTTTATTAATTACCAATATTTCAAGTATTTGAACAAATGGTTGTACCTGCCTTTATTAACTGGCCAATGATAACATATCCCATACAAAAGTACTCTAAAACAACAAAATGTTGTTATAATGTATAAGATAATAGCATTAACACTTTATTGTTAATAATGGTCTAATTTCTCATTTTGTACATAAAAAGTATAAAGTACAATGCACACACAGCCCCACATTTAAGCTTAGAAACAGGAAAGTCTTAAAAATGGCGTAATTCAAACCTCACTACTATCCAAAGTCTGTTCAGAAATCTACCTCTGTGAAATAATCAATTTGGATTTTCAAATGCTTTGTACAGAGATTTTTATTGTCCTGCCATTTGGAGGAGGAGGAGGATTTGAACCATATCACAACAGAAACTGACTTCATAGCAATTTATCAGGCAAATAAGCTCCGTGTACCTAACAACTATATGCATTAACACGGAACAGAAAAGGCTGTACACGAATGTGTACCCACCCACGATGGGGAGTTTAACCAACGTGAATCTAACATAAATAAAAACAGAAATCTGTTTTAACCTCTAATAAAATAATTGCTGGCAAGCATTTTAACTATTATGACTTAAACCACTGTGGAATTTCGATTACGAAATAATTTTAGTGACCATCAGATGAAAATCTTCCCATAACCAACAATTTCAAAAAAAAGAAAAAAAGAGTACAGAAGCAGTACACTTTAGTTCTGAATAGGACTGTCCTGTTCATCTCACCAGGTTGATCAGCCTTCTCATCGCATGCTCATGAGAGCAAACACATTCACAGGGATCGAATCCACCTTCTGCCATGATTACCCAGCTTGATTTAACTTGACTGTTTAAATCTAGGAAGAAGGAAAAAATATTGTAAGACTACCATTCAGAGTTACTCTTTCTCTTGAGCTATGAAAATTTCATATATTGTACAATTAATTCATAATAGTTCTCTTAATTTAATTCTTATTTATTAATGAACTATAGTTATGAATTTTGTACTAATATTTGTTTTATGAATCTATACAAATGATTGTCTCCTGCTATCAGGCTGAGTTCCTGCAAACGCCAGTGTCTTCAGATGCTCTGTATTGCCTGCACCTGTGAAGCCAATGATGCTAGAGACCAATTCCGCTTAATTACTTAATTCTTTAATTTTCTTAGCTCCATGTACTGCTATGGATTGAATGTTTGCCCCCTCCCCACAAAAATTCACATGTTGAAGCCTTAATCCCCAATGTGATAATATTTGGAGGTAAGGCTTTTGGGAGGTAATTAGGTCACGAGCGTGGAGCCCTCATGATTAGTGCCTTTAAAGAAGACACATGAGAGAAATGATCTCCCTTCTCCACTATGTTGAAGATACAGCAAGAAGGCGTCTGTCTGTCTACAAACCAGGGAGAGGGTCCTTTGCCAGACAATAAATCTGCTGGCACCTCGATCATGGACATGCCAGACTCCAAAACTGTGAGAAATAAATGTTGTTTAAGCCGCCCAGTCTGTAGTATTTTGCTACAGCAGCCCAAGCTAAGACAACTTTGTAGCCTTTGTCCTACCAAGAAAGCCCTCTGAAAGAAAAAAAACGAGTCACCTAAATTGATATCCAGTCGGGGTTCTTTTGATGAGGGCAGCGGAGGGGCATGAATTAACATTAATTAACATGACAATGGCCAAAAACAACTGAGAAGATTTTAAAATATATGAGTAACAAGTGAGAGGCCAAGGTGGAGTACTACTGATATATAAGATACAACAGGACAGATTAATGGAACAATTCATAAATTAAAGGAATTTAGTTCATTCGTTTTTAAAAATTCATTTTAAAAAACTGCCCTGACTGGTGTGGTTCAGTGGATTGAGTGATGGCCTCTGAACCAAAGGGTTCGATTCCCAGGCAGGGCACATGCCCAGGTTGTGGGTCAGGTCTCCGGTACGAGGCCCACAAGAGGCAACCACACACCAATGTTTCTCTCTCTCTCTCTTCCTCCCTTCCCCTCTCTCTAAAAATAAATAAATAAAATCTTAAAAAAATACATTTTAGCACCTGTGCTAGGCATCATCAGAAACATAAAAGTATGCAAACACTAACAGTCCTTACCTTAACAGTGTTCTCATTCTAATGGTGAAAACAGATACTAATCTAAATATTTTTTAAATTATAAATACAAATTTGTGAATGCTATAAAACATAAATGAACCAAAAGGCTGCAAAGACAACTCACAGAATGAGAGAAAATATTTGCATTCATATATCTGATAAAAATTTAATATCCAGAATATATAAAGAACTCCTCTAACTCAATAACATAAACAACCCAATAACAATTCGGTAACAACCCAAATTTGAAATGGGCAAAGGACTTGAATAGACATTTCTCCAAAGATACACATATGGCCAATAAGCAGTTGAAAAAAGTGCTCGATGTTATTAATCATTAAAGAAATACAAATCAAAACCACAATGAAGTACCACTTCACACCTATAATTTAAAAAATGGAAACAAATGATGTGGAGAAATTAGAACCCTTCTATATTGTTGGCAGGAATATTAAAATGGGGTAGCCTCTCTGGAGTTTGATGGTTCTTCAAAAAGTTGAACATATAATTATCAATAACCCAGTAATCCCACTTATATGTATATACCCTAAAGATTTAAAAACAGGGACTCAAACAGATACATGTATGCTAAATGTTCATAATAGCCAAGAGGTGGAAACAACCCACATATCCATCAATGGGTGAATGGATAAATAAAACGTAGTACATACATACAATGGCATGTTATTCAGCCATAAAAAGGAATGAAGTTTCAATATATAGAGGAACCTTGGAAACATTATGCTAAGTAAAATAAGTCAGATACAAAAGAATAAATATGGTATGATTCCACTTATATGAAAGATCTACAGGCTCTGGCCTGATAGTTCAGTTGGTTTGGGCGTCTTCCCCATATACCAAGGTTGTGGGTTTGATCCCTGGTCAAGGCACACACAAGAATCAACCAATGAGTGCATAAATTAGTAGAACAACAAATCGCTGTCTCTCTCTCTCAAAATAATAAAAAATTTTTTAAAAGAAAGAAATATCTACAATAGGCAAACTCATATACACAGAAAGTAGAATGGTGATTACCAGGGGCTAGGAGAGAAGGAGATGGGGAGTTACTACTTAGCAAGTACAGACTTCCTATTTGGGGTAATTAAAAAAAAAAGTTTTGGATATAGACATTGGTGATAGTTGCAAACACTGTAAATGTAATGAATGCCACTAAATTGTATGCTTTAAAAAATTGTTTAAAATGGCAAAATATGTTGTTATATAGTTTACCACAATTAAAAATCACTCTTGTTATGCAGAACTAGGGGCATTGGTGGGAAATGGGGAGTGATTGTTAATTGATACAGGCTTTCTTTTGGGGTGCAGAAAATGTTCTAAAATTGATTATGGAGTCACACAACTCCATAAATATACTAAAAATCACTTCATTGTACACTTTAAATGGCATATTGTATGATTTATTATCTCAACAAAGCTGTGTGTTTGTTTGTTTAATGTAAACAGTGCCTAGGAAGTGTATAAAGGTTCTAAACTTACCTAGGGAGTCAGGGAAGAATTTACTCAAAAAGTTAAGAGTTGAAAATGGAAGGATGCACTGGAATACAATTGGGCAAGGAGGAGTGGCAGGTATGCGGATGGGGTCTGGGGGGCACTCTACACATAAAGGGAAAGCAGTGTAAAGACCCTGTAGTGAGTAAGAGTGTGGCATGACGAAGGAACTGAAAGAAAGCCACAAAGTGCTGGAATCCAGACAGCAAGAACAGTAGTCTGAAATGAGATCGGAGAGGTCAAGAGGCCAGCCACACAGGGTCTTCCAGGCTGTGTTCAAGATTAGGTCTTCACCCAAAAAGCAGTGTGAATCCCATAAAGGGTTTCATGATGGTGCGTTTTAAAAAGATCACGTAGACTGCACCGTGGCAAACTGACAGGAAGAGAAGCTAGAGTCGATATAGCGAGCTCAGTCAAAGGCTCTTTCAGTAGGTCAGCGAAAATGGTTTCATTATAGAAATATATTGGTTTGATGACAGCATAGAGGATCATTATGGGAAAGACAAATTATTCCATAAATGGTGCTGGGAACAGCTGGCTCCCTACCCTCATTCTTTACACCAAAACAAATTTCAGATCCACGAGTGATTTAAGTTTTTAACAATAAAGTCACACATACAAATAGGCAACTATAGCAATGAATTACAATAATATCCACAAACTATGTGTGAAAATATGTATTCATGTATTAAGACTTTTAACATATAGGAAAAAATTAGCTTAAAAAAGTCACAAATGTATAACCATAACAAGACATTGGGATACGTGTAGAAAAACATATGTCCCAAAATAATAAAGAAAAGGATCAATAATTTTGACAGCTAAAAATAATAAAAGTTTCTATAAACCAACAATACACCATTTTAAATAAAAAGAGAGAACTGAGGGAAATCCTTGTAACACAGGGACTCAAACAAGGACTTAGAGAGCTCTAAAAATAAACATGAAAATTGCAACCTAATAGAAAAATAAGCAAAGATCATGTTTACAGGGAAATTTACAGTTAATAAGCAAATATAAAATGGAAGTAGTGCAAATCAAAATATCTCTTTCATCTATCAGAAGACTGGTAACAATTAATTTATCCTGTTAATTTGGATATCTCTATCCAAAAAAGAATGCAAAATTTTTGTATAAGGATGCATACTGCAAAATTTTTTATAGGAGAAAAACATGGTAATGCAAAGTGTTCATCTCCATGGTTCTGATTAAATAAATGGAGTGTAAGTACATCCTTTACAGCTCTTGAAAAGAATGCGGCAGACTTCTATGTGATGATTTGAGAAAATACCAAGTTATACTGAGGTGAAATCAAGTTGTAGAACAGTCAGGGAAACCTACTTCCCATCTAGTATCTTCCAAGATCTGCTTGCCTGAACTGAGGAGAGGTTGGGGCTGAAAGGGTAAGTGGAGTTGCAGACAACCTAAACTGAAAAGCTGAACTCTCCAGAAGCAGGAAACACCAAATATAAACTCTGACTACTTTTTAGCTTTGGCTGAGGCCAGAGTCTACATCTTACTTTGAAAACTGATTAGCCTTCATGTTAGAGAACTAACTATACATACCCAACACAGAAAATCCTGAAAGTAAATATAATCCACCCTCACACATAGATAAAGTTCACCCTTGAAAGCCTATTTCTCAACTGTCTTTGAAAAATGTCCATAAGGGAAAAAATGGCTCAGACTGTGCTGGTGTGGACATAAGCAAGTGTCCACTTACAAATACTGGTCTGTCCTTCCTCCCTATCTGTGCTTCCCCAGGCCAAGAAAATGTCAGTGGAAATTAAAAGATAATTTACTAAGATTTTTAAAAATAAAATTCAAATTCGAAAATGCCTAACCAGTTCTGGAGTTTCTAAACACAGAAATGCTAAGAAAATACAGCAGGTCCTCCAATAACACTGTTTTGTTCTAATGTTGATGAGAAAAAACAATTGATTCCCAGCAGGGACCACTGTTTGTGTGGAGTCTGCATATTCTCTCCAAGTCTGCATAGGTTTCTTCTGGGTACTCTGATTTCCTCCCATGTGAGTATGTGTGTGTCTGTGTGTCCCTGAGAAGGAAGGGTGTCCTGTGCAGGGTGGGTTCCAGCCTGGCACCCTTAGCTGCCGAGAGAGGCTCGGGCCATGTGCTATCCTGAAGCAGAATAAGTGGGTTGGAAAATAACATTATTTTACTTGTTTGTAGTCACCTTTCTTAAATGTCTGTATAGCTCACATTTCAATGTCTAATGTTAGAAATGTTTTGGGTCTCTATATTCGTATAGCAGTTTGATGATGTTTCTGTGACAAGAAATACAACATACGAACTTAACTCTTATTTATCAGAATTGGTGTCTTTATTCATCGCTTACTTACAGTCAGTTTCCAAGAACCTGTCAATGACATTAAGTGAGGACTTACTCTATTAGCAAACTGACTTTTATAAAGAAAGGGAGATTTGTTTTTAAAACCCATTTAAAAAAAAAAGCTTCTTAAGGGTTGGAACCTATCTTAGTCATCACACTGCAAACACCTCCCTCATTGAGTAATCCACAGAAATGAATAAATACTGAATTTTACAAAGGTTTATTTTCTCTGTATCTATATATGCCAGGAACACATAAATCAACTAGAACTTTAAAGTATACATCAGTTTTAATTAGACTGTCTAGTAAAATGAGAAAATATATTTATAACAGAACATTCAAAACAGTGCTGTGCTTCCATGGAACTTTCTTCATGTAAACTTGAGCTGTTTTAAGTACGACTCAGTTTCAGTTAATAGTTTCCACTTAAAAGCACTGGGTTGGCCAAAAAGTCCGTTGCGTTTTCTCCCATAAAATAAAAGACACATTTTTCATTTTCACCAGTAACTTTATTGATTTGGATATTTTGAGTGTGTCGGCTCTCTCCCCCATTGGCTCCTAGTACGCAGAGGCCAGGGGTGCTGCTAAACATCTTCCAATGCGTAAGGCAGCCTCACAGCAAAGAATTATTTGGCCAAATTGTCAACAGTACCAAGAAACTGTACAAACCACTTTTGACATGCATGATCAATCATAGCACCTTCTCTATACACTGCACTAATCTTTTCTCGCATTTCTAGATTTCTTGAAATAATAAAGCATAATAGGCTGAAAATGTTGCATATCTTCTTGCATCTTCAATATTAAAATGGCTGCACAAAAATTCACCAATTTTGATATTTTTTAAATGTACGCCGATATGACAGCTGTCACAAAATAATCTAACAAAATTGTTCTGAATGAAGTTCAAGACAACTAAGTACGACTAGAGCCATTGTACAGAAAAAATGTAATGGACTTTTTGGACAACCCGATACTTGATTTTTTAAGAAACAAATAGAGTGGAAACAGTTCTCTTCTGACTAGGACCTCAGAACAAGTGTCACTGCACACCGGCAGCTAAGCACTAGAGCAAAAAACTGAACTAATCCCACCCCACATTCAAATACCTTGGTGTCCAGAGACATCAGAAGCTGCTCTATCCTGGGCAAGACAGAAGTGAGTTACTCAATCAGAAGTCTGGGAAGTCAGCCTACAAGAGGCCTTGGACAGTAAGTAATTTAAAACAATACTTTTGCCTTTCATGTTTCAGGAGAGTTGTTCTCCTTCCCAACACACATCCCCAATGTGAGAACAACATTAAATAATATCAAAGGCATGGGCTTGACCCCTGAAGATAACTGGTTTTATTGTTACTGGTTACAAAAGGCCTAAATCATAAATATATGAACCATGCACTGAAAAAATTCATAAAATCCAGATGAGGAGGGAGAGAAATAAATATGGATAGAGATGAAAACGATGAAATACGGTGGCCACAAGTTGATAATTACTGAAGTTGGATGATAGGTACTGGGGAGGAGTTCCTACATAATCTTACTTTTTGAAAATCTCCTTAATAAGTATTTAAAGTATATATCAGTTTTTTCCTATCATAATTAATTTTGTGAGAGCCATATGACTCTGGGCCTAAATTAAGCAACAGTTTATAGGTGACTTTTTATGCAGCATAAAGGACAAAACAAGTGCATACATCAAAGTATCAAAGTCTCTCAAACCATTCACTCCTACACAACACTGAACACAAAAGAACAGTGAAATAACGCACTCTGTATGTTTGGAGTGCAAATACAATTCCCCACATCCCTCATATCCGGGTCATTTTCTCCAACCACAGCTAACAAACAAGCCTTTCCTGGTAGAGTTCAACTGTAATAAGTCAGTTGAGTCATCCTGTTTCTACACGTACAGAGAGAATTTTCCAGGGCTGTTAACCAATTTACTGTCTGCTGCTAGAACCTTAAACACTCCAGCTCATGCTGGGTGGGTTTAATTTACTTTATATCACTGCTAGGGAGTCAAATTTAATTGCCTGGTTATAACTGTGGAAAAGGTGAAAAAGTAGATACTGTAGTTTTGTTACAGTGTTTTCTAGAATTATGCATGGAACCTACAACCTTTTATATAGAATTGATTCCTTGGGAAATAAACTTCTTCAAGTGGTTCTTAATCAGGCCAAACACTCTTATTAAGAAATAGTAAAATAGCAAAGTTATCAATGATAATGTATTTTTATCAGGTCACTTGGTATCAGTGGTATCTCTAAAGATACATAGAGTAAAATGAGAAATGTCAACCGTCCCATTCCCCCTCCCCAATTCTGATCCCTTTCCCCAGGGGTACCATAGTTAACAGTCTGGTATGCATAATTTCGGGTGTTTTTATACATAATTACACCTTCAGAAATATATATATACACACGTGTCATTTTGGTGGGTTTCATGAGATTATATTATACATGTTGTGCAACTTGTTTTTCCCTAACATAAAAAGCCTCAGAGAGCTTCAATACATAAAGCTCTACCTCATTCTTTTTGATACTCCAAAATATGAGCATTCAATTTTAGCATCCCTTTAGTAGAAATTATTTAGGATCTTTCCAATTTTTTGTTACTATAATATTGCAACAAAAGTCTTTGTGCCCAGCCGTGACTGGTGTAGCTCAGTGGGTTCGGCGTCCTCCCGCAAACCAAAAAAGTTGTCAGTTCAATTCTAGTCAGGGCGTATGCCTGGGTTGTGGGCCAGGTCCCCAGATGGGGGCCTGCAAGAGGCCACTGATGAAGGCTTCTCCCTCTTTCTTTCTCCCCCCTCTCCTCTCTCTAAAAGTAAATAAATAAAATCTTTTTTTTTTAAGTCTTTGTGCCCATATTTCTGTAGAACAGAGTACAAAAAAATTAAATCTCTAGGTCTAAAGGCATTCACTCAAAGCCTATACCAATTTTAATTCTATAAACAGTACACAGTACAAATTGCAAATCGTATAGCATAGTAATTACATACTATTACCATCACTAACAGTGTAATTATATACGGATATACTCAATTTAAAACATTTTTGCCAGGATGTCAGGACCAAAAAATCTATTCCACTGGCTTTATTTCCTATCTCTAATGAGACTATGCAGCTTTTCAAGTTTATTGGCACTTATATTTCTTATTTTTCAAACTCTTTTTGTTTTATTGATTTTCAGAGCTCTTTTATATTATTGAGTATTAATCCACTGTTATATCATAATAAGATTGAGAACTTTTTTATAGGTTATTTGCTTCCCTTCCAAGTGGCACCAAAACCAGATTAATAAGGGTCTATTTTCACACATTTTTCTACTTAATGATCTTCTCAGACCATTAGCAATAAAACTGCAAGCCACAGGAAAATGAATCTAAATACCAACATAGTAAGTGAAAATAACAATCAATGATAATATGAAATATTATTTGGAAAGTGTTTTCATTTTCTTTAATGTTTTTCAACACTGATTTCTTCTAGGGACATGCTGGAGGAACTGAAGGTTATTGATAAACCCGGAATTTTCTTTTGACAGTTTTACTTCCACTCTTTTATTTTAGAGCTATTTTTTGTTGCTGTAAGGGTTAAAGACTCACATGAAGGAGAAAAAAAGGTCTTCCAAGTCATTAAAGATTTAGGGGAAAAAGTGTTCATACGTTTGCGTGTGTTAGAGAGAGTTCATTTTGATTCCTTTTACAGAAAAAAATATTTGACTTGGGATATATGTTTTTAAGAAGCTATTATATTATAAATGGCTTTTCTAAAAGAAGGTATATTTCATAAGTACCTGGGGTAATAAAACTTCCTAAAATATAATGTCAACATAGATTTCAAGATTATAAAAGTAATTTTCAAATTTTTGTAATGCATTTCAAAATAGTAAATATCTTTAAAGTGATTTTTAACACAAAATTCTTGGGAGAATCAGTCATGAATTTTTAAAGCAAATAATCCAATCACATGATAGATTAACCCACAATAGTTCTCACATTAATTTGGAATGGAACTACCATCACATGACTTTTACCTGAGATGGTCTTACTTGTTTATTTCTTGCTTTACCAATGGGTAGCAATTTCCTTCCAGTAGGTAAATGTAACAGAAGCACGAAAAAATTTTAAAGAATACAACAGGACTAAGAACGGTAGGGTCATGAGATCTGAATAAAAGATAAAACCCAGAAGATAATTAAAAATGAAGGACTAGTAAGTAAAATGTAAATAAATCTCTTAAGTGTCTAACAAACAGAAGAGTTAAAGTAACTGAGAGTCTATAAACTTTTTTTGAAATAGGTAAAGCCCAAGAAAAAAAATAATTCCCAAAAGTGGAACTATAGCTAATTAACATTTTTTAAAGATCACTTCAAATAATTTAATATATGCAAATTAAATGTAAACCTTCACCTAAAAACAAAACATAAAATTCAATGAAAAGTTTCATCATACATTACTAATTCCACAGTTAATATTACAACCCTTCTGAAATGTGATTTTTATCAAGAAGTATAAAAATGTTCATATCAATGTGTGTTATTTGCAGCCTGCTAAAATACTCCCAAGGCACGGAAAGGGGTAAACTTTCCTTACGGAATTTCAAATGCGAGGTTTCTCTCCCTCTAGGAGGTAAAGCTTAACCCTCCCCGAATCCTGAATGTGGACTAGACTTAGTGACTCATTTCTAAAGGACAGATACAGAAAAAGAAGGTAACTTGATAGCAGAGAAACCTAGCAAACGCTACCTTAACCAAAAGAATGAGGTAAACATCGTTAGTGATGCTGTGTTGATATCATGTACTCTTTGATATGATGTGATAAGAAGGGCACTTTGCCTCTGTGTTATTCTTCCCAAAAACCATAACACCCAAGTCAAATCATGAGAAAAGCCATCAAACCCACATGGAGGGGAATTCTACAAAATATCTAGCCAATAGGCCTCAAAATTGTCAAGGATATCAAAAACAAGGAAAGCCTACAAAACTATAACAGAACAGAGGAGACACAGCGCCCTAACACTACTTCCAAGTGATCCTAGGAAAGTCCTTGTAAATGATAAAACATAAATTATTACTGACATTTTACTTAAGTTAGTAATATTGGGTAACTTACCATTAATTCCACAATTATCCATTGCTCTCCAAAAACTTGGAGACTGCCCTCCTTGTAATTCTAGTAAGAGGCTTACAGGTTAATTTTGATTTGAGGCAGAGCTAGATACTTCTGTCCTTCCATGCAAGCATTCAATCCCTTTACCTTTTATGACCTGGAGTTTCTGGCCCCTGCCGCTCCAGCTCTATCATGGTCTCAACATAAACTCAATGCATGACTTGGAAAAGTCCTTTGCTTTCTTTTCTTTTTTTTTTAATTGTTTACTATATTTTTTTCCATAACCATTTAGCCCCCATTCTACTCCCCTACCCCTGCCTTTCATTTTTTTAGATTTTATGCATTTATTTTTAGAGAGAGGGGAAGGGAAGGAGAAAGAGAGGAAGAGAAACAACAATGTGTGGTTGCCTCTTGTGCATCCCCTACTGAGGACCTGGCCCTCAACCTAGGCGTGTGCCCTGACTAGGAATTGAACTGGCAACCCTTCAGTTCACAGGCTAGCACTCAATCCACTGAGCCACACCAACCGGGGCTACTTTCTTTTTAAACAAATCCTCCCTGACACCCACATCAAAATATAACAAAATGTCAGCTTATCCTTTACACACCTCAGATCATTCCTTACCAAGAAAAAAAGAAAAGCGATCAGTTCTAAGAACCCAAAATTTGATTTGTCAACTTGATTCCTCCTTTATTTTGAATACTGAAAATATGAACCCTTATTTAACCTCCCTACTTTTTAGCCAATCTCTAGTTTCCTCTCTTCTTTAATAAAGGTTAGTTCCCTGCTCCTGCTTCCAAAAGCAATACCACTAAGGAATTCATTTCCCTCACAAGCAATGAGTCATGGACCCAGTGTGCTCAATGTGAAGTTCTTGTGGTTAAGATGAAAAAATATGTAGAATTAATATATGCCCAAAATTTAAACCTACAGAAGAAATTAGTCTACATTAAAATGATTATATTGGTTCTGCTAAAGGTGATCAGATGATTTTTTTTCTCCTTGTTTTCCTAATTGTCTATACTACATTTTACGTTATGAATCAAATTATATACAGGGTGGGGCAAAAGTAGGTTTACAATTGTAAGTACCTGAAACAGTTTATTTTTGTATTATTATCTATTAATTATTATATTATTTCCATATAAACTGTAAGTCTACTTTTGCCCTACCCTGAATTTACATATAGGTATATAAATTTGTACATATATGTAAACATTTACATACATATATAAACAAAAAATTCAACCTGAAGTAATACTAAAGGTAGGTGCCAAAACTACTACATATGAATCATTGAAAGATAAATTTTTATCTATGGAGAGATGCTTGCAAATGGTCTAAAACATTAAGGATTAAGAATTCAAAAATAATTTAGAATTGGCTGCCTCTGGAAAGGGGCTAGGGCACAGAAATAATAAAGAAACATTTCATTGTACATGGTTTGTGTCTGAACTATTCACAAAATATTAACTTTTTTTTTTAAGAGAGAGAGAGGAAGGGAAAGAGACAGAGAAACATCAATTTGTTGTTCCATTTATTTATGTATTCATTGGTTCATTATTTTATGTGCCCTGGCTGGGAACCGAACCCACAATCTTGGCACATGGGAATGATGCCATAACCAACTGAGCTACCCAGCCAGGACCAAAATATTAACTTTTTTAACAACAACCTTCTTTTAAAGTAAGCTTCTTGTTCTTCCCCCTACCAGAGGGCACAAATAATTACATTTCAATTTTCTCTTGAACAGAATATTCTAATTATCTTAAACCTCTATCTGTCCCTCTGTCTCACTGAATTTGTTGAGTCAAGTTAATGTATGATAAAAAAAATTCTAAACTCTGTAAATAAATGTTACAAAATGAACCAAATCCTATCATCAATAAGAAACAACCAAATATAAACAGATCATATAACAGATACTTCTGAAGTCAGCCTTTACTCTAAATCTGAAGTAATCATTCTTTGCAAATTCCATCATCAAAGTGTACCGTTCTCTTCCCCTATTCACCCTCTGCCAGCAGCTTTAACAATTAAGAGAATCAAACTATTGAAGCGACAATGTCCATACCACCAAATATTAATGCTGGTATAATGTTTCGTCAAATTGAGTTTAAAATAAAGGAAAATGGTAATATATTTTAAAATTCATTTTAAAAACACATAAAACAGAAGGAAAAAAAGGTAAAAGATATGGACTTAAGTTTTGTTTCAGGTGTTCTTCTAAGGTACACCCAGAAATCAAAGACATCTGGATACATACTATAGCTGAGATGGCAAACAGGGAAAAAAAAAAAAGAAAAAAAGGTAAAAAGAGAAGGGGGAAAAGAGGTAATAAATATTCCAACCCAGTAAATAAGAAATGAATTCTTCTTTTTAGAACTTTCTGAACACACCAACCCTACAATGTATTTATTTATATTTGTATATCAAAACTTGACTCACAAATAAATAAGAAAGGAATCAGTATTTCAATAAATGGTCCTAGGAAAACCTGCTAGCAACTGAAAAGGAAAAAGATCCAGCGGCAATTCTAGAGGACAATTTAGGTGAATATTTACTTGACCTTTGTGGAAGAATTCCTTAAGAATACATACAATAGAAAATATCAACAAATGTATAACATAAGTCTGTGTGTACAAAAAAAAATTCTAAAATAAAAGAGCAAAAGACTAAAGAAAAAAACCTCATTCCACTAATACAGTTGGCAAAGATATCTTAATAACACAGAGCATATGCAAACAGTCTTAAATAAATTAGACACTGAATTTGAGATTACAAACTAAAACAACTTTTATGACAATACAAATCCAGAAGGTAAAAGATGTTCATACCCTCGGAATAATTTATGGAACAACCAAGAACTCTGAACAGTGACTGGATTAAATGACATTTAGCAATTACTAATTTTTAAAAATATAACTAATATAACTAATTTTTAAAAATATAAAAATGTTAATGATCACATCTAAAGAGTCCTTAACTTTGAAAAATCCCATTAAGTATTTTCAATAGTAAAGAGAGATAATGCCTGGGATCTGGTTGAAAATAATCCTGCAAAGTAGGAGATCTAGACAGAATAAAACAGTCGTTAGTTGAATAACTGTTGAAGCCAGTCGATAGGTACATAGGAGTTCATTATACTATTCTACTTGTTAGCATAAAAATTTTCAAACATATCTGTTATTTTAAAATACATTTGTATGAAAGAACAAAACAAAACCTCGCTGCTCCCCTCACCCCCATAAAAACACGAAAACCAAGGGCTTTTCTTGAGGAAGCAGGAATAACCAAGGCTAGTTCAAGGTCAGAGGATGAATATCTCTCTACTATGATTTTGAGAAGGTGATTTATAATGAAATTACCTTTTCAAGTAGCCTGCCAAATCTTTACAGTAATCAAGGACAATATCAAAATTCTTTCCATTAAAAAAAATAATAAAAAAAGCCCATCGCAAGAGTGAAATACAGTAACAATTTAGAATGTATGCAATTTGTTTTTACAAGACAGAAACTAGAGATGCTGGCCAATGAAATGGGGAACTCAGAAGAAGCATCTATCTAAAAAGCAACAATTTTACTAATTAGAGCTCCAAAGTTATAAAACCAAGGAAGTGAATCATATTCTGGAACTGCCCCCTAGGACATTCGGGGAACCTATACTTGAGTTGACGCGCTACTCTATTTTTAACTTTATTCCCAATTATATCACAGAGGTAATTATTCACCTCTAAAAATAATGTTTCTCTAGAAATAGCTTTCTGACCCCAAGTTTTTTCCCAGTGGCGAATTTAGAAAACTGATCAACCAAATGAGCAGAGATATCCCAAAATTCTGGCTACCCTTCATATCTAATACAGACAAAATGTCTATCAATTCTAGTATTACCGTAATATTATACTATATACTAACGTCTATGGTTGGGATTACTTTTATCAGATCACCCAACATCTCAATGTAATAAGGTGTTCAAATTCACTCATATACAGTATTTTGCAACATATTCATCTGCTTTATTCTTTTATCAGAAATGAATCTCATTCAAATGCAGCCATACCTTATAATAGTTCACATTTGCCTCTACCTTTACTACTTTCACATCCTAATAACTATCCTTCTGAGACAGTCAAAGCAGGAAAATCATCCCTGTTTTAAAATGAGAAAAATAGACTCCAATAAGCTAGCAACTTGACCACGGTAACACATCTGGTATGAGACAGACCTGGGGCAGGAAGTCAGTGTAAATTCCTGGCCAGGACCCACTCCACGCCGGTCACATATGACCAGCCATGCTAGTTACATCTGTTTCGCCCTTATAAAGAAAACTTTAGAGCAGTACAGAAATTAGAAAACTACCAATTGACTTCCTTTTACTACTACTGACATACTTTTCTCTTAAACTACATTTTCATCTGTGATGGGACGTGGGCAAGAACACAGGTTCAAACCAATCATTATTTGTTAAAAACTGCACTAAAGCTACACATGGGAGAAGTTAAAGACATTTTAAGTATTTAAATGTTGAAATAAATCCCATATATACCCTAAATATCACGATTCTGTGTGATTAAGAATTCTCTGAATTCTGTTATGATTTTTTTTAAATTCAAATAAATAGCCAAGCCATTATAGTTACAAATTTCTTATAACATTCCCTACACTGATCCAATAAGGTCATCGTATATTGTTCCACCTAGAAGTAGCTATTCACAAAAGCAAAATACAATAAAAATCACCTCTGAAGTTCTTAATAAAAAATATTGTTCCAGGATAACCAAAAACTTAAAGATACTCTTCCAGAGGGTACACTATTCAAAAGGAAGAGACTATAGCAAGCTAAAACAAACAAACAAAAAAAGACAACAAAATGTTTACTTTCCATAGAGTAGAATGGGCATGTATAGAGGAAACAAGGTCAGTGGGACAGGAAGCCTGTGCAAGATATCACTGTATAGATCACGTACAGATTAGAGGTGGCTGTCTTCATTTATTCACCTTCAACAAATGAAAATTTCACACGTGGTACTCTTAAAACTTCACAGATGCATCAGTTCTCACCCTCTCATTTAAGGAGGAAAGAGCTGAGGCCCAGAGAGCTTCAGTGACTTACCTGAAGTCACACAGCAGAAGTGGGATTCAAACCCATGTCTTCTCTCACTTCTCCTTTCCTGAAAAGGATATAGCTAGTAAGTCCTCAGGGGACTAAGTAACTGGCAGAAGAGTTCTGAGGAGGATATAGAAGAAATAAAAAGCAGCCCCTTCCTCCAAGAGCTGGCAATCATTAATTATTAACTATAATTAAATCATACGATAATGATAATTACATACCAGTATCATTAACCAAAATAAACATCACAAATGACTTTTGTGATAATCTTTCTGATGAAAGTTCAAATTCAAGGGAGAAGCTTAACTCTTCAAGGCCATCAAGAATTTTCTTAGCTCTTTAATTTCTCCATGACTCCACAGCACACGACTCTATTACAGGTCCACCCAGGGGCTGCCACCACTTTTCTGGGAACTCCTAGTTACTATGACCCTATTTTCCTATGTCGTAGACATTACCTTCTCTCCTCAGTGACACTTTTTTTCCTTAGCAGTATTTGATCATATTCTAGGAATCACCTTAGGTAACACTTGCTAAAACATCATGGGACAGCAGAAAGAATACATCTTAGATAAATGATTCAAGTTATGACCCTACTACTGAGAATGGATAAATTACTTAGCCTTTCTGTGACTTCAGTTTCTCTATCTATAAAACAGGAGTGGTAACTGAAACTATTCATTTAAGAGGGTTGTTGGAAGGATCAAGTGAGAATTTGTAAGAGTGCTTTATAAACTGTAAAATGCACTGGACCAATTCAACTCTAAGCCCTTAGATTTGAAATGTATCTTCAACCCTCAGCCCAAGTTCTCTGTATACTGCTTTAGAGTGTTTGTATTTCCCTGGGGCTCAGCTAACACTCTCAGGCATAAAAAAGGAAGGGAAAAAAAGAAGCCTTTTGTTCTGAATCTTGGTCCCTCACCTAAGAATTTCCTGTCCTTCCCTGGCTGGTCCTAACTCCTGTACAATCCAAAAGATTCTCTCAAGGTCCAGGAGTAAAATTTATTATAAATACTTAAATAAAGGGAAACTTTTCAACTGAATCATCTTTGTTTATATTCAATATCATAACCCAAAGTTTCATATTCAGAAAATGTTTTCTAAACTTCTACTCAAGAGTACTTAGTCAGAAAAAAAAGAAAGAAAATTACATATACATTTCATTTTTTAAAAGTGCTTAATAGTCATACTCTAAAACACTTAAACTCTAGGGGAAAAGGCTGTATTTCACAAGTTAAAAACAGAAAAATTCAACAGAAGATAATATAAAAATTCCATACTATCCATACTATGTGATCCCAAATCACAGTGGCTATAAGTTGCTTATGTTAACAAAGCAGTTTTCAACAGCTGTATTACAACGTGGCAGTGTCTTCTGAAATTCTGAAGCACATCCCAAGTGATGTTTCAAGGTTCTAAATGATTTACATCATTCGGATATATCAGAGTGGAATCTGAGCTTTTTTTCTCAGTTATCATTCTCATTCGCTTGCTCGCCTATATGACTTTTTGAGCAGGAAATAGGGCTCTCCCAACTTAGGTAACGCACAGCCTCTCTCGACCACACTGCAGCCTAGATAACATCTGCACACAGATGCACAAATGCCATTCACAACAGGAAAAATGCTTAGAACCACTGTGACAAAGAAAGCAATGTTATTAAAAAAGGAAACTTGAATAAACACCACAGGTTTCAAGTCTTCAAAATTTCAAACAAGTTGGTTTCTTCTACATTACCTTTGCTAAGAGTAATGAAGCAGCAAAGTATACACTATGTTAAAAAAAATTACGTTGTTTAAAATATTGTAAGATAAAACAAGACAGCAGCCAGAACATTGATCTCTAAGTCTGGTGCAATACCATGAAGATGCTTACTGCATTCCTAACTTGATTTGCAGGACCTTTATTAGCTGTTAAATCTTGAAAGCGCTGCACCTGTAATAGCTGTCAATCAAGGAGTGCAGTCAAGCAAAAACCAGCTTCATTCTGTATTTTTAGAAACCTGAGACTCACATCAGTGCTTTCACCGAAGTTTAAAAAAGGAAATGAAAATTCAATATGAAAGTAACCAACAAGAAGTAACTTTCTCCAAAACAAATGCATTGAAGTTGAAAATACTATAAACAAAATATAACACTTCTGTACACCTAAAACTTATTTTAGTTTAGAAAAATATAAACTTTCCCACAGAGTTGAATTTGTTTCATTTATATTTTTATTGATTGATTTGAGAAAGAAGAGACGTCAATTCATTGATTTGTTGTTTCACTTGTTTATGCATTCACTGGTTCTTGTACGTGCTTTGACTGGTAATCAAACCTGCAAATTGGCATATAGGGAGAATACTCTAACTCATTGAGGTACCCAGCCAGGGTGCAAAGAGTTGCATTTAATTTTAAAAGCAACACACTTTTATAGTTTTAAAATTTAAACACAGAAAGGCTAAAAAAAATAAAACCACAAAAGTGAAAGGTACTCCCCTCTCCTCAGAAGCAACTTCTATTAATAACCTTCATGTAAATTTTCTAGGTATTTCAGGTATATGTATGCTGTATATACTTGTTGAATTACTATTAAAATCACTACATTTCAAATCACTAAAATGTCTTAAATATGACTTATTTTGTAGACTGGTTGCTATAATTATTCAGAGCATGGTTTAACTATTTAAAGCCATGGTTCATCACAATATGAATAATGGTGAAAATTGGAAACTACATTAATGTCCAAAGTTAAATATATATGTTTATTTAAAATATCTTATAAAACACAGTCAGTTAAAAATCAAGTTTAGAAAGTTGCTAAGGCCACAGTATAAAGCTCATTAAGTTAAACAAAAAATTAGGACATAAGCCTACTTGGCTTTATATCTCAGTTACACCAAAAGATGAATTTTTAAAAAATAAAACAAGGAAATATATGCACAGATGACTTCTGAATGAGTGGATTATATTTTGCTGTTGTTGACTTAATGTATTACTATCCTTCACAGCATTACAATAACAAACATGTCTTGTGTTTTAAAAAGTGGGAGAAAGGCCATTAGAAATGCATTGCCGAGCTAAGTTTAAATACAACAAAACAATTCATGAAAGTAGTTCTACTAGCATACTCTGATACCTAAAACAAGTAGATTTATTTTATGCCCTTTCCATAACTGTGTAAGTCAAAAAGACTAGTCAATACTGTTGTAATATAAAGTTCATGAGCTTTGGGTCTAGAGAAAATTAGGCTTGAATACCTACAGTACCAGTGGCTTTACCCTGGGCAACTTATGTAACCACCCAGAGTCCATTTCCTCCAGTGTAAATTAGGGATAACAATATCTGACTTGGTGGGTTGATGTGTCAGGTAAACATAATATAAAGGAAATCAAGGGACTGTCATATATATCCCATAAACAGTAAATGCTGGTCATTATCACAGGGAAATTGGGGTGGAGGGAAGTAGAAGAGGGTAAAGGGAGGATAAATGGTGATGGGAGCAGACATTACTTGGAGTAGTGAATACACAATAAAATATACAGATGATGTATTATAGAATTGTGCACCTTAAACCTATATAATTTTATTCACCAATGTAACCCCAATACATTCAATAAAAAAATAGTAAATGCCATTATTGTTGATATTCAGACGGGTAATTGTTTTTAAATTTCAGACTCAAATCATTTTTAGCCCCCTTTCAAAATGGCCCAAGCTGTCCTGCAGTTTCCACTGATATGTGCCCAACTACAGAAATGAACATCTACATGGTTAGTACATGTTATGTGGGCCATACCATGAAAATGCAAAGAACACATACCAAAAGAACATCTTTATTTATAAACCTGTAGTAGTAATTGCCAAATAAGTTTTACATTCTTAAAGAACCCTAATATAAACCACAATATAATGAAGAACCATTGAGAGTGCTTAATTTTCTGCAAAATCTTTTTAACCCATATACTAATATATCACTATCATCATCCATTTAGACAATTTAGTGTCTTATATTGAGGTTTCTGTTCCAAGTCCTATTAAATTATATGGGGAAAACTATTACAAAAAATTCTCTTTAGCAATGTACTATTTTTTTACAGACACGGAATAAAGTTGAGATTTTCCTTCATTTATTTATTCCATCAACGAGCCTACTGATTGCCTAATTAGTCCTCCCTGACCTCATGAGGCCTCCCAATGAAACAGGCCAGACAGCCACAGGCCATGGAAGGCATGGAAGGTAAAGTGATGTCTCACATGGCTATTTACAGAAGCTTAAGACAGGGTTAGGGTAGAGCTCTAGTGAAGGTTATATGGGACCTGAGCTTCCACAGAAAAACAGTTACCCATGCTTAAAGACTAGGAAGAGAAGAAAAATACCAGAAATCCAGTATTTCTCTGGACTGATATTCAGGCAGGGATTGTTTTTAAATTTCAGTGCAATAATCAAATATCAATGAAATAATCAAATTTAACATTTTTTAAAAAAGATTTTTATTTATTTTATTTTTAGACAGAGGGGAAGGGAGGGATGAAGAGAGGGAGAAAAACATCAATATGTGGTTGCCTCTCGCACGCCCCTTACGGGAGACCTGGCCTGCAACCCAGGCATGTGCCCTGACTGGGGAATCGAACTGGGGACCCTTTGGTTCTCATGCCAACACTCAATCCACTGAGCTACACCAGCTGAGGCAAATTTAACATTTTTAAACTCATTTTAAAAGGGATTTAGCAGTAAGAAATTTATTCGGTTTATGATGATCCAATGGTAGTCCAAGTAGTAAAACACCTAAATCAATGGAGAAAATGTAGGAAAAATTCAAATAACTGTACAAGCAGGCAGAAAGTATTAGACAGGCTTTTGGTGTGTGGAATGCAAGGTAATGCACATGAATGAGAAAATACTTCAAATTTACTCTAAGCCTGGTAAGATGATTACTCAATACAACAAAGCAAAAAGACCTAGCACATCTTGCAGAATATTTCTTGAGGTCATCTCCCAGAAGTACAACTTCAGGCAACACGACCAACAAAACACTGGACTGCATTAAGGATAGGATTAGAAATGGGACAGAAAACATTATCTTGCCCTTAACAAAAAACATGGCCTGTCAAAACCAAAGTACTGTGTACAGTTCTAAACACTGCAGTGCAAAAACAATAGGGTACAGTGATTAAGAAAGCAGGCTTGGGGCCTGGTTGGGTAGCTCAGCTGGTTACAGTGTCATCCTGAAACACCGAGATTGTGGACTCGATCCCTGGACAAAGTATATACGAGAATCAAATAATGAATGCATAAATAAGAGGAACAACAAATCAATGTTTCTCTCAAATCAATTTTTTTTTTTAATAGGCTTAGGTTCAAATCCAACTTTCTGCCACTTGCTATGTATATCAGCCCCTTCCTTTGTACCACGGGAACAGGAATATCTACATCTGAGTTGCTCTATAGTAAAATGAAATGAAAAACACAGAAGAGTTTTTAGCTTAGTACCTGACGTACAGAGTGTTCCTCAAAGTGGTAGCTATTATTACTACTATAAAGAGGCGTTCTTCCAGGTAAATCTATTAAAATATTAAGACATTCTCAAACTTTGATGTGCAATAAAATCACCTGAAATGCTTGTTGAAAATGCAGATTTCTGTGACTCAGTCCTCCTAGGAATTAATTCCATACGTCTAAAGAAGAATGTGGCCCAAACATCAAAGATTATTGAAGAGAATCAAGGCACTGCCTTATAAAAAGGAGCTGAAAACTAGCGTTCTTCCATAAAGAACCGGCCTGAAACAGACAGTACATTCAAGAGAAATACAGATATATTCATCAAGTTCATTCATTCAGCCAACAGTTATGGAGCACCTACTATGTAGTAAAAAGGAAAGACAATATCCCCATTTACGGAGCTTAATTTCTAGTGTGGGAGACACAATATAAAAAATAAGGAAATTCCTCTCCCTTAAGAGCTCCCCTAAAATCCCAGCCTTTAAAACGCTCAAGGGGAAGGACCCAGGGCACCACTCTCCCTACTGGGAGCATGCCCAAGCCTCTCTTCCCTGTCAGGCATGCATCTCCTAAACTCTAAGGGTCCCCATGGCCCCCGCAACCAAGGGCGCACCGGGCAGCGGCAGCCGGTCCCGAGCTTACCCCCTGAACCTGTCTCCGAGGCCTTGTCGCTGACTTCTAATGAGCCAAAGCAGCCCCACCAGGGCTCTCTCCTGTTTCTTCTTTTATTCTAAACTCTTCCCTATTTCACTACCCCAGCTCTACTAACTACTTTCAAAATCAAAAAATAAATAAATAAAAAAGGAACTCCCAAAGAGTCACATCTAGTATGCAGAAAACAAGAGAATGGAGAGATCAATGCAGGGCAATCTCCCTGAAGAGACAACATCTGAACTAAGACCTGAATTGCATCATGGAATTAGCAGCAAGATCTGGGATAAGACTTAGTGTAGGGTCCAAGTCTTAGGGCAAGCGCAAATGCCCTAAGGCAGGAACAAGCCTGGCAAGTTCCAGGGATAACGCTAGTGGGGCTGGAACAAAGGATGAAATTGATGTGGCCAGGATCTGCCACAAAGATCTACTGCTAAAACATGCAGGGCCTGGCAAGCTAGGGTAAAGAATTTGGATTTTATTCTGAATGTGATGGGAGGCTTTCAACAAAGGGGTGACATAATCTGACTTACATTTTAAAGGATCTCTTAGGCTGTGACAAGAGGAATGAACCATAAAAAGCCAAAGTGGAAGAGGGTAAACCAACAGGTCACTGCAGTAGGCCTGGTGAGAGATGGTGACAGTTAGCAAAGGTGACGGCAGCAGGGATGGGAAGTGGACAAATCTAGAATATATATATTGAACACTACAACTTAAGGCAAATCAAAGAAAGAGTTAAGTCACATAATTGGTATGCATCTAGGACTGACTTTATGCAAGAGATTGATCACGAAAACAGAGATTTAAAGATTTTAGGTAAGTTTATGGCTAATAGGAATCCAAAAGGGTTATCAGCATACTTAGAATACTTCGTAGTATGTACTTATCCTTTGAAGCCGACACGAAGCAGACATTTCCTTCTCTTTTGGCACCACCCATAAAGCACTGGACTAAATGGGCACACAGCCAGGACTCAATATTAATAAAGCATACTGAGGGTGACTCGTAAAGTAAAATCTTTCAGGACCTTGTTGCTGCAGGCCCGGACAGCTTGTCGGCATACTGTATCTATGGAATAGAACTAAATCTCTACCTGCATCAAATCACTGAATTAGAAAAAACTTTTTAAACTTCCACGTTGTTATCTCAGGTTATTCTGTGCCTGCTCTTCCCAGAGTTAAACAAAAAAGGCTTTACTTTGCCACACAATGCATATCATAAATTTTTGGGAGGGAATCTTTTAAAACCACAATGTTAACTTGTTATGGCCTGACAAACACATAGTATTTCCTAAAAGTTAAGGTCCAAAAGCCCATATTTGAAAAAGCAGGTTACAGAAAAGCATATATGCCTTTTTTGTAGATCATTTTTGTATAAAATATATAAATGTCAAAAAAGAAGTCTGAAAGGACATAAACACTTTGGTGATCTATGGATGGCAGGATGACTTTTCTTCTGTGGTTATCTGTTTCAATCAACATTTTACCCAATTGTCACAAATAATTTTGTATGAGGAAAAATATTCAGTTATGTGTTAGCATAAAAGGTTAAAAAAAGAACTGCAAGAAAACAATTTCATTTGTCTAAATCAACAGGATTCCAACTGTGGTATTAAGAAAAAAGATCTCAACTGCCCACACAGGAAAGCTGAGAAGAAATCCTTTAAAAGGTCCATGTTGTATCTACCACACAAGAACGCAGCACCCTTCAAGGTAGTAGTCTGAATTCCCAAGACCTCTTCCTGGATTTAATACGGGGCAATCAATTAGCACATATTTCTGTTTTTTCCCTCTCGCCATTTACCAGAGAAACATCTCAATTTATGAGTTCTCAAGGGGGAAAATGTTTGTTTTAAAAATCAAGTTAGGACAAAGAGGACATCTGGTCTTCAGGTCTCCCTCCTGCCCTCGAAGGACACAGAGGGTGGCAGGGCTGGCAGCAGGCTACACAACACTGCGCGGCCAGTCACCTGAAGTGGAAGGGAACATAAGCTTTCTGCCACCTGCACAAAACTGGGCAGCGAGAACACTTCCTAACGGTCTCGAGACTAAACAGCTGAGATAGTTTACTGCCATCCAAGTTACTGTAGGCATAGCTGCCAACGATTTCTGATAATAACACAAAAACTGGAAGGTCTCTTCAACAAACACAGGTATTACGTGCGTAAAGCTCATCCAACTCTTGGTGTCAACCCAGGACATTCTCTTACTAGGGCCACATCTTCAATTTTGCAAACTGGGAAAACTGAAAACAGCCTACTGACTCTCTACAGCTAACAAACATCATCTGGGCTAAAATCTTACACACATAGAAAGTCACTTTGGAAAACTTTGACTTTAAACAGCAACATTGGACTTCAGCTACTCCGGTAACCAGTTTATCGCACATAATCTGTTCCAATAAAGGATGCTACCTCTTTACTGTCAGCTCTGGTTCCACTTACTGAACAAATGGGGGGAGGGGGGAGGAATCCTTTAAATTTGCAACACAATGAAGAATAAAAAGCTACCGCTTGCTGGATGGTAGCTTTCCCATCTCATCAATCACAACAAAGGAGGCATCCTAGTGTCTTCCTTAAACCCAGCAAGGGCTAAAAAACAAGAGATAGATGATATAGTGTGAATTTGTAGATTTCGCCTTCCAGCTACGTACGACTCTTTCTCTTCTTTTACTCCATTATACGCCTCCACCCGAACTGTCTTGCCCTAAAAATAAAACCACTAGGGGCTACCGTCCACTTTCCTGCCAAGCCCCGACTCTGGTTTCCTGCAGAGAAAGCCAAATTGCAGGCTTTTCTTCCTCGCGTATCGCCGGGGAACGCGGGCTCAGCAGCAGTGGGCTTCTCCGGGTGCGGAGTGGCCAGCCCGGCCGGGGAAACACCGAGCCCGTGAAGCAGCCCCGCTCTGCCGCAGCCACCGCAGTCCGTGAAAGCCTGAGGACCCCCCACCCCACCCCGCCCCCAGGAAAAACCAGGTGAGGGGAAGGTGGGCCGAAGGGGAGACACTCACCCGCCCAGACAACAACCGACGGGGCGGGGAGGATGTGGGCCGGGATCCAGGCTCGGCAGAAAGACCGCCTGGAGTTTCCGGACGCTGCGGGTGCTGCTCTTGGCCTCTGGCTTCCTCTCCTTCTCTGTTTTGGTGCGACTGACCACGTCACTATTAACCACGAGACCCGGATCTACCCGCTTCCGCGGGCGGCGGCGCAACAGATTGCAGCGACCTGAGACCCCAGCGGTCTGCCGGCAGAGCATGCGCGCACTCCGCGCCTGCCCAGTGCGTCCGCGGAGGCGGGGACGGAGGCGAGCGTCCCAACATTTGTTCGGTGGAATGCTGGTGGGGCTTACAGTTCCGGTTGAGTGGGGCGAGGCCTCGCGGATGTTAAACGTTTCCACGTAGCCTCTGTCCGCGATGGACAGTTTCCTGTACTCTGCGTTCCCATTTGCTTAAGCTGATGGCTGTCCTCGACTGGAGTCTTTAGAATAGCAGAGGGTATAGTTGGGCGCAGGTTGACGTCTGCTGTGACAGGCTACCACTGCAGAGATTGTGTTTTTGATCACTCAGGGCCAGGTGAAAATTCGACGTAGAGGATTTCGTCTTATGTACAAAAGTACGTCGAATGTGGCAGTGACTGATCCCCTTTACCCTAACATATTTACACCTAGAAAGCTGGCTAAAATTAAGCTCAAGAGGAGTATTAAATGGACGATGTCACCAAAGATGACTTGCTGGTCCGGAGACAGTGGGGGACTGGAAGAGGAAAGCTGTGGTTAGGCAGTCAACCTAAGACTTTTGTTACTCTAATTTTAGGGGCTGGAATAAAGATACTATTTGTGGAGTAAGAATCTCACTTCCTTACAGAACAAGTTGGTGTTTACTACTCTGGCCTCCTTAGTCTTGCTGTTAAACATTTGGGGCACAGGAAATTTCTCAATTTGGCAAAATTTTTACAGCTACTCTATTGTTAAACTCCATGAGCTAACAAACTTTAAGTAAAATAGGACCAGTGGTAAAAGTGGGGTTCCAAATATTTAACAAAGGTGCCTCTTTGCCTATCCTGCAGAAGAAATGAAAGTTAGCTGTCTTCCTTATTCTGACTTGGTGACTTTTCACCTACCCCGCCTTCTCCCTCAGCTATTGGGTTAATCATCTCAACTAGCTGCGTCACTTTCAGAAAATTAGTATCTGCAAGAGCTTTTTAAAGTGGCTATTGAACACAGGTAAAGATTTCTAGAAAAATTAAAGGTTTCTGGTAAAGCTCAAAGTGTTTCCTAGTTAATTAACAGATTAAAAGTAAAAGTCAAGCGTCTTGGCCCTTAATCTGCAATCTTGAGCTCTGTTTACTCAAATTCAGAGAGCTTGAGGTGCACTCTAGTGCCCTAATGAAGCTCATGGGCTGCCCTGTAGTAGAGGGTCTTTAATCTGTAGAACAGAAAGTCTGGTATGCTTGGGTGCACCCATGTACACATGTGTTTGAAAACACAGCTGTGTTTAAGAGAACAGTATGGTATGAAACTAGACTTGACCCTGGCTAGTGTGGCTCAGTGGATTGAGTGCCAGCCTGCGAGCCAATGAATAGGTCGCTGGGTTTGATTCCTGGTCAGGGCACATGCCTGGGTTACAGGTCGGGTGCCGGTTTGAAGCTGTTTTAGAGGCAGCAAGCCGTGGTTTCTCTCACACATCGATGTTCCATCTCCTTCTCTTTCCCTTCCCCTCTCTAAAATAAATAAAATCTTAAAAAAAAAGAAAGAAAGAAAGAAAGACTAGACTTGTATGGGTTATTGCAAAATTAGCAGTATTTGCTCTATAAAGTAAATTACTGGAAAATCAAAATGTTAGGATCCCTGGTAGCTCAGCTTCCAAGATTCCCCCAGTGATTCTTGCCTCTTTAAATGTTTCCAGACCTTTGCATCAGGGGTATGTTGAACTGCAGTAGTCTACAGCTGAAGATGTGTGACTTCTGAGACTAGGTCAGAAAGGCCCTGATTGCATCTTACCACCTTGTTCTCTTTGATTGCTTGATCTGGGGGCAGATAGTCTCCATGCCACTCCACTCAAGCAGCCCTATGAAGAGGCCCATGTGGAGAGGAACAAAAGCCTCCACCAACAACCAGCCCAGCACCAATTTGCCAGCCAAGTGTGTGAACTACTTCTATTGGGTTAATCCTGCAACCCAATCATACATTGTATAGACTGGGTACTGGCCCAACATCTGCTTGTAATCTCATGAGAGATAGAAAGGGCCAGCTCTTCTAATTAAATAAAACAGAGTTTGAAAGGAACCCAGCTTATTATTTATGCCAGATATTGCTGCATTTTCTAGACTTTTATATAAATAGATTCATACAATATGTACTCCTTTTTGTCTAGTGTCTCACTCAGCATACTCATTTTGAGATTTATCATTGTGTTATGAATCGGTAGCTCATACCTTTTTATTGCTGTATGGCATTCTATTATAGATATACTACCATTTGTTTATCTATGAACCCTCGGGTTCATTGTTATGAACTTTTGGGTTTCCAGTTTTGGCTATTAAAAATAAAGCTGCCAGGAACATTTGTGTATAAGCCTTTGTGTGAATATATGCTTTCCTGTTTCTTGGGCAAATACTTAGGAGTGCAATGACTGGGTCATATGGTAGGTGTATATTTCACTTTTAAGACACTGCCAAACTTCCAAAGTATTGTTTTACAGTCCTACCAGCAGTGTGTGAAACTTAATTTATTGAGAAGATTATTTTACCCCATATTTTTAATAGTTTTAATTTCTTTGGGGAGAAAGGCAAGGAAAGCAACTGTACTGGAAAGCTAGCAAACTGAAAAGATGGCAGACTAGTGTCCTAAGAACCATCTTAAGAAAGTATAGAATTTAGGCTTCTTTTATTTCAAGGGAAGGAGGAGATGGGGAGGCAAGAGGTGATCGATGATGATGACAGCAGACATCTGGGCGCCAGCAGGGGGCCAGGGAAGATTGTGAAACTTTTTTTTAGTCTGTTGACTCTAGCTGATGTGAATCTGGTTACAAGGTCCAGTTCTAGAAGCTGGGAAGTTCAAGATCATGGTGCTGTCAGATTCAGTGTCTGGTGAGCGCCCATTTCCCGGTTCACAGGTGGGCTGTCTTCTGTGTCCTCACATGACAGAAGGGCTAATAGTTTTAATTACTGATTATGTTTATGCAAAATTCAGGCATCAGCTTAATTTCTATACTCATTTTCATCATACTTACTTAATGTCTACCATAATTATATGTCATCTCATGTCCTAAATTTGAATAGTCATAGTTTTAGTTTCCTTTGAATTCTGAAAAAATCTCCAGGAAGTCAGCTATATTTGCTTTTTTCAAAATCATGATTCCTAGTATACTGTTTGTTATTCTTAGGAACAAAAATGTGTAACTATTTACAAACTTAACTTTTAGTACTAATTAACTTTTTTACAATGTTATTTAGTCCTATAGTTTCTTTTATAATATCATTTTTCAAAGTACAGATATTGATAGAACTTTTTGCTTATATTCAATGATGACTTCATTAAAGCTAGAGCATGGATTCTTCACCCAACCTCAAAGTTTACATTTTAAACAAAACTTGCATAACAGAACACAGTTGTAGTGGATTTTGCACTGTTTTAATTTAGTTACACAGGAACTATGATTCTGAGTAATTCTCCTCCCTACACAGTTACAGGTTAGCTTGGGCCACGAGAGACATTTTGTGCAAGATTTAGAAAGCAGCAGTGAAATAAAAGCTGTCTTTTTTTTCCTTTAAACAGCTTCATTAAGACATAATTTACACACCATACAACTCACAATTGTCATCTTTTTACACTCAAAAGGGCAATGTAGAGTACCAGGTACTGTCACGGTCCACACATGTTGTCACTGATGTTTGACTCACTCGGGGGGCTGTGAGGCAGCAGCTGGGTCCACAGCAGCTGTCTCTGCTGGATCTCCTGCAGCTTCTCCAGCTCTGACTGCTGGGTCAGGTGCACCTATAGTTTTATAATGAAGGATACAGCTTCTTTGGCAGGTCACCTACATCACTAAGTCAGAGGCTTGGAGGTGGTATGGGACCCAGGCAGGTTTCAGCTTGTCCTTAGGGGTTTGTTTATCTTTGCTCTTCTCCACTTCATGTCCATCTTCCCTTCCTGGGCTTCCTGCCATGCTGGCATCAGGATCAGCCCCAGGCACAGAAGCAAAAGCCATAGTTAAGCTATTTAACCAGTTTCCACGATTGTGCAAGGTCAAATTCCAAAACAAATACTATAACATTCTTAGAGGTACAGTTTCTGTGATCAAATCCTGTTAAAACTTTACACGCTCGCAATCTTTGAGAATCCTTTTCCATCAATAAGACAGCCAAGGGTATAATTAATGGAGAGTAATGGGTCTATGCAAACCTCACCCCTAATTCAGAAATGTTTTTCTATTTTGTTCAAGTGCCTCTTTATGAGCTTTTATTTCTTCCAGTATTCAGCTCAAGATTATCACTGAGCTCTTCCTCCATATTCAGCTTTGGGATATGAAGGGAACACCAGGATGGAATGAAATGACCTGGAAATAAAGAATAAACTTACAGATCAATTGAATACAGGAGCACAATGTCCAACATGGCCTAGGTTTGCTAATCAGGCCCTTAGGGTCACAGAGTTAATTTAAGGGATACAGCATGCTACTGTAAAAGGAATGAAAGTTAAAATATGGTTAATATTTAAAATGTATGATTTTAAAAATGTATATTGTGGAGGTGTCTCCCCTACTTGAATGTATAATTACAGGTATAATGTTTAAATGGAAATTTCTCTTCTACTGGGTAAAAATTTTAAAAGAGAAATATATTCATTGACCCTTTGAAGAGTATTAGTTGGATATGCAAAATGGGAACCTTTAGAGTTACCTAAGCCAGGCCCTGTCTGCTGCTGTTATGGAACTGGGCCTCTCATTTCAGTCAATTGGTCAAGGATATTAGGCGTCCATCTGGTTCATGGATAACAGTTCCAGAAGTGAGGGTTCAGTATGGAGAGCTGTGTCTCAGTGTCCAGCAGATAGTCAAAATTCTCATGAAAGAAGATAAGAACAACTTGGTCCAGGAGGCTAAATTATAAGCTGTGTTTCTTGCAATGATAGAAGAATTAGATACAAATAAATGCCCTGCTCCCTAACTCTTGGGCTATTAACTAATGGGTTTGCAATTTAGACTGGCAAGTGGGCTATAGATAACTGGGTGATAAAAGGAGTACTGCCCTTTGAAAATCTTTATGTAAATTCTAAGGAAAAACTAAAGTGGGGCATGTTGACAGTCATGGAAGAAACCTTATGCAAGGAACCAAGTCGATGCCTTAGTTTGATCTCTTTAAAGTGGCAACCTGGGTCCATGAAATGAGTTGGCATGGGGGAATGCAAGTCATACAGCAACAGCCCAAATTACAAAATATACCTGTGGCCCTAACTGAAGATAAAACCATTAATAATATTATTTTGCTTGCCAGCAGGAAAGGCAATGTTTGCAATTAGCCCTGGGAAGTAATCCAAGGGTGGAAAGTCCAGCCCATAGCTGGCAAGTAGATAATATTGAGACTTTGTCTATTAATCCAGGGGAATTTATATGGATAGTGACAGAATTTGACACATATTTTGGATGTGGCTTTGCATACCTAGTGACTGAAGCTAACGTTTTCAATACTATCAAAACTGGAAAAAATATACTAGTTTGGCCTTCTTAGTTAAATTTCCCTGAATCAAAGCATTTGCTTCTCTGCCCACATGATATAACCCAATGGGTAAAAAACCATTGTGTTTAATGGACTGGACTTATCATATTCTTTATCACCCTCAAAGTAGTAGATTGCTAGACAATTGCTCAAGACACAACAACCGCTTAAAAAGATGCAGGGGTGACAGTGGATTCAAGGATTGGTCTACAAACCTCTAGATTGTTTTTTGCAACTTAACATGAGGGGGACTAAAGTTGGGTCACCACTAGATAAATTGGTATGCTTTTTGTTTCTAATTAAATTCCATTGATCATGCTATTACAGTTGTCCTGATTTTTCCCCCTTCGCCCTCCTCCACTCCCTCAGGTAATCTCCCCACCATTGCTCATGTCCATGGGTCATGTGTATAAATTCTTTGGCTACTCCATTTCCTGTACTGTACTTCACATCCCCATGGCTATTCTCTATTGGTACTTGTTAATCCTCTTGCCACTTCACCCATTCTGCCCCACCCTCCTTCCATCTGGCAACCATCAAAACACTTTCCATAACCATGATTTCCTGACTCTGTTCTTGTTTGTTTAGTTTGTTTTTTAGATTCAGTTGTTGATAGATACGTATTTTTTGCCATTTTATTGTTCATAGTTTTGATTTTCTTCTTTTTCTTAAATAAATCCCTTTAATATTTTGTATAATACCTGGCTGGTATAGCTCAGTGGATTGAGCGTCGGCCTGCAAATCAAAGGGTCGCCTGTTTGATTCCCCAGTCAGGGCACATCTGGGTTGCTGGTCAGGTCCCCAGTTGGGGGTGCACAAGAGGCAACCACACATTAATGTTTCTCTCCCTCTCTTCCTCCCTTCCCCTCTGTCTAAAAATAAAATTAAATTAAAATAATTTTTCATATAATAATGGTTTGGTGATGATGAACTCCTTTAGTTTTTTCTTGTCTCAGAAGCTCTTTATCTGCCTTTCCATTCTAAACGATAGCTTTGCTGAGTAGAGCAATCTTGGCTGTAGGTCCCTGATATTCATGACTCTGAATATTTCTTGCCAATCCCTTCTAGCCCACAAAATTTCTTTAGAGAAATCAACTGACAGCCTTATGGGAACTCACCTATAGGTAACTACAGTAATTTCTTTTCTCTCACTGCCTTTAAGATTCTCTTTATCCTTAACCTTTGGCATTTTAATTATGATGAGTCTTCGAGTGAACCTCTTTGCATCCATCTTGTTTGGGACTCTCTGTGATTCCTGGAGTTGTATGTCTATTTCCTTCACCAAATTAGGGGAGTTTTCTTTCACTATTTTTTCAAATAAATTTCCCATTTCTTGCTCTTTCTCTTCTCCTTCTGGCCCCCTTATGATGCAAATGTTGGACCTCTTGAAGTTGTCCCACAGGCTGCTTATTCTATCCTCATTTCTTTGGGTTCTTTTTTCTTCATGTTGTTCTGATGGGTTGTTTTTTCTTCCTTATGTTCCAAATAAATGATTTGATTCTCAGCTTTATCCACTCTACTGTTGTTTCCCTGTAAATTGTTCTGTATTTCAATTAGTGTATCCTTCATTTCTGACTGGATCTTTTTTGCTGCTGAGGTCCTTACTAAGTTCCTTGAGCGTCCTTATAATCAGTGTTTTGAACTGTGCATCTGATAGATTGCTTATCTCCCTTTTGTTCAGTTCTTTTTCTGGAGTTCTGATCTACCCTTTCATTTGGGTCATGTTTCTTTGTCTCCTCATCTTAGCAGCCTCCCTGTGTTTGTTTCTATGTATTTGGTAGAGCTGCTTTTACTCAGTATCATGGTAGTGTGGCCTAAGGTAGTAGGTGTCCTATTTGGTCCAGCGGCAAAGCCTCCCCTATCACCCAAGCTGGGTTCTCAAGGTGTGCCCTTCATTTGGGCTGAGTTTACCCTCCTCTTATAGTTGATCATTGGTTGCTATTGGCAGGTCAATGGGAGGGATTTACCCAGGTTAGTCAGCTGCAAGCATTGACTGTGACCACTGACCACTGACCGCCAACCTCTACCCTCTGTGGAAGAGTAGCTGTGCAAGGGTAGGGTGGTGGTGCTCTAACATGGTCTGTAGCTGCTCACTGAGTATGCTGGCCCTGGAATTTCCCAGGTAGTGCAAGCTAAGGTAAGTCCCCACTTATGTTTAACCCAGGATACCTACCTGAGCTATGTAGCAATCTGAGATGGCTGTTATTTTTGCTGGGCTTGGAGATTCCCAGGAGAAGCCAAGCTGTGAATCTAGGCTGGCTGCTGCTAGTGCCAGACCTAGGGCTCACTGAAACCAGCTGTTGCTTGTTTGATAGGATTTAGGAAATTGTGAAGCATAAGCCAAGACTAGCCATTCATAAGGAAAAGTAGCTTGGGTGGGCCCATAAATTGGGTAGGTTAGAGTCTCTGGGGATCTCCAAAGTGGGTCAAACAGAGTTAGCTAGGTTGATAGAGTCTCAGATATGGCACCAGCGTACTGGCTCTGTGGGGAGAGGGTTTACAAAAGGGACCATGGCCTCTGCTTGCCTTGATGTCAGACATTTCAATTTCTCCCTGTATACCACTGATGCCTTTCAAGCTGCTACCCCAGTGCTAGAGCTCAGAGGAAGTGAATCTGAGTAGGTGAGTCTATGTGTAGGTTCTTTAAGAGGCACTGCTTGAGGCTCCAGCAGTTTCTTCGACCGACTCAGTCCCCACTGATTTTTGCAGCCAGAAGTTGTGGGGACTTACCTTGCTGGCACTGGAACCCTGGGCTGTGGGAGTATCATGTGGGACTACGACTCCTCACTATCAAGATATCCCTCCCAAATTTTTATCCACCACACATGGGCATGGGACCAACCTGTTCTGTGTCTGCACGCCTCCTACCAGTCTGGATGGATGTGGGTCTTTAATTCTGTAGTTGTTGGACTTCTATTCAACTCAATTTCTGATGGTTATGAGTGATGGTTGTTCTACATTTTAGTTATAATTTTGATGTGGTTGTGTGAAGAGGCGAGCCATGTCTGCCTATGCCACCATCTTGACCAAAAGTCTCCAACTGTTATGCTTTTATAGTGGGAGTAGGGAAAAGAAAGCCTGGGATGATCCAGGAATTTAAATACAAGTGTTCTATAGTTCAGCACAGTTTTCTTTTTCAAAGCTATCTTAGTCCATTTGAGTTGTTATAACAAAGTGCCACAGTGTGGGTGACTTATAAACAAGAGAAATTTATTTCTCATCGCTCTGGAGGCTTGAAGTCAGAGATCACAGTGCCAGAATGGTCAGGTTCTGGTAGGAACCAGCTTCTAGTTACCAACTGCCAACTTCTTGTATCCTTACAAGTCAGAAAGCAGCAGTCTCCCTCATGACTCCTATCAGGACGCTAATCCCATTACCTTCCATAACATCATCTACTCCTAATTGCCTCCCAAGGGCCTCCTAATACCATCATATTGGGAGTAGGTTTTTAACATATGAACTTGTGGGGGGACATACGCCTTCAGTCCATAACAAATACCAACTCAGTAACCCCCAGGCTGGGTCTATAATTAAGGGCCCCAAAGGCATCTAATATAAAACAAGATACTGCGTGCACTCTCAACCAAAAAGATTGATGGGGTACATTATCCCTTCCCCTACCTCACCATATCAGGGATAACTGCAAATGTTTGTTGCCTAGTAGACAGGATAGCCCCATTTTCTCTACTTATCCAATCTGAGCCCCTGTAATTGGAAGTGGACTGAAAGGGAAGTCCAACCATGTTTCATCTTGCTATCAGCCATATTGAGTACCCAGTGGCTGAACCAGAGGGATCTGTTCCAGGGGGAAAGGCTTGGATTAAAGATAATGATTAGTGAAAGAAAGGTGAAAGAAGCCAATAAATGGATTTTCACAAAAGGGAAAATCTAACAATTCTGCTGAGGCTTAGAGAGAGGATTAGATTGAAAGAACAGTAAGAACAGTTCAGCCCTGGCTGTTGTGTGGCTCAGTGGATTGAGCGCTGGTCTGTAAACCAAAAGGTTGCTGGTTCGATTCCTAGTCAGGGCACATGCCTGGGTAGCAGACCATGTCCCCAGTTGGGGCCTTAGGAGAAGCAACTCATCAATACTTCTCTCACACATTGCTGTTCCTCCCTCCCTTCCCCTCTCTCTAAAAGTAAATAGACTGGTATTCTCTTTTAGCTTGGCCTCAGGTGCTTATTGCAAAGAAGGACTCTGACAAAGCCTTTTCCTCTTTTGAAGAGCCAAAAAATGAGCTGAAGGAAAAACAAACTTCCAGAAGTGCTCTACATTCTCAAAATGAAAGAAGAAAAGGTAGCTCTAACTATGGCTATACAGAAAAATGCAAATGAAGCTATGCTTTGGTTTTTGTTTCACAGGGCACTATCCCTATGGACTAGAATTGGCCTAAGGAAGATGCAGATTCGTTTAATGATAGATTGATTATATGGTTCATCATCATTCAGCAGGTGTATACCTTAAAGTTTAGTTAGCTACAGATCAAGGAGGTAAGAGGATTATAAAGTCAGTATAGACATGTAAGAAAACTTATGCTGGTATTATTACATGGTTTAGTTTCTGTTTAAATCCACACCAGCTATTCACTGGTTATTGCAAATGCTTAAAATCTGTGTGTGCACTTCAATTGTAAGCAATTTAACTTCTGTCAAACTAAAGATAATTGTTTTTCATAAAAAGATCTTCACAACAGATCAGGGTGGTGGACCGTAAAATGAGAGTTAATTCCAGCAGGTCAAGAGTCAGTCTGAACTGTTTTTGCTAAAGTTATGGCACGACACTGACCCCTGGTCAAGGCAAGAGACATATCGATTAATAGTGTTGTTTTGTAACCATGGGTCCAAGGAATTCTTGGGTAGTTGTGATTTTGTACCACTTTGTCAACAATGATTATTATTATCAGTGAAATCAATTAAGGGCTCCAGAGGCTGATAAAATAAAACAAGATACTGTGCCTATTAATCTGAACCTAACACAAGATTCCAAAGAGATTGATTCAGGGAATTCATTCCCTTCCCCCACTTTGCCACATTGGGACTGTCTAAATGTTTGTTGTTTAGGGGACAGGATAGCCCCATTTTCTCTACTTGTCCAATCTGATTCCCTATAGCTAGAAATGGAGTGAAAGGGAAATCCAATCATGCATCCTCTTACTATCAGCAATATGGACTAGACCAGTTTTACACAAAGCCTCAACTCTACTGCTGAGATTGGTTATTTAACAGGAATATGTTTTATGTTACCAGCAAAATATTCAGAAATTACACCCAAGGGTCCATTTTGGGCTTTTTGCTTCCAATGTATTCTGCATCTAGTCTCAATCCTATAGAGGGTGAACAAAGCAACCTGCTCTATTCTTTCTGGAGTTGTGACAGTCAGGCAGCCTTCTCTGTGATGTAATACTTACTTTAATAACACTGATCCCTGGCTGGTGTGGTTCAGTGGATTGAGCGTTGGCCTGCGAATCAAAGGGTTTCCAGTTCAATTCCCAGTCAGGGCGCATGCCTGGGTTGCAGGCCAGGTCCCCAGTAGGGGGCATACGAGAGGCAGTCACACATTGATGTTTCTCTCCCTCTCTTTTTTCCTCCTTTTCCCTCTCTCTAAAAATAAATAAAATCTCTTTTTAAAATGGCACTAATGTGTTCTTTCCCTATAATAAACTGTAAATTTGTAAGCATTGTCATTTTGAATCCTGTGACCCTTCTTTAGCAATAAAATCCTGTTTAACTACTACTATGAGTGCATGTACAGATATTACACATTAACTAAAAGTATCTAAGATAATAAGAGTATGCAGGTTAGGTCTTCATCAGGGGCTCTTTATTTTTTATTTTATTTTGTTATTATTTTTTAAAGATTTTATTTATTTATTTTTAGAGTGAGGGGATGGGAGGGAGAAAGAGAGTGGGAAAAAAACATCATTTTGAGAGAGAAACATCAATTGGTTGCCTCTCATACATGCCCTAACCTGGAATCAAACCCACAACCCAGGCATGTGCCCTGGTTAGGAATCAAACTGGTGATTTTCGGCTTGCAGGAGGACACCCAGCCCACTGAACCACACCAGTCAGGGCCAGGGGCTCTGTTTAAACAATAAGAAAAGAAATAAAGGATGAAAAAACAATATAATTTTTACCCAATTTCAGAGAAAAATGATAATAAGCAGAATATTTTGACTCCAGAGCCCTACTACTTAAAAGGAGAGTCAAAACTAACTGCTCCAGTTTTCATTAAAACCATCCTCAACACATAGCAATTTATTCGAAATTAAAATACTTGGCTAAACTTTCAGCTGTTATGATATCACAATATGGTTGGCCAAGACTATCATCCAACAAGTGATTTAATGATATTTAAACATATAATCCTAGAGTATCCACTAAATACAAGCTAAGGGCATCACAGTTCATGAATACATGAGACAGTGGGGAAACTTAAGTATTCATAAATAAATTGGTATGTTTGGTGAAATACTTTGTAGCATCCCATGTGAATTGAAATGGGAAAAATTTGGAAACTGAAACCTTCCAGAGAAGAATTTTTAGTCCTAAATATAACTTATTAGCACTAGGGCTAAAGTTTTGAGAGAGTATAAGATCTGATGGCCCCAGTAGATAAGACTGAAAAAGAGATGATATTGGGGAGTATTTTGAAAGCACAATGTAAGAGCAAAGAAGTCTCATCCTAAAATTATAAAAACCAAAGTATTTGTATTTAAACCAGGGACAAATCTAGGATAATAAGTTTCTGAACGGAGTGATATATATGGGTGGAGTCCTGCTTTTTCTACAGGGAGACTGACTCTCTGTATGTAATTTAGGACCAAATATCATTTTCAAGGATTAAATCATAGAACTACTGAGTAATATAAAGACAAAGACAGACACTACGGTAATTTAATGACTGGATAAACATGACAGAAACAGAACACACAGTTCTTGGCTTGATAAATAGTTCTCCACCCAAATACCGGAAATCACATAAGCAGCAACTGACATTAAATTATGGATGACTCTGTCCACCAATTACTTGTAAGCAGAGCAAATAGATCATCAGAGACAGTATAAAGTAATACCTAATAGTCATTAGCCATCAACAGCTGAGCATTTTTATTGTGCCAACTTTTGTGCTGTGTTAGGTGTCATGTATATTCTCACAATAATGCAACAGATAACATTATTATTACCTTTTTATCAATGAAAAAACTGAGGAACATAAAGTCACTCCAGCTTTCTGACTTCAAAGCCAGAGATTTTAATCACTGTGCTCTAAAACTCCAGTCCCCACGGGCCATTGTTTAATGAACTGAGCAGAGTGGCTAGTGGCAGCAATGGAGAAATAATGTTTTTAAAGATTTTATTTATTTTTTTTTAGAGAAGGAGAAAGGGAGGGGAAAAGGGAGAGAAACAATGATCAATTGCCTCTCACATGCCCCTAATCGGGGACCCGGCCCACAACCCAGGCATACACCCTCACAAGGAATTGAACCAATGACCTTTAGGTTCACAGGCCAGCGCCCAACCCACTGAGCAACACCAGTCAGGGCTGAGAAATAATTTCTGAAAATAGAAAAGCAACCCACTAGACTAATCACCAAAAGTGATTATTTCAAGAGAAGAATTCATAATAGAGAATTTATTCTATTCTTCTTCTGTCATGCATAATTTATATGAATTGCAGCACCAACTGCATTTTCATTTTTATGAAGTATTTATTTTCATCGTCATCATTCAGTGTTAATTGGATATTGTGCATTGTACCAACCTGATACTAAATTTTGTTTTATTAAATTTTTTTAAAAATTGTCTTTTGAGAGAGAGAGAGGACTTTTTTTTTAATCGATTTTTTTTTTAGAGAGTTGATGCTAAATCTTAATTAAAGAAACAGCCAATAAAAAAGTCTTTGCTCAATGCTTCTTAGTGTGCTGGGGATTTTAACAGACACTCACTCACCTTCAATAAAGCAAAACAATCCCTGTCTACACACATTTTGAGAAGATACTGCACAACACAAAATAATGCAAAATAAAACAGACTGAGTTGTGTGATAAACAGGTGATTCTTAGCCTTTCTCTTCCTTATATCCAAAATGTATACATTTAAACTCATATCTGACAGGAAAAAGTAACAAGAGAGCCACTAACTTGACATTATGGAGGGTAGACTTTTTCCCAAATGCAACAGGTATCTAAAACTTTTCATTACAACTTTATATTTTAAACATTTGTCATATTAACAGCAAATTTGCTTCGAACATTTCTATAGTCACCAGTGTACTCAGAAGAGACTTTCAGTGATTTTATTAGCACAATAACTTATAGTTTTAAAATATTTTTGTTAAATAGAACGCCAATATTTGAGTGTAATTAAGAGCCAGAGTTCAGGTTTCCAGTCAAGACAGTGACACAGGTAAATGTGGTACTCACATCCTCCCACAGCCACATCAAAATTACAACTAAGCTACAGAACAGCCATCATTCAGAACTGCCTGAAATCTAGCTGAACAGAAGTCCTATAACTAAGGATATAAAGAAGAAGCCACATAGGGACTGGTAGGAGGGGGAAAGATGCTGAACAGGCTAGTCCCACACCCATGTGTGGCGGTTAAAAATTGGGAGAGACACCTCGGCTGTGGAGGTTCCCCCTGAGGAACAAGGGGTCCCAGCCCCACACCCTGTCCTCCAGCCCAGGGGTCCAGGCTAGAAAGAGAAGTTCCCATAACTTCTGGCTCTAAAAACCAGCACAGATTGTAGTTGAATGAGACAGAGGGCTTCTGGAGTCTCGGGTATTCCTCTTAAAGGGTCCACAGATGGATTTACTTGGACCCACTCCTTCTGAGCTCCATCACGGGAACAGCAGATCAAAAGACACCAAGGACATACAAGGACGACTCAATAGTTTGACATCACGGCGAGAGCTGGAAGGGCAGTTTTCTTCCAGACAAAAGTGTTGACAGAGACCACTGTTCCTTTTCTGAGACTCCCCATATACACACGGAGCCAGCAGATAAGCACCATATCGGAGCTTCCATCAGTCTGCCTCCTATCATTTGCCCCACCCTAGTGCTTCCCTGAGACCCCATCCCACCAAGACCCCAATTCACCTAACTTGCAGGCCCACATAAATTGTTTCCAGTGGCTTTTCCATACAAATGGCCTGTCTTGGCTAATGCTTCAGACTTTCCTAAACTTTCTCAAGCAAGCAGCATTTGGCCTCAGCATGCCCCATACCCCTGGGTAAGTGGCTTGAGGGCTGGCACTAACAGCAGCCAGCACTGGTTCACAGCTTGACCTCATCTGGGCACCTCTAAGCCCAGCACGAGCAGCAGCCATCTGCAGATTGCTTTGTAGCTCATGCCGGGTGCCCCCCAGCAGAACAGAGGTGCCAGCAGACCTTGGCCTATGCCTCCCAGGAGGCCTCAGAGCCAGCACAACTATGGTGAAGCACCATCCAATCACCTCCACAAGCAACACACACAAGGGGCAGACACAGTGGGCATCGGAGCCACACTGAAGAAAGTCCTGTTCTATAGGATGGGCCCCTGCAGAATTGACCCTCCACAGTGGTCACTGGTCACAGCCAGTCCTTGCATCCAAACAGCCTGGGGGTCTCCAACTGATGTGCCAATGGCAATCAAGGTTCAACTACAAAAGGAGGGTGTACACAGCACACAAACGAGGGCACACCTGGAGTATCCAGCTAGAGTGATTGGGGAGGGTATGCCACCAGACCCTACAGATCACTTACTATATAAGCCCATTCTACAAAGACCAGGAGGTGTAGCAGCTCTACCTCACATAGAAAGAAACACAGCTAGGCTACCAAAATGAGGAGACAAAGAAACATGTCCCAAATGAAGAAAGAGCAAAACTCCAGAAAAATACCTAAACAAAACAGAGACAAACAATCTACTAGATGCCGAGTTCAAAACACTGGTCAAAAGGATGCTCAACGAACTTAGTGAGACCTTCAACAGGATAAAAAAGCACATGGAAACCATAAGAACGAGTCAGAAATGAAGGATACACTAACTCAAATGAAGAATAATTTACAGGGAATCAACAGCAGAGTACATAAAGCTGAGAATCAAATCAGCAATTTGGAATATAAGGAAGCAAAACACAACCAATCAGAACAGCGAAAAGGAAAAGAATTTTTAAAATGAAGATATACGTAAGGAGCCTCTGGAACAACTTCAAGCACACCAACATCTGCTTCATGGCAGTGCTAGAAAGGGAAGAGAGAGAGACAGCAAAAACAAAAACAAACTAAGCAAATTGCTGGAACAGGAACAGAATCACAGAAATGGAGATCACATGGAGGGTTATCAGCAGGAAGGGGGATGCAGGAGAATGGGTAAAAAGGTACAGGGAATAAGAAACATAAATGGTAGGTTCAAAATAGACAGGGGGAGGTTAAGAATAGTATAGGAAAGGGAGGAGCCAAAAAACCTATATGTATGACCCATGGACATGAACTAACAGGGGGAATGCTGGTGGGAGTGGGGGTGCAGGACGGAGGGGAATAAAGGGAAGAAAAAAATGGGACAACTGAAACAGCATAATCAGTAAAATATATTTTTAAAAAACAAAATTGAAAACCTATTTGAAAAATAATGAATGAAAACTTCCCTAACCTGCTGAAAGAAATAGATATGCAAGTCCAGGGAGTGCAGAGTCCCAAACAAGGTGAACCCAAAGAGGCCCATACCATGATGCATCATAATTAAAATGCAAAAAAGCTGAAGACAAAGAGATAATCGTAAAAGCAGCAAGAGAAATGCAGTTAGTTACCTACAAGAGAGCTGCCATAAGACTGTCAGCTGATTTCTCAAAAGAAACTTTGCAGTCCAGAAAGGATTGGAGAGAAATATTCAAAGTGATGAGACACAAGAACCTACAAACAATATTGCTCTACCCAGCAAAGCTGTCATTTAGAATGGAAGGACATATAAAGAGCTTCCCAGAAAAGAAAAAGCTAAAGGAGTTCATCACCACCAAACCAGTATCATATGACATGTTAAAAGGCCTTCTTTAAGAAGAAGAAAAAAAAATTAAAAATATAAAATGGCAATAAATGCATATCAACAACTGAATCTAAACAACAACAAAACCCCCAAATGAACAAGCAAAACAGAAACAAACTCATAGATGCAGAGAACGTTTTGACAGTTGCCAGATGTGTGGGGTGTTGAGAGGGGGGTGAAAAAGGTGAAGGGATTAAGAAGTACAACCTGGTTGTTATAGAGTAGTCATGGGGATGTAAAGTACAGTATAGGGAATATAGTCAATAATATTCTAATAACTATGTATGGTGTTAGATGGGTACGAGATTTATCAGATGATCACCTAGTAAGTTATATAATGTGTAATCGCTGGGGTGTGCATCTGAAACTAATATAATATTGAATATCAACTATAACTGAAAAAGATAAATAATTTTAATAAACATTAAAAAAGAGCTAGAGTTCAAGTGTACTTGCTTTTGATTATACTTTTTTTCTATGCATTCATGCAATGTCCTGTATTAACCAAATTTCCTACCATTATCAGAATATTAAATGCAACTAAGCATTTGCCATGTGCAAGAGACTTTGACGGCCACGGTGACAGAAAAAAAAGGAAATAAATGATAGGGCATTTGTCCAAGAAGAACTACACTAAGTCGGAAAAATTAAAATACTGAAAAAGGAAAATTTACTCCTTTAAATATTAATTCCATGGCTACAGAGAAGATGTACTACCTTAGCTCTACAAATACCTGCCTCTATGGCCACCCTTCATTTTCTATTGCTGGCTTCCACCACTCATTGACCTTTTAATATAACTTTTCCCTAATGGCTACTTGTTCATCTCAGTATACATTGTCACCCTAAATGATCTCAAATTCTCCCATGGCTTCAAATTAACATCAGCGCAAATGACTGCCAAGTCTGCATCCCTTTGTGCCCTGGAATCACATTTTCAAATGTCTGCTGAACACATTCCAGTGGATTTTGTAGCTATCTCCTCTTCATCCATTACATCCTAATTCCAGAGGTAGGTTTTGTTAGTCTAAGAATCCTTTCCAACCACCTTGCTAGTGATTGGTTTAAATGAGCACAAAGCATTCCTCTGGCCTCAGGGATGATTTAGTGCTGGGCATGAGATTTGATCTTGGCTTTGACAAGTGAGGAAACAGAGCAATCTCTCTTTCAGCTCTCAGAGGGCGAGGTGGTCTCTTTTTTCCCCAATATAGTCATGTGCATGTATAAGGCCAGAGCTGTTGCAGCATTCTTAAAAACTAAGCCTAAGGAAGAAGCTGACGTGAGGAAGAAAGAGCAGAGCCACGAGAATCACTAGGAAATAGAACTGGAGCCACTTTAGGTCAACCCTAAAGCCTGTCTCACCTCCGGATTTCCAGTTTGTGAACCAAGTATTGTCATTATTTCAGCCAATTTAAGTAGGAATTTTTGTTGCTCATAGCCAAAAACATATGAATTGATATACTCATATAAATAGGCCCTGTGCTGGCTCAAAGGTAATAATATATAGAACTGAATACATCAAATTTTCTCCCAAACATCTCCTCATTCTGTATTTCTAATGTTGGTTAGTAGACTCATGGTGGACCTAATTATTTACACTAGAAGTAAGAGTCATTTTGGATGCCTCCCTCTTTCATGACCACGTTGTTCTGTTTTTTCTGTCTCCATAATATTTGTCACCTCAGTTCCTTCTTTTCATTCTCAGTTGCCATCCCGCTATTGCCACCACTTCTCACCTACAACATTGCCAAAGTTCCCAACTTGAGTCTCTCTAACTTTAACTTTTCCTCTTCCCTCAATTTATTCAACATGTTTCTGTCAAAATATAGGTTCTTTCAAAATATAGATTCATGCCATAACTTTACAGAAACTCCAATGGATTTCCATTACCTATAATAGTGTTTCCTAAAATGTGTTCCATAGAACAATAGTCCCAGGAAATTATCATTTAAAAAGAGAGTTTTGTGATCAGATACATTTAGGAATTTCATCTGTGGTCACAGAATTCTAAGATACTACCCAATGATCCCCGTTTTATGGTATTTACTTCCTTCTGGAGTACTTTCCCACACTGGCACAGTATATGATCACTAGAATATGGCAGAAGTGATGATACATCACTCCAAGGTTGTCATAAAGGCTAGCTTCTGTGTTGGTATTTCTTGGATCACTCATTGTGGAGAAGCCAGTTGGCATGTTGTGAGAAGTCCATTTGACAAAGAACCAAGGCCACCAAACAACATCCACAGTCCACCCGTTGGGCTTATAGCCTTTCACTACTGAAGTGGTTAAAAGAATATGGTGAAAGAGCCCTTTCCTTCTTAATGCCCTAACCTTTCATCCTCCACAGATAAACACAAGTGACTCTGCTGGAATAGAAGATAATAATTTACAGAGGAGAATTATAATACAGAAGAGGCAAGTGTTAACATACCATCTAACTTGAACTTTCACTCGCATTCCAGAGGAAAAGCACCCAAGGCTTTGTTGGGAGGGAGTGTTCTTTGGGCTCTCCCCTCCATTCCTAACAGGAAACCCAGGCTCCCACCCTTGCCCCTCCCTCAAACATCTCCTTTTCAAGACACACAGTCCTACAAACGCACGCTATCCCTGAGGTGCATGGCGGGAGGGGGGAATGGAGGAAACCGCCCCTGCTACTTCCATAGGAAGAAGTTCTTCCACTGGACCCTTTTCCCTCCATCTGCCCCAGTCTAGGCCCAATGGTCTCAAACAGGGACCAAAAAGAAGAAAGTCAATACAAATCAACATAAGGAAGCTGACTAGATTGCATATCAACACCAATCTACTCTTGCTGGGCAAGATTTCGTCACCAGTGGGTTATCCACTCCCAGTGGTGCTGTCTCAAGTAACTTTTTGAACTTCAACTAGGTGGGTAGCAACACTGCCAGTCCCTTGGTCATATTTAAAGTAAGTATATCTCCCAAGGACTTACATTAATGATTTTCTTGAAGATATCAAAGTCTAAATTCATACTGAAGAAAGATTGTATCCTCTTGTCATCAAGACTCCCCATTGAGTTAGTAAGTTTGCAGTGGTTTCTTTCCTACATTTCCAAGGGGCTTGAGGGTATTACGAATTTACTTACTGATTATTAAAGTCTCCCCTCTCTCTAACTCAGAGATTGACACCAGCCTCAATTATGTTCTTTGGACTCAGACACTCCTACTGATAAGAGTGAGAAAGAAACTGTTAGTACTTTCTGTCATAAGAGCATGGGCCAAATGAAAGTAAGGACTAAAAAAGTCAGGAAAAAAAACAACACCTTAAATGTTTTCATGTCCATTCATTCATCTATTACTTATTGAGTGTCTCCTACGTGCTAGGCATTGTGGGTATAAGGACAAGTAGATGTAAAAGATGTAAGGCATGATTCCCTAAGAGCTCATAGTTTTATAGAGGTTTTATTATTGAGAAATTGTTTGGTCAGGTGTTTTAACCTCCAATCTAATGCTCAATTTGCTAAATAAGCCACTTTGATTTCCTTGTCCTCAAAACATAGCTACTAAAATTTCCTCAGAATCCCGAAGCATAATTTTCTAGGCTCTTAAATGTACAATATTTGATTTAGACAAATCTGTGATTTTCAATTCCTGTTTCCTAAATTGATTTCAAAGAGACTAGCAGGATTCAACCTCAAGATCTCTCTTCAAACACAGATCAAATCCTAAGCAGCCAGCTCAGTGCTGCCACCTCCTGGATTCCTTTAATTGTCACGAATTAAGAGGAGCAGAAGGCATTCTTTCCAACGAAGAAAGAAAACAAAACCACAACCATCACCACCACTACCAGCAGCAGCAGCAGCAGCAGCAGCAGCAGCAGCAGCAGCAGCAACAACAACAACAAATAGATCTCGAGCTATTGTGAAACCTAAAGTCCCTAAAGTTTAAAAAAAAACGGCTCTAACCAATAATAGTCCAGGCTAGTCTACTTCTCCATCATTCATAATCCCTTCAATAGCTTTGTAAATCTCAACCAAGTGTCCAGACAAAATCGTTTAGGGAAGGAGAAGTAGGACATTTGTTTCCTTTCCTTCTTACCAACCATCAGGAAGGAAATGATCAAAACATCATTTGCATTTCCAAACTCCTCTCAATGTTGTCTTCATTATAGATTCTGAAGCATTGCCTGTAAGGTACAGTTGAGAGAAATAGGATGGGTGAGAAAGTTGGTAAGGGGAGCCAGTACAGACCTAGAGAGCCATGAATTAATTAGAAATTAGCGTTTTTCAATATAACATGACAAAGAGCTATGACATGGAAAACAGTTCCCATACATTATGTTGTATAAAAGAAACTTACTTTGACCTCATTTTCTTCTCATTATCCCTTTTCTCCTTTATCGCCTTTTGCAGCTTTTTTTATGTCTTCTTTTTATTGGATTTACGTTTTTTCATTTTGTCCTTTATCTCAATAGTCCTTCTTTTCCCTTTGCTTTTTACATTGTAGAAGTGTGTAGTTGAAAATTTCTCATACTGCACTTGAATAGAAATTGGACAAAAGGAGAAGAAATTGTATTGTATTCATTTTCTGCCTCAGTAGGGAAATAGTGCCTTCTAGTGTTTGTGACAACATTTTGTATTTGCACCATTTCCATTCACCTAAAAATAAAATAATATTTTTTATAGTTTACCTACCATATTTTTTAAATATATAGGTAGCATTGTTATCCCTATTTTAGAGATTTAAAACCAGAATCATAAAACATTTATTCAATGGTGAGTTGATAGTTTAGACCAAACATATGAACGGATTAGAAAAATGTATTCCACTTGATGCACTCCCCATTCACCTGCTATCAGTCACCAACTGGTGAGGAGACAGATCACAAAAATATGATTTATAGTATTGCCAAGGCCACTAAAAAATACCATAGATGGAGAACTTGCAAAAGCTGGTTGCTTGAGAGCACCATGAACAGGAAATATTGCAGAAGGGTTGCTCAAACTTTCTATTCCTCAAGGTAACCTTTTTGGGAGTGATTTGCTTGACATGTCTTTTTTGATTCTGCTACTTCTGAGTCACCTCTTTTCCACCTAAAACTGGCCATCACAAACAGCTTCAGAACATTTGGAGAAGAGCAGTGCTCTCAGAGAGGCAGATATATTCCTTAAGAGATTTATCAGATGTAAGAAGTGAGCTGTTGTCCAGTATTTCCCAACTTCCTGTGAATCTAGATAAACATCTCCTGAAATGGATTCTCTTTTGTTGACTACTGTGAAAATGTGAGGAATGGGTATATGCATGTGTATGTGTATGGATTTGTGTTAGAGTCCTCCAAGGACTCAGAAGTATTAGATTGTATGTGTGTGTATATGTGCATGCATGAGTGTTTAATTTTTATTGATTTATATTTATAAAAACATGTATTACAAGGAATTGGCTCATGCAGTGATGGGACCTGACAAGTCCCAAGATCTGCTGGTTGAGTTGACAAGCTAGAAATTTAGGAAAGCTGATATAGTTCCAGTCCAAGTTCCAAGGCCTGAGACCAGAAGAGTTAATGTTTCAGTTCCAGTCCAAAGGCTGGCAGGCTTGAGGCCCAAGAAGAGTTGATGTTTCAGTTTTAGTTGGCAGACAAGAAAAATTCTCCCTTATTTGAGGGAAGGTCAGCCTCTGGGTACTATTCAGGTCTTCAACTGACCGGATAAGGCCCACCCATACTGGGGGAGATCTGCTTTGCTTTACAGCAAGTCTACTGATTCAAATGTTAACCTCATCTAGAAACATCCTCAAAGACACACTCGGAATAATGTTTGACCAAATATCTGAGCACTCGATGACCCAGTCAAGTAGATGCATAAAATTAACCAGTAACATTTATCAACCTATATACAGGAGTCCTAAGCACAACAATCAGACAAGAAGAAATAAAGGGCAGCCAGATTAGAAAGGAAGAAGTAAAACTGTCGTTATGTGTAGATGATGTAATATTGTATATAGAGAACCCTAAAAATTCCACCAAAAAGCCTACGAGAACTGATAAATGAATTCAGTAAAGCAGCAGGATAGAATATAAATATATAGAAACCAACTGTATTTTTATACACCAATAATGAACTATCAGAAAGGGAAACTAAGAAAGCAATCCCATTCACAACTGCTTCAAAAAGAATAAACTATCTAGGAATAAACCTAACCAAGGATGTAAAAGACCTGTACTCGGAAAACTATAAGACCCTGAAGAAAGAAATTGAAGAAGATACAAATAAAAGGAAACATATACTGTGTTAATGTATAGGAAAAGAATTAACATCATTAAAATGTCCATTCTACTAAAAGCAATCTATAGATTCAATGCAATTCCTATCAAGATACCAATGCGTATTTCACAGAAAGAGAACAAATGTTTCAAAAATTTATATGGAACCACAAAAGACCCCAAATAGCAATAACAATTTGAGAAAAAAGAACAAAGTTGAAGGAATCATTCTACCAAATATCAAACTATACGCACAAGACCATAGTAATGAAAACAGCAAGGTACTGGCATAAAAACAGACATATAGATCACTGGAAGGTAATAGAGAGCCCAGAAATAAATCCATGCCTTTATGGTCAATTAATATTGGACAAAGGAGGCAAAAACATACAATGGGCTAAAGATAGTTTATTTAATAAGTGGTGTTGGGAAAATTGGAAAGATACATGCAAAAATATGAAACTAGACCACCTTCTTACACCTTATGCAAGAATAAACTGAAAATGGATTAAAGGCTTAAACGTCAGACTGAAAACCATAAAAATCCTAGAAGAAAACACAGGCAGTAAAATCTTGGACATTTCTCATAACAATATTTTTTTCTAATATATCTCCTTAGGCAAAGGAAACAAAATAAAAATAAATAAATGGGATTACATCAAACTAAAAAATTTTTGCACAGCAAAGGAAAACATAAATAAAATGAAAAGACAGCCCACTGAATGGGAGAACATATTCACCAGTGATATATCTGATAAGGGCTTAATATCCAAAATTTATAAAGAACTTATAAAAACCAATGCCAAAAAAAGAAATAACCCAATTAAAAATGGGCAAAAGACCTTAATAGACACTTCTCCAAAGAGGACATGCAGATGGTCAATAGATATATGAGAAGATGCTCAGCATCACTAATCGTGAGAGAAATACAAATTTAAATCACTATGAGATATCACTTCACGCCTGTCAGAATAGTTATCATTAATAAATTAACAAACAACAAGTGCTGTCAAGGATGTGGAGAAAAGGGAAGCCTAGTGCACTGTGGGATGCAAATTGGTGCAGCTACTGTGGAAAGCAGTGTGGAGTTGCCTCAAAAAATTAAAAATGGAACTGCCTTATTGACTAGCAACTCCATTTCTGGGAATTTATCTGAAGAAACCCAAAACACTAATTTGAAAGAATATATGCACCTCTATATTCATTGCAGCGTGATTTATAATAGCCAAAATCTGGGAATGGCCCAAGTGCCCTTCAGTAGATGAGTGAATAAAATAGCTATAGTACATTTATACAATGGCATACTATGCAGCCAGAAAAATGAAGAAACTCTTATCTTTTGCGACAGCAAGGATGGGCCTGAAGAGTACTATGCTAAGTAAACCAAGCACACAGAGAAAGCCAAACACCATATGATTTCACTTATATGTGGAATCTAACAAGTAAAATAAACTAACAAAATAGAAACAGACTCATAGATACAGAGAGCAGACTGACAGCTGTCAAAAGGAAGGGGGGTTTTGCAGTTGGGTAGAAGAGGTGACAGGACTAAGGAAAAAAAAGACAAAGACAACAGTATGGTGGCTTCAAAAGGGAAAGGGGGGTGGAAAGAGGAGGAAGAGGGCAAAGGGGGAGTAAATGATGGTGGAAAGAGATTTGACTTTGGAGTGCATGATGCAGTATGCAGATGATGTGCTATAGAGTTGAAACCTTTATGGTTTTATTAACCAATGCCAACCCAATACATTCAATTAAAAAAGGAAATTCTGATACATGCTATAACACAGATGAACACTATAAGTGAAATAAGCCAGACACAAAAGGACAAATATTGTATGATTCCACTTATACGAGGTACCTGGTATAGTCAAATTCATAGAAACAGAAAGTTAAGAAGTGGATACCACTCTCCCTGGCTTAATGATTAAGCCCTCAGTAAAATTAAGTTCTGGTCAGCACCCAGTAGTCTTAGTAACAAGGTCCTGAGTCTATTTACTATGGAGACAGAGAGTTTTCAAACAAACTAAACATAATATCTTGGCCTCAGTTTTGTTTTAGCCCCAGATCCAGGAAAGTGGATTATCCCACAGAAAAAAATCCTTGCAAAATTGGACAGAACGACTGCATGGCTGACATCAAGACCAAATGCAATGATCAATTACCCCCTACCATAGCACCAATTACTCAGTAGAGACCACAACCCTATTAGTTATTATGATCAATGATTTTTTTCCTCTATAAAATTCATCCCCTGGAAGACACTGGGGAGTCAGGTCTTTGAGTATGAACTACCTGTGACTTCGGGCACAATGTCATGGCCTTAATAAGTTCTTACTTTCTTGACAAAAAAAAAAACAACAAAAAGAATAGTGGATACTAGCGACTGAGAGAAGGGAAGAATGGGGAGTTACTGTTTAGTGGGTATACAATACAGTTTCAGTCTGGGATGATAATAAAGTTCCAGAAATGGCTGGTGGTGACGGTTATACAACAATGTGAATGAACTTAAGGCTATTGAACTATACACTTAAAAACAGTTAAAATAATAAGTTTTATGCTATGTATATTTTACCACAATTTAAGAAATAAATAAAAAGCTTGAGATGAGGTGTTACAAGGAAGCCTAGTGAGAGGCTGTATAAAAAGCCTTGGTACTTAGTTTTATATAATGATAGAAATGACAGAAATCTAAAAATCTAATATTCTGCCCTGGTTGGTGTGGCTCAGTGGATTGAGCGCCAGCCTGTGGACCAAACGGTCACTGGTTTGAGTCCCAGTCAGGGCACATTCCTGGGTTACAGGCCAGGTCCCCACTGCGGGGTGCGTAAGAGGCAACCACACACTGATGTTTCTCTCCCTCTCTTTTTCTCTCCCTTCCCCTATCTCTAAAAGTAAGTAAATAAAATCTTTTAAAAAATAAAAATCAAATATTCTTTTGTTGTTTTAAAAAAATAATTCTATTTACCAGTAAATTATTTTAAAATTTCTATTCAGTCTACAATTAGGTTAGACATATTTGAAGCTCTAATGGTTGTGTTATCTATGTACTTTCCTTCATTTTTAAGATTGGAAATATGAGAATGTATCTTCTTTAATCAGATATACAAAGCTGTGGAATGATAAATTACCAAATGCTACTTAACTGTTTTTCTTTAAAACTAACCACCTTCCTAATGTTAACTTAAAATATTCTAACAGGTTAAATAAGAATGTATAATATTGTTAATACATCAAAACCATAAGAAGAATAAAATGTAGTTGCATCGAATTCTGACAACAGCCTTGGCCAGTGTTACTCAGTTGGTTGGAGCATCATCCTATAGCCGAAAGGTTGTGCGTTTGGTTCCCAAGTGGGGCACACGCCTAGGTTGCAGGTTTGGTCCCCAGTCTGGGCACATATGGGAGGCAAGCAATCAATGTTTCTCTCTCTCCCTTCCTCTCTCTCTAGAAAGCAATGAAAAAAATATCTTCATGTTAGAATAAAAAAATTTTTTAAAAATCCTGAGCACAGTGCTTTTGCTGAGATGTTTATATTATAAGTATGTCTCTTGCTACTTTGGATTATGCTTTTCATTATAGCTCTTGTACATAGAGAAGGAAGGCCCCTATGGGATCTCCTGAGAGTGCCTAAGTTATAGTGCTTGCTAATTTTAGAGAGCACAGATGGAATACTTTTGCATATGCTTCCCTAAATTTCAGGGAACAGGGACTCAAAGCTGGATTTTTTTACCCTGAGAAGGAGCTATTTCCTTGGATGGTGCAGGTGAATACTCAGCTCTAAAGAGGTGAAAGTAGACATGACTCTCCACTCAAGGGAGCATCAAGAAATGGAAAGATATTTATCTATTATTCATAGGACAATACCTGCTGTGGTTAGTCTCAGTTGACCCTTTAGAATTTGGTCTTCATTCTAATGGGGAAAGTTTTAACACTGAGCTTCTCTGAGCAATCCTAATGCCGAGGCTGCAAAACAGTAGAAACAGAGTGATAATATTCCTCAATAATAGCAATATCCAGGAGAGCAAGAAGTTATGGTTGTACCTTAGTGTATCAGACAGGGTCTTTGTAGGCAGCCGGTGGTTAATCAGAAGAATTTGTTGAAGAGACTATTTACAAAAAAAAATGAAAGGAAGCCGTCAGAGTCTAACAACAGCAGGGAGTTCTTGGCACCTCTAGGTTTGAAGGGGTAAGGGAAACATGATTACCAGAATCCTGAAAGAACTATGGCAGCAGCTGTGGCTGCAGCTGAAGGGGAGAGCTGCTGGTAGGGAAATACAGCATTGTTAACTTTGGCCTCATTTCCTATCAGAGCCTCCCATTGGTCACACTCAATTGAAATCCAGAAGGTAAGGAGGTCTTGTTGTTGTAGAAAACATTGCAGATCATACCTCTAGCATCTAGGGGCAGAGGAAAGGATGCTGGAGAGTGAATTTGGAGAAACAAATGAAGACTATCTGGCTAATTTAATGAGGATTATATGACTTATAAAAATCTGTACTCTAAAAGAATGATTAAAAAATTGACATAATTGAGGGGCTGAGTAGGTAGATACCAGTTGTAGATATAATTAGTGGGAAGTTCCCATGTTGGACACTTGACGTCCATTGAGACGACCAAAGGAAGGGCTATTTTGAAGAGTGACTTCCAGAAGATTGGAATCTTTGCATTGGGGCCCCAGTGATTTTAGGCTCTAAAATAGAGAACTGTAATTTAGAGGACAGAAAGGAATTAACCAACTCAGCACAAACAACTAGGAATGGTCAGCATAGTACAGTCTGCTGGAAAGGCAGCTAATGTCTTGCATGTGAAGTGTGAAGACCCCGTAGCCATGTCCTACTTGTAGTTGCAAATTCTTTGGACAAAGTGGAATTGTGAGGTCCTTTCCTAAAAAAGCCCACACCTAAAGAAACACTGTGCCTGACAGGATCCGAATCAGTAACTTAAGACAAGAAAGCATATTCTGCGCTCTTAAAAATAGCTTTCTGCTCCATGCCACAGATATTCTGAAAACCACAATGGTGAGAGTTCTGTTCTCTAAATTTGGAATAATAAGTGTGCATTACAATCAATACTGTGGTGCCCACTGGCCTGGAACTAAGTTTAGAAGTTCCACTGTGGATCTAAATGCCGCTTTCCACTCTTGCTGCTAGAGTTTCTTACCTCAGCTGGTGCAGGGTGGGGGTGGGGGACGGTGAGGGGAGAGGGTAAGGGAGAAGGGCTAACCACATGGAAAGGGCAGAACTCAGTGAAAGGGGGGAAAAAACTGAAATGATCTCAGAGTTATGACTGGGTGTTTCAGAAAGAGTTAATTGAGAGGCTCGAGTAGAATAGGCAGTGGTGAAAGACAAGAGGAAAAAGTCTCCCAAAACCTTCAAAACACAAGGCCAGAAAAGGGCTGTAGGAAAAAAATATTGCCCTGTATTTAGAAGAACAGCAAATTTGAATCTGAAAAACAATAACGGTAACTAGCAGGAGCTACAAAAAAGAAGACTTTCACATTTCCAATGTTGGCAATTATTATCAGGGGTCAGCAAAGCACTATTATGCCTTTTTTTTTTTAACATGAATCAATACATCAAAACGTACTGTTCTGTTAGGGACAACAGGAGTGTTACCAGATTAACTTTCCTCATCAATCTAAGACCAATTTTACAATTTTTACATATGTAATTTTAATGTAAATTATATATCCTGAAAGCATGTGATGTTTTAGATCTAAGCCTCACATCTAAGCAGTACAGTATATGTAAATGTAGTCAGAACTACTTTATGCTGTGCAAAAATATTGACAGTTCCAAAGAGCATTTGTTTATGTGGATCAATATTGTTAGTGATAAATAACTATATTTTCCAAAAAAAAACAAACAAAACTCTTTAATGTGTGGCTTAACAGAATGCAGCTAGATCTTCATGTATGCTTTTGCATTCATTATGTTGCACATGCTGTTTTTGTTGAAGTATACGAAAAAAATCCAGACTCATACAGATAAATAGTTGGAAAGGGGAGGAATATTTTAATAACTTTTTCAGGTAACTGTGGGCATGCTTCTTTAATACTATGCTAAACCTAGACAAATTGTAGTTTCTTAAAGGATAAGGCAGTATGGAAGCTGAAATTCTATCAATGATCTTTTTGTATTCTGTAACATTAAAATTCATTGGTCTCTCTTGAAACTTGAATGGTTGTTTTGCCCATGCATGATTCTCTAACATCAGGCATTGGTTATTTGGAAAATATTGGTTCACTGATTTATGCAGATCTTCTAAATGTTAACACATTTCATTGCACAGTTTCAAGCAATCGCATTTGTTAAACCACCACCAATTTAACCAGAAATATCTTTTAAGTTCTTGGGGATGCTGTCAAGCCACAGTGGCAGATATATTTTCTAAAACTCTAATTTTCAGTTGAAAGTTTGAATTTTATTATTGGCAACAAATTCTGCCAGTTGTTTTCTTTGAAGTGACAGGCTCATATATTCATTTTTGATAAAATGTTTGCCAAATAACCAACTCTCACTATTTCAAGTAAAAATGATAGTACATGAAAAAATTGGTTAGCTTGGTTCTCAACTCAACCAATTGCACTCAGAAAATCCAGACTTATACAGATAAAGCATTCAACCAAGTGCTTTGCCATGTACTTTGGTGTATAGCAGAAGTGATTTATGTGCCCTTCCTATGTATCACACAGAACATTAAGAAGACATGTACTTGAAAGTTGAAATTTAAGAAAAATTAATAATTTCTACTGCTTCACCAAAGACATTCTAAAATAAAATTGGCATTTTTAAACATTGAATGTGTGGTATTAATAAAATTAATACTACTACAGTAATTGTTTTTCCTACTATTGTTTTCACATAGGCAGTGCAAATGTTAACACAGTAAAAAAGCAAATAATGTCTTAGTTTTATTATTAGTTTAGGAATTGCAGACTGACATCCTGAAAGCACCTCAGGGACTCCCAGTTGTCTGTAGACTACACTTTGAGATTAATTCTCCCCATCCTTGCTAGAATGTGACATGTAAATCCCACAATTCTGGGGTTTTATTTTGTTGTTGTTTTTTGGGTTTTTGTTTTTGTTTTTTGCCTGATATGCTTTTGGGGCCTAGATCATGTCTGGCATACAATAGACACTCAACAAACAGTTGTTTAATTAGTTAATTACTTAAGTAATTAATCATAACTAGATCATAGCAGTGAAGAGCTTATAATCTACATTACTGGAAACTCATTTTTAAAAATTTAGTTTTGAATAGGTAAAATATACAACAGGATACATAGTGAAAAAAACTCCCACTTTCCCTTCCTTAAGGCAACTTAAGTTGCTTTCTCAGAGATAACCACTGTTGCCAGTTTCTTACGTATTTTCCAGTGATTATTTTATGGATTCACATTATACACACAAGCATATCTCTTTATTCCTTTATCCATATGGTGGTATAGTAAATACAATATGAACTGCGTCGTGCTTTTTTAAAGGTAAATCTTTTCTTTTTTAATAATTTTAGATTTACAGAAATGTTTCGGAGATTCCTGTTACTCTTTACTCACTTCTACTAATTTCAACAACTTAAATAACCATAGTACCATGTCAAAACTAAGGAATTAACATTGCTACAGTACTATTAACTAAATTACAGAACATATTCAGATTTCACTAGTTATGTCCTTTCAGCTGTAGGGTCTAATTCAGGATACCACATTATATTTAGTATAGTGCTTTTTTATACTTAAAATGTTATTTTGAGGATTGTCTCATCAGTTAATATGCAGTTGCCTCATTCTCTGGAAGGACTGTAGAATGACTCTTTGGAAGTGGAATTTCAGGGCCAATGATTATGTGCATTTAAAAATTACCAAATCCTTTCCCTCAAAGAAATTACAATACCCTTCTAACTAGTTCCCCAGTGATTTGAGTGTTGCAAAATTTCTTTGAAGTTCCAAGATTAAGATTAGGGACTGAATGAAGGTGATCAATGTAAAATAGCCAAAAGTTTTTTCACACTTCAAAATAATTATTTTAATTGTACTGGCACAAATACACATAACATTGCACGATTTACACTATACCAGTAATTCATTGTAATCTAGCTCACATATGTAGTTGGTTCCTCTTCAGACCACTAGGGGGCTCTGCTGGAAGGGTATTTTTAATAATTTATTTTAGTCCATTTAGGGAAAGGTTTCCAGATGATAATTTAGAATTCTGAACTCTTACAACTTGAAAGAGATAATCTAATCAAGCTTTCTTTCTTTCTTTCTTTCTTTCTTTCTTTCTTTCTTTCTTTCTTTTTAAGATTTTATTTATTATTTATTTTTAGAGAGGGAAAGGGAGGGGGAAAGAGAAGGAGAGACACATCAACGTGTGGTTGCCTCTCACATCCCCTACTGGTGACCTGGCCTGCAACCCAGGCACGTGCCCTGAATGGGAATCGAACTGGCGACTCTTTAGTTCGTAGGCCAGCACTCAGTCCACTGAGCCACACCAGCCAGGGCTAATCAAACCTTCTTATTTTGCAGACGAGAAAATCAAGGTTGGCCAAGACAGCTGGCATGGAGAGGTAGAATCAAAAATCTCCTGTTGGTTCCAGTGGCAGGAATTCAAGACACTCTTTTTTGCCATGTGCCTCCACTGAATGATTCACTCACTCCCTGTGGTTATTTCTTTTATGCTGCCACAATCTTTAGTAATTTTTGCTAAGACAATGTATTTGTGTTATTTTTCTAATAGGATACTTTACTGATTTGTTAGTTGAAAGAGGAGCAATGAGTCCTGGCTCGTGGGGCTTAGTGGATTGAGCGCGGCCTGTGATTTGAAAGGTCGCGGGTTTGATACCCAGTCAGGGCCTACGCCTGGGTTGTACTGCCGCGTCCCCAGTTGGTGTGAGAGACGCAACCAATCGATGTATCTCTCGCACATCCACGTTTCTCTTCCCTCTCTTTCTCCCTCCCTTTCCCTCTCTCTAAAAATAAATAAAATCCTTAGGGGGGAAAAAAGAGGTGCAAAGAAATATAAACTTCTAAATAACCTTTACTATTTATTCTAAACGTTCTCTGTTCAAAGTATCTCTCAACACCAGTACTTACTGTAAACCCTAGCAACCACTTTCACACTGTCTTTCAAACCTACCTTCCACTTAAAACGTTTTACTCTCCTCTTTCTTTACTCATGTATTCATTCAATATTTATTGAGTGCCTGTTAGCGCCAGAAACTGTTGTAGGCCATAGGCTTACGAAAGTAAAGCTGTCCTTCTCCCCCAAGAAGTATCTCTCTCTCTCCATTTTTCACTTTCACATGCTTAGTTCAGTGGTCCTTACAGCGTGGTCCCAGAACCAACAGCAGGAAGAAAGCATCTGGGAACTTGTTACAAATGCAAATTATTAGGCCCCCATCCCTCACTTTTGGGATGGGGCCCAACAATTTACTTATTTATGTATGTATTTATTTATTTATTTTTAACAAGGTCTCAATGGAGTCCATGTACAGTGAAGTTTAAAAACTATGATTTTACTTCCACAGCTCGGTATTACCTAAGTAGGTCAAAGATCGACATCTGGCTTCTAAAAACCACCTTAAGCATCTCCATGCAGTTTCCGTCTCAAATACACATGACGGGACCCAACAATGGCCATGCTTGATTCAATAATTTGTAGTAGCTGGCATGATGGTAATAATAGTGTCACTGTAATGGCTTCCGAACGAAAACGGACCGCGGTGGCTTTTCTAGGCCTATAGCAGCAGAAAACGAGCCCGGCTGAGTTCTGGGGCAGTGTTTTCATATTCTAAACACAGCCCAGCACATTAGGCCCGTGAGTTCTGGGTCCGGCTGAGCCAGGGCGGTGCTCCCAGCCGAGTGGAGCCGTGTGAATCCGAACGGTTGGACTCCATCCTTCCGTCAGAGGCCAGACTGAGGCTGGACGCCCCGACCACACCATACAGGTTTGAGGAGGGGAGGAGCAGGAGACTACGCAGGAGGCCCGCGCAGGGCTCGGCCCCGCGGAAGCCGCACCCTCCAGGCCCCAGAAACCGGCAGGGCGGAGCCACGCGGCCGCAGCTCCCGCGGAGACGCGCCGCGCGGCGCGAGGCTCGCGGCTGAGGCGTCAGGGGGCTACAACGGGAGCGGCTGCGCCGCCCGGTGTGGCCGGCGTCGTGCGCATGCGCGGACCCGGCGCCATTTTGGTGGCCGGGCACTGAGGTGATTCCATACTGAAGAGAGCGCGGCGGCCGGGGTGGCTGTGGCAGTGTTCGTGTGCTCGGGTGTGAATCGCCGAGGGAGGAGGAGGTGGAGGAAGAGGTGGCGGCGGTGGCGGTGGTCGTAGCGGTGGCGGAGGAGGCGGGTACGAATCAGCTGCGGGCGGAGACATGGCCAACATCGCGGTGCAGCGAATCAAGCGGGAGTTCAAGGAGGTGCTGAAGAGCGAGGAGGTCAGAAATGAACTCCGGGACATCCCCCACCTCAGCCCAGGGCGGGAGGGCCCTGCCAGCGGCGACTGCCAGTATTCCGGGTAACCCCCGGGTAGCCCTTGCTCACGGGCCGCCCTAATGCCTGTGGGGAAGCAGCAGTCCCCCGCCCCCCTCCTTCCGCCGCCTTCCCCTCCCCTACGGGGCCCTGGGATGGACGGTGTCGCGGGCGGGTGGCGTGGAGAGGGACGCCGTTTGGGGGGCAGATGCAGAGGGGGCACTTGGCGGCGGGGTGTGAGTTCCAGGGAGAGCCCCGAGGCAGTGGCACACAGCTGGAAGTGTGGCCGTGGGGCGGAGAGGGAGCAGGCCGAGCCTGAGAAAACCCGGGAAGTGGGTTGGGGGAAGGGGAAAGGTAACTGGATCCGGAGAGCCGCGGTGCTCAAAGGCCCACACTTTTGAGAGTGTTCTGGGTTATAGCCTGTCTGGCCTCCTCTGCCCTTTCCTTAGGGAAGGAGCTATGAGAGTTCTTAGGTGTCGATGAAAGGAAAAGGACGTTCAGAGTTACTCCCTCTTAGTTGGGTGTTGGGAGGGAAGAGCGGACATAATGGGATACTGTCGTCTTTGCGGGGGAGGGGATAGGGAATTTTCACCTGAGATAGGGTATTCCGTGCTAGCCCACTATCTCATTTTCATTTACGCCCAATTTCTAGGCCTCTTTTCTGTTGACACGTAACGCTTTTGACTGGTTAAAGGCAAAAGTTGGTGGGTGTATGAAAGGCATTTAAATATTTTTAGCTAGGGAAAAAAAATAATGGAGTACATAAGCAGCTTATTTCAAAATATTACAAGTCACAGAAGTTAAAGATAAGAGAGCCTCTCCTAAGACAATGCCTCTGTGACCGTTGTGGCATGAAACTTCATTATGATGTGTCTCTCATAGTTAAGTTGATTCTTGCTTTTGAAAACGAGCCCTGTGAAAGACATGGGATTTCACCAGATTAACAGATTGTTGTACTTTCTTTTTAAGTGAGTAGGTGTATCATATCATACCTGAATTGATAAAAAAAATTTTTGGTCGCAAGCTGCTCTTGAGTCTTGCAGAATTTAGATATTCCAGTGTTGGCCATATTTTTTTCTTTTAAGATACTCAAAATGTTCCAGTAATTTGAGTCAAAACCATGCAACTATCAGTACAGTTTTTCATACCCAAATCAAGAATGCCAGGTTGTTTTTCCTCCTTGGATTTAACAAAGAAAGATTTAAAAGCAATATTGCAATGGCTGTTATTTTCAAGATGTCACATACCATTATTGAATGTATCATTGCTGTTTGTATTTTTCTCTTGTGTTGGTACTTTTTTTTTTTAAGATTCACTTATTTTTCAAGAGATGGGAAGTGAGGGAGAAAGAGAGGGAGAGGACCATAGGTGTGAGAGAGAAACATTGATCAGTTGCCTCTCGTATGCACCCATATCGGGATGGAAACCACAACCCAGTTATGTGCCCTGACTGGGAATTGAACCGATGATCTTTCGCTTTGCAAATGATGCCCAACCAAGCCACACTAGTCAGGGCTATTATGTTGGTACTTTGATAATCTCAATGACTTATGATATTCAGCTTTCTAAGTATGTGATGAGTAATTGAAATACTATATCTGATAGCACTTGAGCTTTATTTATGCTACTGAGTCTATAGTTGGTGGCTATGTATCTTTCCAATTAGACATGGAGAAAATAGTTTTTTAAAATTATTTAAAAATGACATACTGGCAGATTTATTAAATGTAGTAGTATACAGTAATGGTCGATTTTACAGAGCATGTGTGTGAACTCTGACCATTGCATAACTGCCAAAATTCTGAATAGAAGGATGACTTTGTATTTTTATGGTACAGTGCAGAAATAGTCATAAATAAAACAATGACTTAATTTTTTTATTTAATAAAATGTATTTCATAATAGTTGACATATATTTGTCCTGAAACATTGCAGCTAATATTTTTACCAACAGCCCAAAACATTTTTTCTATAATAAGGTCATACAAGCCTGAAACTTAATACAAAACTTCTGATGCTTTATTTTCTGTTACTTAAGAGTGGTAAGTTGGGGATTTTGTAATTCATATGGTCTCTGCTTTATAGGAGATGACTTTCACCATGATCTTCTTAGGGTCAGATAATTTAATTTTGGAATATAACCAATAAACAGCTTTATTTGCTGCACTGATATTTTATTTAATCTATATTTTAATAGGGTCAGTTCTGTAAGTGAATTATTTTCATCTCATTGATTTTCAAGTCATTGAAGGACTTTAGTACAGTCCATGTGTTTTCTTTTTCAAGTGTGTAAATGCAGTGTCTTGAATTGCTGATCAAGAAATCAAGTTTTTCATTTTGTTACCTATGTAAATTCCTCATTTACCAATGTTTAGGTTTCTTAATGGTGACACTTGCTAAGACTACTGATTGATTTAAGGATTTTGTTCTGTTTTGGCCTTCTAAGTTCCTTTTTAAATACTGCTAATGTTTGCTGAATTCTGGCCATAAGAAGTTATATGTGGCCATTCTTGGAGCGTGTTGTTAATTAAAATATAACCTCCAAGATAAAACAAATGTGAAAGGCAAGGTGCGGGGGAGGACACCATTTATATCAGAAGGGGGAAATGTGTATTTATATAGGTGAAAGGATTAATGAGAAATTGGTAAGATTGATGATTACTTCTGTGTAGGGTAATTGGGTGTCTGGGGCACCGGGCATCAGAAGGTCTCTTGAATTTTGAGTCATGTGAAAGAACAACGAACATGTTATTTACTCAAATAATAAAATAAAAGCATCATCTAGGCCTTTTTTTCTCGGGACTTTTTGGAAAGTCATCTTTTGTCAGATATTAATTTTTAAATGAGTGAGAATTTTAACGTCTCAAAGTTGTTAGGAATGGAAAGTTGCTTTAAAGTACATTCTGTAGTTATTTTGTGAGAATTGAAAGTTGCTTTAAAGTACATTCTGTAGTTATTTTGTGAGTCAAATTACATAAGTGAATTGCTGATTGGGAGGATTTAATAAAAGTATAATATGTATTCATAGGTTATTATTTACTTTAGTTAATCGTTGTTAACTACCATTTGTAGGGTAACTCTTAGTACCATTTATTTATACATTTTTGCTAACACTCAAGAACATGTATTTGAGTTAAATTTTCTGTTTATTAGATGCAAAAATTGAGATTCAGAGAAGTTAAATTATTGTCTGCATATAGCTTTGGGATTTGGATCTAGGTCTGCTTATGTTTACGTTGTACCACACTATCATGACTAGCCAAGGATAAAGTCATGCTTTAATTATTTAAAAATAATTGATCCTGGCTTGTATTACTGGTTAAAGGATTTAAACACAGACTAATTTAGTTGTTAGTTTAAACATTAAAATAACTTACCTGTAATTAAAGATTTACTTGCATTTCAGAATGCAAAATACTAAAAATGTTCAAGCTCAGTGAAGTAAAATGCCCTCAGATCAGTGTACATACATACTCTTGCTTATTCTTGTGCTTTATGGTACCTGTAGTTTGATTCATTTTGCAGCTACACTTTGCTAACATTTTTTAGGATTCTTATAGGGAGTATTTAAATCTATGGTATTAACAAATTGATTTCATGACTACTACTATTGTATAAGTTTTCCTTAAGCACTTAAATGGATTTTTGCATCTATTACCATTTAATTTCTATTTGATCTAGCTTGATCTAGATTATTTTAGATAGTAGCACAACCAGACCTCCCCCGCACCTCCCTACCCTCTCTTTCTGCCAGTTGTACCAATTAAAAATGTCTTCAGACATTGCAAAATATTGAGAACCATTGCTGTAGATGAAACTCTTTTATTTTTAGTTTAAAGGGTTTTATTTATTTATTTTTAGAGAGAAGGGAAGGAAGGGAGAAAAAGAGGGAGAGAAATATTCATCACTTGCCTTTCCTATGTGTCCCTACTGGGGACCTGGCCTCAACCCAGGCATGTGCCCTGACTGGAACTGGCAACCCATCAGTTTGCGGGAAGACGCCCAACCAACTGAGCCATATTGGTTAGGGCTGTAGACAAAACTCTTTAAAAAGAACATTTAAGATTATTAACTACATAAGATGTGTAGTATAATCTATCTAAAAGATAAATGAACAGTAAAGATACAAAAAAATTTATAGTGCAGCTACTAGCTTTGAACTTTTTGTTTTTAAGACTGTTTGTTTCTTTAGAAATTAATGGTTAGCTTTTTCTTTTAAACTTTCCTTTTTGATCTAAAGAAAAAAGTGAAATTCCTTGGTAAAAACCAATTTAACCAGTATTTGCAGTTTTTGAGTAGAAAAGTGTTGTGGTGGTTTTTGTTTTGTTTTTTAAACTAGAATGGTTTGCTTATAAGAAAAAACTGAAAAGAGCTACAGCAACCAAGGGGCTTGGGCTTGAAAATATTAGAAATCTAGATTTTATCAGACCCATAAACAAAATTTGAAAAAGCAATCATAATATAAAATAACAGCTCCCAGTAACAACTTCAAGTTTATCTTCTTCAGAAGTTGAGTCAACTCAGTTCTCGTTATTCTTGAAAGCCTCATCAGAATTCTCAAGATCTGGAACTTCATCATCATCATCATCCTCTCTGGTAGCAAGCGGTGCCTTTCTATCTATAGATTGTTTGGGCTGAGTTTCAGCCAGTCTCCTTAAACTAGTCACACTTTCTGCCTAGTCTGGTATAAGATGCTGGGTAGCATTTCTGTCAACTGCTTTGTCTCAGCATGGCCAGTAATTGTGAAAGTTTGCCGCCAGAGATTCCTGAACTTTAGGGTCATTAAAATAGATTACTGTTCCTTGGTTTGTGAACGTATTTACCTTTTCAATATTAGAGAGATTGTTTGCCTCTAACTTCTTTAAGGAGAACTGAAGTTTTTTATCATCTGCTCTAGCTGTTCTGTGACCCACCTTTCTCGAGCAGTTCCTTTCCCACCAGTGTGCACTTCTGCATGCAGTTTTGCAAGTGTCTCTTGGTTCATGATAGTTTCTTTAATTTTCTTGGAGAGGGAACAGTTCCACATGGGGGTCTAGGGTTGGCGCTCCAGGGGGTCTTAGGCAGACAAGCCGTGACAAGTGCTGATGCAGGATGTCAGCTTGGTTTCTTTGTTTTTAGTAATTTATTTAAATAATGTGCCTTTTGGGGTTCTGGGTGTGTGTTGAACAAGGTAAGCTTATAGACTGAGTAAAAAATTAAAACTTCAAAGCCTGTTCAAGTAATATTGTTTGGGGTGTATTTCTTGTTTTACTTTACTTTCATCTCTATCCATCAGGCATAGGTTTAGATACATCCGGAGTCCTGTAGTATGCCACCCTTTGTAAAGAATATATATTCTTATTTCCTAGTAAATGTTATCAGCAGTTATTGAGCATATTGACCACAGCTCCAAAAGACTTACTTGATTGGAGTTAGGTTAGGTAGTTATGAGGGTATCTGTATGGAGAGAGGTTCTTGAGCTAGGTTTTAAAGGAAAGGTAAGACTGACCTCAAATCTCAGAAGACAGTCCAAAGGAATTATAGGAATACAGAAATTTATAAGTAAATGATCTCTTCTGTAGGCATATGAATTGGAACTAGGGAGAAGAGATTATTGACAAAATTAGGCAAGGAGTACGTTTACATATTTAGAACAGAAAAGTTGCACAACTCTAGTGTACTTATGTACACATAGTTGTGGAGTTAGAGCCACCTAAGTTTTTTCACTTATCTTTGGGGGAAAAACATTTTTTCTTATCCGAGAAAAATATACATAAAATAAAGTGTGACTAACATTCAAATCAAGAAATAGAATATTACCGGCACAGTAAAACAAATCCCCTCCCAGTCACTTTCCTGACTTCAGTAGCACAGATAGGCTTTGAATATGTTTGAGTAAAAGAATAGACCCGAGTGTATCCTGTGTGATTGTTTCAATGTTGAAGGACTTTAAAAACTGCCTTTCAAAATCTTTGTTCAAAAATATATTAATAGTATCTTAGAAAATGAGTTAAAATTCATTGAATATTAGAGTTGAAAGAGACTTCAGATCTAGGCTGAACTCCTCATCTGTTTAAGATCAGGAAACTGAGGCCAGGAGATAATTGATTGTTGACAAGAGTTCTGATTAATGGTGAACTCAGGCTTTTGCCCACCAGTTCATTCCAATCATCATAATGGTTGCTTTAAGGGACTATCCTTTTCATAAATACTATAAAAGCTGAATGCCAATAAAATTTTAAGTAAAATGAGTGATAGTTTATTATTGAATATTGTATTTTAAGTGTATAGTCATGCCCTTGGTACTTATCGGCTTCGGAACTCATCAAACCCGGTACTTGCATTTTGACAAGAAAAAATTGTTTCAGCAGTTGACGTGGGCTAACCACTGGGCACCCTTCTCATGATGAAACAGTTTCACATGTCAGTCTCATGGTAGCTTGCGAACAGTTTGGCATTCGTAGGTTTTGGCACTCATCACGACGAGTACCGAGTTAGCACTGTATTTTGCTTTTCTCTCTTGGTGCAAGAACTTAATTTGCCAAGAGGCGGAAATACTTAGCTTCTTATGCATAATACAGTACATTTAGTTTAGTGATTAAGATTGTGAGGTTTGGAATTAGATTTGTTTTAGAGTCCTGGGTTTTATGCTTAATACCTGCAGCACTGACTCTATCTCAGTTTTCTTATCTGTAAAAATGTGGGAAGATTAAGAGCTTCTTTACAGTGCTTAGAACAATATCTGGGACACTTATTAAACATTCAGTAAATGGGTATCTGCTGAGACATCAAAATTAACCATCCTCCTATTCTGCTTATTGTTCTTGGATCATAAAGGTTTCTGTCAGTGGTTTAGTGATAGCTCTGTGAATTTGCTTCAAGGAACGCCCTAGCATGTGGGGCTTTAGTGCTTTGTCATTGTGTGCAAACAACCTGTGAGGCTAGTTGGCCAAGGAGAATACAGGAGAATTGATGTGGGTCTTGTTCTTGGTGTTGGTTAATCTGTCTTTAGAAGACAATTAAAATTGGAGAAAATGTTTGTGTTAAAATGTGATCTAGGTGATAAGTAAATTATTTGGAAGTCTTTTGAGTTATATAGAGTTACAGGATAATTTTGGATTTGTGACAGGGCTCTGGTCAGTGGGAACTGGATCAAGGAATCCAGAGTCGAATCCTACAGTGTGTTAATCTTGAATCACTTTGTAAAACCCCTGTTTATTTTATTTTACTAAAAAATTTTTTTAATCCTCACCTGAGGACATTTGTTTATTTCTTTTAGAGAGAGAGGAAGGGAGAGTGAAGCAGAGAGAGAGAGAGAGAAACTTCAGTTGGTTGCCTTGTTGTGCCCACCCTGACTGGGAATCACACCCATGACTTTTCTGTCTACGGTGCAACGCTCCAACCAACTGAGCCACATCAACCAGGGCATAAAATCCGTGTTTTAAATTTGGGTCTTGGAAACTAGAAAGTGGTGGTCACATCCATTTGACATTCATAGTGTTCTCTTAATGTAATTCTGAAAAGGTGAGATAGCTTCATGTAAAACCCGTGTCCTTTTTCCTCCCTTTAGCAAATATAAAATAACTACCTATAGTCAAATGCCTGCTTTCTAATATTTTATATATATGGCAACCTTACGAGATTGATGTGACTGTTTCACAGATTAGAAAGTTGCAGCTCTGAAGAAATTAAGTAACTTTCTCAGTATCCAGTTAACTTGGCAGAACAGGGGTTTTTGAAATAAGATTTTTGACTCCAAAACATTTACTGACTATGGTGGAAAAAATAGTATACAGTCATATCTACTTGTCTCCTGCCCATTATTTTTAAAGATCATTTTTTAAATTATGGAATATTTTACACTTAGAAGTTTAGAAAATAATACATGATCATCTTTGTATTCATGGTCCATATTTAACAGATTTTTAACTCTCATTCAAACTGGATTAAGCCCCTCACCCCAATAAAACATACCATACAGATAAATCTCATCTTGTAACCTTTTTCCTGTTCCACTCCTCTTCTTTCTTAGAAGTAACCAAATACTACGCTGAAGTTGGCACATATCCTTCTTATTTATATTTTGTTTTTACTATTGATAAACATAGTATTTTGAGTGTAAAAACTCTTTAGTATTTTAAAAAGCTATTTTTAATTACTTTTCATGGATAATTATAACATTCTATATCCCTTGCAGTGTTCCTTTTCAGCACTGTATTTTTGAGGTTTTCTTCTGATCTTCAGTTTAAACTATATAGTATTCTGTGTCACAGTTTTAAAATTTTATGAATGGCATGTAACTCCAATTTTTAGAATATGCCTTGAATGTTATTATAAATGTTTTCTTGGGCACATGTGAGGTTTTCTAGGAAGTGGAATTATATATAGCATCTGAGTATTTTCATCTTTTGCATGACTAGATAGATAATGCTTCATTGTTCTCTCAATGATTATATCAATTTACGCTCTCTCTAGCAGTGCCTGAGTTCTCATCCAAGATTTAGATTTTTGTTAGTCTGATGGATACAAATGATAGCTTATTTTAATTTTCATTTCCCTAGTCAATGGAGATATTAAGCATATTTTTGTGTTTATTGGCCATTAAGCTTTCCTTTGCAAATTTAGCGTCTGCACTCCTTACCCATTTTATTTATTTATTTATTTATTTATTTATTTATTTATTTATTTATTTATTTATTTATAAAAGACTTTATTTATTTTTAGAGGGGAAGGGAGGGAGAAAGAGAGGGAAAGAAACATCAAATGTGTGGTTGCCTCTCGCGTGCCCCCTACTGGGGACCTGGCCTGCAGCCTAGGCATGTGCCGTGACTGGGAATCAAATCAGCGACCCTTTGGTTCACAGGTTGGTGTTCAGTCCACTGAGGCACACCAGCCAGGGCACCTTACCCATTTTTAAAATTAATTTTTAGAGACAGAGAGACATCGAAACATCGCTTTGTTGTTCCACTTATTTATGCATTCATTGGTTGCTTCTTATATGTGCTCTGACCAGGGATTGAACCCGCAACCTTGGCATATTGGGACGGCACTCTAAACAACTGAACTACCCAGCCAGGGCTATCCCCTTGTATATGTTTAAGTGTACAATTGTAGTGGCTTTAAGTACATTCACTTTGTACTTAGTGCAGCCATCACCATCATCCATCTCCAGAACTTTTTTCATCTTACAAAATTGAAACTCTGTACCCCTTAAACACTAATTACCCTCTTCTAAGCCAGTCCCTGGCAATCACCATTTTACCTTTTGTCTCTATGTATTTGACTACTCTGTTGTACGTTATTTATCCTTTTATATGATGGGGTTGTTTTGCTTAATTTTATATTTTGTTGTACCAAAGTTTAATTTTAAAGTGGTTGAATTTTTCTGTCCCTTCCTTTATGGTGTGCCTTGTGTATTTTGTGTAAGAATTTTTTTCCTACTTTGATTATAATAGATATTCTCCCATATTTCATTCTCAAAAGTTAATTCTTTCCTTCTGTACTCAGATTTCTATTTCCATTATATCATATTGGAACTACTTCAGGCATTACCGTTATCTTCCAAATTGTCAAATGTAATTTCTCAGTAGTTGCCCATTTGTACACCTTTCTTTAGCATTTGCATTTCAGAGTTTTTGTCTTTTGGTTGCTCTGATACTGCTTTTCTGGTTTTTCAACCTCTTTTAGTGCCCATTTTGTTACTGATTTAATCCCCCCTCCTCCATTTATCTATGAAATCTTTGTTTTCTCTTTTGCATTCCTTTTGTTAATTACCCATGTCAGGATTTCATGTCTCAAGTGGACTACTTATATTATGATAGTTTGCTTATTTACCATTATTTCCTGCCTTTAGCCTCTCCCAACCTCTAGTCAACCCTTCTGATGCTAAATTACTGGATTTAAAATATGACCATGTCATTATCTTTTAGGTTCTGTACTGCCTATTGCACAATTAAAACCTTTATGCTGTTGTTCTAGCCTGTCTTCCTGACCTATTTTCTGTCAAGTTTCAAAGCAGTTGCATGCCTACATGTACCTCAGACGCTAAATCTCCCTCAAACCTTTAGCTATACTAAATTGCTTGCTATTTAGTTGTCCTGTCTTCCTGGAATAAGCCCTTACCTCCTTTCTTTCTCTTTTGAAGTTTATCAGTCCTAAAATGCCAGTTCTCATAAGCCTCGCTTTAATTCACAGTTTACCTCCGTTCTTCAGTATCACATTGTCAGAATTTTAGTATTGGGTATGTCTTTCTGCTCCTGGTAGATCATTGTGCTTCTTGAGGATTCTGTGTGTATGTGTGTAATTTTAAAAATTTACTTATTGATTTTAGAGAGAGGAAGGTGGGTGGGAGGGAACAGAGAAACATCAGTCCACTGTTCCACCTCCCATGCATTCACTGGTTGACTCTTGAATATTCCCTGACCAGGGATCAAACCCGCAGCCCTGCCACATTGTGATGGTGCTCTAAACAACTAAGCTGCCAGCCACGGCCTTTTCTTTTTTTAATTTTATTTATTGATTTTTGAGGTAGGGAGGGAGGGAAAGAGACAGATTTGTTGTTCTGCTTACTCATGCATTCACTGGTTGCTTCTTGTGTGTGCCCTGACCTAAGATCTAGCCAGCAACCTTGGTGTATCAGGATGACACTAACCAACGGAGCTACGCGGGCAGGGCTCCTTGAGGATTGTTAATTCATCTTTTTCTCTTCAACATCTTGCCTGGTGCCTGGAATGTAGTAGGCTTAGTAACACTTAAAGTACACCAAAAAAATTTTGCTAGGGATCTAATTTTTTTTGGAGCATGCTGCTGCTGAAAGTGCTCTTTGCGTAAGTTTAGGGCATGCCCATGTTACTCTGTTAATTATTTTCAGCCTTTGTGTGATTATGGATTTTCTTAGTAATTATAAGTGCAGGGTTAGTGTACATAGCCTTTTCTGTCAGGTGACCATGGCTGTTTTACTTTTAGGTTTCTTTGTTTCATATTACCCATCCTACTTGGCATTGGTGTATTCAATTGTGGATTGTCTAATACTACTGCTTTTCAGCAGTGATAAAACATTTTATGCTTAATTTTTCTAATATTCTGCAGTACTTCATTTTAAATAGCATATACTGCAGTTTATGCATTTGTCTATTGTATATTCATTTATTTTCTTGCTGGTGCATTGTAGAAGATTTTTGGATGTATATCTGAGAGTGATGTTACTAGGTCATTGGGTATTTGGGTGAGATTTTTAGGTGGTTATATATGTCAGACTTTTTTTTTTTATATCTGTGGGCTGGGTTATACGTTGATTATATCTTTAGCTGTTTACTTAGATGCTTTATCTTCTCCTGTCCATAGGAACTGTGAGTGGGAGTTATTGAAGGTTGAGACCTATCTTACTGATTTTTGATTTTCTATTGGTTAGCACATTGCCTGGTAAGTCAGAGGCATTTGTTTTCCCGGATGAGTTTAAGGATTTTCTTAAGCTCCTGGGAGCTCATCCCCAACCTCTATGAAAGTAATACCTTTTTATTCTGTCTCTGGGACTAGGAAGAAGAATTGACTATGTTGATAAAGGATGCCTCCTGGTGAAGTTGGGTTTCCGTTTTAAATTTAAGTGTTGATAATGTAGTTGGGTCCTGTATAGGGGTAATACAATGTTTGAGCCAAAAACTGGAAAATAAGATGGTGGGTAGGGAATCTTTTTATTTTTATTTTTATTTTTATTTTTTTAATTTTGTAGTTTTCCCTCTTTAAGATCTCAAGAGCATCTATTAGTATTATTCAGGGTGGGGCTAAAGTGGGTTTACAGTTGTTCGAATGGAAAATAATATTAGAATAAACATTGTGTTTTTGTATACTCACAGCTGTAAACCTACTTTTTCTCCATTCTGTATATGATGACAGCTGTATTCCTGTGTTCTAACTCTTCAGTATAATTTTACCTTTTTCTTTATTTATTTGACAAATATTGAATGCCACCTGCATTGTTAATAAGATAGACATAGTCCATGCCCTTGTGGAGTAAATTGTGGTGTGCTAATAAGGCAGTGAGACATTGACTAGCTAATTAATTATATATGTGTTTGTTGTGTTTAAGTAAGAAGTGTGGGGGTGGGATACCCTAACCTCAGGGAAAATATTCTTTGGGAATAACCCTTAAACTGATACTTGGGAGAATAAATTGGAATTAACTTCGTCATACATTAGAATATCAACTCTAATATGCATATAGAAAGCTAATAACTATTATACAGTCAAGAATGTAGAGCCATTTAATTTTTTCTTCCTCTTAAATAGGTAATTTCTGTGAGTATAAAAGTAAATGTTTGCTCATTATTGAATTTTGGAAAATACAGGGAAGTTATATTATAGTAAAAATTATTTATAATCCCAGCCCCAGGGATAATTCTTGTCTTTAAAATATTTTTACTTAGTCTATGAAATATTTCAAATATGCAGGGATATATCTTAATTTTGATATTTTCTTCCATTGTTTTTTCCTGCGTATGTAATACATATACATATTTAGAAGTTGTCTTTTTTGTAAGATCTTTTAATTTAATTCCCACGTGACTTTAATCCCAGCTCTATAATTTTAAATGCTTTTTAGTCATTTGATGCTGTCTTTCCCTACTAGACTCTGAGCTTCCCAAGGATAGGCATCATAGCATATCCATCTATGTATTGTCAGTACCAAGAACTCTTTATTTAACAAATATTTGAGGTTTCCCTCTATTATGGTAGGCACCATGGTATGTGCTGGGGTCATAGTGATGAGTGGCAAGAGAAGACAGACAAGTACATGATAAATGCAACGCCAAGAAATGTAATAATATTGTTTGGGTGAAATTTATTGGTTGGATTGTGCATTCAGAAAAGGCCTTTCTGGGGATTTTAGTCTTAGACTGATAGCTGAATGCTAAAACCCTGTCTCTAGAGAAAATTATTTCAGATCAAAGGAAACAGTTAATGTAAAGCTCCTAAAGTAGGAAAGAATTTGCTGTTTAATCAACAAAAGGAGGCTATTGTGGGAGGAGGTGTATTGTAGGTAGGGGGTGATGGTACAAGATGAAGTTGAAGATGTAGGCGGGAGCCAGATCACATACAGTTGTCTAAGCCCAGAGTAAGAAATTTGGATTTTAAGTGACTATGGAAGCCATTTAAAGATTTAAAGCAAAGGACAAAATTTGTTGTTTTTTTTTTAAAGGACCGTTACCTAACTAAAGTGGGGTTCAGCTGCCCACCACCACCAAAAGGGAAAAGGTGAGGCAAAGGCTGGTGAGAAAGAAAAAAGGTATTTATTAGAATACTGAACAATCTTGGAGAATGGGGAACTCCCTGTCTCAAAGCTCATTTCCTCCACAAAACCCAGATAAAACCCAGCCATCCTCAGCAAGAACAAAACAAAAGTGTTAACAAAAGGCAGTGCCCAGAATTCCTGCTCCATTTTAAAGTACTATCCTTTAGAACTTGAGGCGGCTACTAGGCAGTCATCCAGGTAGCTTAGCTTGTTCCCAGCTGCTCTCTGGGCTTAGGCACCCTCCTGGAGGCTGAGTATGGAGCCGGCACCTCCTTTGGCCTTGCAGCTCCTAGGGCCGCAAGGTCCTATACTCCTGAACCAGAGAGGGTGAGGAGGCACTGGTGAATGGCAAGAGAGAGTGAAAGACTCCCTCTTGGAGGCCACAGGCCACATGACCTATAGAGAGGACGTGCCAGTACACTGTCAGAGTATAGGTCCCAAGTAACCAGCCATGAGCAAGAGAGAGGTTTCTTTGTTCCCCTGGGTTTTTATTAGTTTTGGGTGTGGGAAGGATCAGGCTCAGGCACTTCCTCAAAATGACCAGTTATCTTCCTAAACTTTCATGTGCTTTGGGTGGGTCCACTTCCCAAACAATCCCTTCTTTTCCCCAGGCTAGATGCAACAGACCTCTTTGGTCCAGCATCTCCCGCACTGACATTTTAACTTCTTTTGCGCATGCACCTACCTTCCCTTAGTTCCATCCCCAATCTGGTATTCAGAAGGAGTAGAAGGGTGTTTTCTCTCTCATCCAGTTATCTTGCTAGGTTTGTGATTGCTCAGTGTAAGAACTTCCTCCTGCCTTAGCCTCCTGGAGTAGGTGGGACTGCAGACCTGCACCATGGCTTCCACATCCAGCGTGCTTGACAGTTCCTTGTGAAGGTACTCTCTGACTGCTAATCATGCCCTCAGTGCCTCCAGAGGTGTTTGGTGCAGAAGCGTCTCCCAAGTTCCATTCCATGGGCTAGCTCCATCTCCCCTGGTGGCCCTTTCTGTTCCTCACCCTCAGCTCACTCCCAGCGGTCTGGATGGCTGTCTGTTGGTATCAAGATCAGTTTGGCTACTGTGGGGAGGATGAATTGAAACCGAATATGTAAGAAAAAAAGGTTTAAGAGTTATGGGTTGAGTTTGTTTGGATATAACAAGAGAAACAGTGGTAGTAGTTTAAACAAATCAGAGTGTGGAGGGAAGTATCCCCGAGTTACTTAGTTAAGGGCTTTATAGTGTTAATATGTTATTTTGACCTTTAATTTACAATTCTTAGGATTTTCACCCTTGTCCTTAAACTCTCAAATTGGCTGTCATTGGTCCAGACAACATGTCTGAATATCAGAAAGGGAAAGGCATAAGGTACATGCCAACTGAGTCCTCTCCCTTTAAAGAGCTTTGTAAAAAGCCCCATCCAGTAACCTGTTTTTATTTTATTTTTTATCCAGGACTGTGTCATAACTCTTCTTGGTTTAAGAGAGGCTAGGAAATATTTTTTAGCCAAGCACATTGCTCTGCAATTAAAATCAGGGTTTCATTAGTAAGAAAGAAGGAGACAGGAAATTAGTTAGGCAACTTGCTGTGTATGGCAGTGAGGTGGGGACAGAAATGAGCTCAGATCGTTTGGGTAGCCTTTCTGGGTAGCACAGGCAAGAGATGATTGTAGCTTGGGTTTAGGGTTGAATAGGGAAATGAAGAGAAGTAGAAGTATTTGAGAGATGTTTTAAAGGTAGAGAGAGTCACCGGAACTTGCTGATGGTACAGAGGGAAAATAAAGAAGCTGAAAAAAGAGCTAGGTTTTTGTCTTTAGCATCTAGGTAGATGGTGGTGCCCATTTCTGAGATAAGAAAGACTTGGGGGGAAGATGAGAATTTTGCTTTGTTCTTGTTGGGTGTTAAGGTGGGGAAATAAGAAGCAGTTGAATATATGCGTCTGGAAGTCAGATCTGAAAAGAGATTCGGTGTCATAGGTATATATAGATGGTATATTTACAGCTTAGACTGGGTTACTTAATTGTAGGACAATTTGGTTTGAAAAGGAAGGGGGTCTAGGACGAAGTTCTGATATTTGTCTTGGGCCCCTACCACGTTTTGAAGTTGAACCAGGGAGAACCAACAAAGGATAAGGAGAGTAAGCTATTAGTAATGCAACCAGGAGAGAAAGATGTCAGTAAACCAAGAGAAGACAGTTCCAAGAAGAGAGTGGTTAACTTTGTCATGCTGCTGAATAGGAGAAAAGACTTGAATTTCCAGCATGGTGGTCATTGGTGAATTTATTAGAATATTTTCATTGGACTGGTGAAGATGGGTATCACTGGAGTTGGTTAAGAGGAAGTAACATGAAGAGCTGGCAATATGGCTGGCTTTCTATTTATTTGTTTGTTTATTTATTTTTAGACGGGGAGGGAGGAAGAGAGAGAAACATCAATGTGTGGTTGCCTCTCGTGCACCCCTTACTGGGGACCTGGCCCACAACCCAGACATGTGCCCTGACTGGGAATCGAAATGGCGACCCTTTGTTTCGCAGGGCTGGCATTCATCCCACTGAGCCATACCAGCCAGGGCCTTTTTAACATTTTTTAAAAAATTGAATACATTGGTTAATAAAACCATACAGGTTGTGAATGTACAACTCTGTAACACATCAGGTTTTAAAAAGAGTTTTACTTTGACTGGAGCAGTGAAGAAAGGGGGATTAGGAGAAGAATATGGCCTCAGAGATCTTTTAAAAATTTTTTCTGGTAGATATTAGCATATGTTTGTATATTGATGGATGGGAGAAATGGATTATGCTAGAGAGAGGAGGGGTGATTGAAGGTGTAAAGTCCTGGAAAAGAATGGAGGGGTGGCATTCCTAGCATAGTGGAAGGATTATTCTTTAATAGGAACATGCACATAGGACCACATTAAATTCCATTTGATATGTGTGTATGGTCTTTACTTGAGCATGAGACTAATTAATGATGGTTATGCTCCACACGCACACCCCCGCCCCCAAGCAGTGCTATTTGTGCTATTTGGGGCAGACACAGCAAGATTGATTGTTTGTTTGTTTGTTTGTTTGTTAGTTAATTGGAGAATGAGTTTAACTAGCATTGGGGCTTTGCCATTATGAGTACCATGAAGGAAGAAGAGCATTAAGATTGTCAAGAATATTTGCAAGGTAGTGATTATTGTGAACGCCCATGGAATGTAAACTGGATAAGGAGGAAAGTGAAGACAGAAGTGATTGATGATGAGGAAGAATGGTGATGTTTTGATGAAACCAGAGTATTAAAGTTAACTTAATCTGTAGAGGTTGGGAATCTAAAACTTGAAATGGATGTCAGGGAAGGTACAGTTTTTGTTGATAACAAAATCGAGAATATGACCTTGGGGATAAGAGCTTATAGTCTATTACATTTATCCAAAACACAGACAACCCTTGTATTCTTGCTCTTCTATGAGAATTTAGAAGAAATGTACAAAGATGACAAACATGTGACAGGCTGTCATAAATACCAACAGCTGACATAGCTGTTGGTATTAACATCCGTTTTTCTTTTTACCTTGATCTTAGTACGTATCTGTTTTTCCTCTTAATGTGTCTTGTGTTTTCCTCATGATATTGAATATTCTCTTTAAATATTTAGTGTTTAATTTAAATGTTAATGCTTAATTTATGTGTTATTTTATATTTTGTATTACCTGACTAAACCATTCTTTGTTAAACATTTGTAAGTTGTTTCTGTTTTTTTCCACTATATATACAGGAATGGATGAAAGTATCTTTACAATTGTTCATATGGAAAATAACAAAATAATAAATGATAAGAAAAGAATAAACTTTAGTGTGCACAGCTGTAAACATACTTTTGCCCATCCCTGTATACTGAAAGGAATACCTTTACTTAGTAATTTATATCTGAGTTTATTTATTTGAGATGACTGGAAATAAATTACAGGATCATACATAGTATCTGATCGTTTCATACTTTTATGACCAAAGTGCTTTCTAGGTAGGTTGTTGGAAATGGGTTAGTCAAATAGTTTGTTCAGGCTTTTTAATGCCGCGCCCCCCCCCCCCATTGTAAGCTGGCGCTAATAGCACTTATAGTTGCCTTTAAGTTCATTCAAAACAATTTTGTTAGATTGTATTGTGACAGCTGTCATATCAGTGTGCATTTTTAAATTTTTTTGTATATTTTATTGATTATGCTATTACAGTTGTCTCCTTTTTTTCCTCCCCTTTATCTCCTCCCCCCTGCACCCCATCCCATCATCCCCAGGTCCACATTTTCCTGCTACCACTTTCCCCATCTGCACCCTTCCCCACCTCCTACCCTTTGTCCTTCCCCCATTCGATTTTGTCGATGGGTCCTTTATGCATGTTCTTTGATGACCCTTTCCCTCCTTTTCCGTTATCCCCCTCCCTGCTCCCCTCTGGTTACTGTGTTTGTTTTTCATTTCAGTGTTGCTGGTTACATTTTGCTTGTTTATTTTGTTGATTAGGCTCCAATTATAGGTGAGATCATATGGTATCTGTCTTTCACTGCCTGGCTTATTTCACTTAATGAACATATCAAAATTGGCGAATTCTTATATAGACATTTTAATGAAGATGGAAGAAAATATGCATCATTTTTGGCATATGCTTTAGTATTTCAAGAAAGGTAAAAATACAACTGGAATGTTAAAAAAAGAAAGACTTGTCCAGTGTATGGAGAAGGTGCTGTGACTGATCAGATGCATTAAAAGTGGCTTGAGAAATTTCATGCTGAAAATTTCTCACTGGGTGATGCTCCATGGTCAGGTAGGCCAGTTAAAGTTGATAAAGATCAAATGAAGACATTGAGAAAATTCAACATTATACTGTGTTATACCATGTGGGAGATAGCTGACATATTAAAAATATCCAAATCAAGTGTTGAAAATCATTTGCACAAGCGTGGTTATTCAGTAGCTTTGATGTTTGGGCTCATCATAGGTTCAGTGAAGAAAACTTTCCTGACACTATTTCCTCATGTGATTCTCTACTTAAATGTAACGTGAATGTTCTGTTTTTATTTTTTATTTTTATTTTTTAAAGTATATTTTATTATTACAGTTGTCCCATTTTTTCCCCTCCCCCTTTATTCCCCTTCATCCTGCACCCCCTTCCCATCAGCATCCCCTCCCCCACTTGTTTCATGTCCCCACTTGGTTCATACATGTAAGTTCTTTGGCTTCTCCATTTCCTATACTATCCTTAACCTCTTCCCCTGTCTATTTTGTACCTACCAATTATGTTTCTTATTCCCTGTACCTTCTCTCCCTTTATCCCCCCATCCTGCCCCACTCATAACTCTCCATGTGATCTCTGTGTCTGATTCTGTTCATGTTTCTAGTTTGCTTAGTTTTTGTTTTTAGGTTCAGTTGTTGATAGTTGTGAGTTTGTTGTCATTTTGCTCTTCATGGTTTTGATCTTCCTTTTCTTAGAGAAGTCCCTTTAACATTTCATTTAATAAGGGCTTGGTGGTGATGAACTCCTTTAACTTTATCTTATCTGGGAAACACTTTATCTGCTCTTCATTCTAAATGATAGCTTTGCTGGATAGAGTAATCTTGGATGTAGGTCTTTGCCTTTCATGACTTTGAATACTTCTTCCCAGCCCCTTCTTGCCTATAAGGTTTCTTTTGAAAAATCAGCTGGTAGTCTTAAGGGAACTCCTTTGTGGGTAGCTGTCTCCTTTTCTCTTGCTGCTTTTAAGATTCTCTCCTAATCGTTAATCTTGGGTAATGTAATCGTGATGTGCCTTGGTGTGTGCTTCCTTGGGGTCCAAGTTCTTTGGGACTCTCTTGAGCTTCCTGGAAGTGATTTTCCTTTGCCAGATTGGGAAAGTTCTCCTTGATTATTTTTTCAAAGAAGTTTTCGATGTCTTGCTCTTCCTCTTCTCCGTGTGGTACCCCTATGATTTGGCTGTTGGAACATTTAAAGTTGTCCCAGAGGTTCCTAAGCCTCAATTTTTTTTTGAATTGTTGTTTCTTCATTCTGTTCTGGTTGAATGTTTGTTTCTTCCTTATGCTCCAAATCGTTGATTTGAGTCCTGGTTTCCTTCCGGTCGCTGTTGGTTCCCTGCGTATTTTTCTTTATTTCACTTTGTATAACCTTCACTTTTTCCCCTGTTTTACTCAACCATTTCTATGAGCTCCCAGATTACCAGTGTTTTGAACTCTTCATCTGATAGCTTGGCTATCTCTTAATCACTTAGTTCTATTTTTGGAGCTTTGATCTGTTCTTTCAGTTTGGGCCATATTTTTTTTGTCTCTGGCGCATCGGTTATGTTGTAAGGGGCGGAGCCTTAGGGTATTTGCAACGGTGGGGCAGCCCACATGCTGCTTTGTGGCGCTGTATTGAGGGGAGGGGTGTGAGAGTGAACAATACCAGTTAGTCGGCTCTCAGTGGACTTCAATCACTTCCCCACTACCCACTAGCAAATTGAGCCCTTTTGGTGCTGGTTCCTGGGTGGGTGGATTTGTGTATGTTCTAATACCCCGAGGGCTCCTCCAACGAACTCTCCCTTGAGACTGGGAGTTTCTCCCCCTGGCCTTGCCCCCACAGGTTTTACAGCCAAAAGTTTTGAGGCTTTTTTCCCCCATGCTGGAGTCCTGGGTTGTTCAGTCTATCTTGCTCCCCTATTGTTCCTCCCCGTTTATCCGCTTGCCAATATGGGGGACCACCTGCTGCATTCTCATCTGCCCTGTCCTCCAGCCGCTGCCTTGCCACGCAGCCCCCCCCGCCCCCCCCACCGCTTCCCCTCTTCCTCCACCCCTCCTGCCAGCCTGGATGAATGTTTCTTCTTTAACTGCTTGGCTGTTGGACTTCCATACAGTTTGGTTTTCTGGCAGTTCTGGTTCTTTTTTGTTTTTAAATTTTTTGTTGTCCTCCTTTTGGTTGTGCGTGGAGGCAAAGGGTATCTACCTACGTGTCCAACTTGGCTGGAAGTAAATGTTCCGTTTTTAAAACATACTGTAATGAGCTATGAAAAGTGGATACTTTACAATAATGTGGAACGGAAGAGATCATGGGGCAAGCAAAATGAACCACCACCGACCACACCAAAAACCGGCCTTCATTCAGAGAAGGTGATGTTGTCTATGTGGTGGGACTGGAAGGGAGTCCTCTGTTATGAGCTCCTTCTGGAAAACCAGTTACTTCCAAGTACTACTCCCAACTAGAACAGGTACAAGCAGCACTTGAGGAACAGTGTACAGAATTAGTCAACAGAAAATGCATAATCTTCCATCAAGATAGCACAAGACTGCATGTTTCTTTGATAACCAGGCCAAAACTTTTACAGCTTGGCCGGGAAGTTCCGATTGATCCACCGCATTCCTAAGACATTACAACTTTGGATTTCCATTTATTTCGATCTTTACAATACTGTCTTAATGGAAAAAAATTTCAGTTTTCTGGAAGACTGCAAAAGGCACCTGGAACAGTTCTTTGCTTAAAAAGGTGAAATGTTTTGGGAAGATGGAATTATGAAGTTGCCTGAAAGATGGCAGAAGGTAGTGGAACAAAATAGCGAATACATTGTTCAATGAAGTTATTAGTGAAAATGAAAAATGTCCTTAATTTTTATTTTAAAAGAGAACTTTTTCACCAACTCAATAAATAACTGTAGCATTGCCACCATGAGGTGTAGCCCATTTCATCCTATTTTCACCATTGATAGTTTTTAAAAATAAAAAGCCAAGTAGAAAAATTAAGTGTCCTTTAGTGAGACCAGCCTGTATTTGTTCAGAATTTTCCTGGGTAAATTTGAGGGACCAAAGCCACACTTGACATAGAAAATATTCTAGTAATTATCCCTTTCATTGTTTTGGAACAGTATGGGATTATTCTTTGTAAATTGGGATGTATATGTTTGAGAACTGGAGGTCTTTTTAAAGTGTGGTTGTTGAAATGTATATTTTTTGTGAATTTTTCTGTTAATGTTCTGTTAATATTCAGAATTATCACTGGTGTTTTTAATAAAATCCTTATTTAATGTAATTCATGTATTATGCTGTTATTAATATGGAGTAAATACAGGGTATGGTTTTAGTTGCCTTAAAAAAAAAGATTATTTTTAGAGAGAGGGAAAGTGAGGGAGAAAGAGGGAGGGAAACATCAATGTGTGAGAGATACATTCATTGGCTGCCTCTTGCACACCCCGAAATGGGGAGTTGGCTTGCAGCCCAGGTAATATGCCCTGCTTGGGAATTGAACCAGCGACCCTGAGGTTCGCAGGCTGGCACTCAAATTCACTGAGCCACAAGCAGCCAGGGTTTTTCCCTTGCTTTTTCCTGCTTTTATTTTTACTTAATCTCTATTTTATCAATAGAGCCCATGAACTTAACTTTTTTTTTTTTGTTTCCACAGCAACATTTCACTGTAGAAATCTTTTGGCAGGAACACCAGAGCTGCTTTGATTCCCTTTTAGCGTACCTGTTAAGTCCTACAAGTCCTATGCGGCAGAACCTTGAGTATTCGCCAGGGCGGGGCAACTGTGGCTCCGTGTGTGTGGGGCGGGGGGCGGTCAAAGAGGGGCCAGTGCTGGCCGACTTCTGGGGGCTTGCCTCTCCCTCGCCCCATTTCCAGTCACTTCACCGATTTCCTATATGCGACTGGCGCCCCTCCAGCTGCTGTCTTGGTTGTGAGTTCCCAGGGTGGGTGGGTTTGAATAGTTTCCGGGCTCTCCTGAGAAATAGTTTCTTCTGCCTCCCCAACCCCCACTAGTTTACAGCCAGCAGTTACGAGTCTAATGCGCCGCCCCCCACGCCTGGGCTGCGTCGTCTGGCCTGGGGCTGGGCTTGCTTGCTCACCTGTGAATATGGGGCTGCCTGTTCCGCCAGCAGCTACTGCGTGGCCACCTCTGGCTCTGCTCCAGCTCACGGCTCCACACGGAGCCCTCTTCCACTGCATCTTCACTTCTGTATAGCTTCTTTAAGTCCTTGGTTTTCGGAAGGATATCCGTACAGTTCTGGGTATTTTTCTGGCAGTTCTGATCTTTTTCGTTTTTTAGTTAGCTGTGTTCCTTTTTATGGTTGTGCGGTGAGGCGAGGCGTGTCTCCCTACGCCTTCATCTTGCCCTCTTCTTAGCCCACGAATTTTCAGTTTTATTTCAGTGAGTCACTGGTTCCATTGTTTTTCTTCTTAGTTTTTTAGTTATTGCTATCTGTTCTTTGTTAAAAATTTTCATTTTATTTTTAGAGGGGAAGGGAGGGGGAGAGGGAGAGAAACATCAATGTGTGGTTGCCTCTCGCACGCCCCCTACTGGGAACCCGGCCCGCAACCCAGGCATGCGCCCTGGGTGGGGAATGGAACCCGTGACCCGTTTGTTTGCACGCCGACACTCAGTCCCAGCTGTACCACCTAGGGCTATTTATTGCTATCAGTTCTTTGTCCCCTTTTCATTTTCTTCTTACATTTTATAGAAATTTGGAAGATAAAAAAAAGTTGTAGTAGGGTCTTACTGTTAAAAATATCTCATGATACAGATCTATAGAGTAAAAGTTTCCAGAGACCCATCCAGCCTTTCCTTCTTCGCCTCAGTCCTAATGCTTTCTTCCAAAGGGAACTTTTAACAACTTTTCTAGGTATTTATATAATTAGAAAATATGAGAACTTGCACTTTAAGAACTTTAATAAAAACAAACAAGGACAGCCACACTAAAAACATTTTAGCCCTGTATGATGATAGTTACTCTAAAGGAAAGTTATCCCATGACTTGTGAACAAGGGCATCTAAGAGCAGCCCTTTGACACCTAACTATGTAGTTTGTAAGTGAAAAAGTTTTATAATTTAGATTTTGACAGGAGAATGTCATTAACTTTGATTAAAATTAAAAATATATATCAAAATAAATTCTTAATTTTGATTTTTGTTATTATATTTCTGAACAAATTACTTGAGTATTTTTAAGTACCTGTTTACTGACATCTTTTTTCTTAATTATTTTGTGATATAGACATGTTGAATATATTTCAAGTTTTATTTACCAAATCAATTTGTGTTCCTCTAGGAGATATTCAATAATTTGTGAAAATGTATGTATTTGAGGAGCTGTCTTTTTAAAGTGTTAGTGTAGCCGCAAGTTTTTGTTGTATTAATTAATAAATTACTTACTAATTCACTGGTTATTTGTGCATTTTATTTAGAAATGTCAAGGTTGCTGATTAAAATTGTACTTATTTACTGTTCATACTTCTGCTTGTTTTCTGATGTAAGCCAGAGTATCAGTAATGTTTTTCACTTTGCAAAGACCTCCCTGTTGCTCAGGCCATCAACCTTTATAAAGTGTTTTGTAGCTAAAGTTATATGTGTATATGTTTAAAATAATTTTCAGACCCATGGTCTCCCAATCTACCCTAGATCCGTAGTTCTTAGTTTTCCTGCCTAAGGAAACTACTTTTGTTAGTTTTTCTGGAAGTATGCTATGCATGGACAAAATAACCATTTTGCTTATTTTTTTCTTAATGCAACCTTAAGTGAAATGTAAAGTCTCTTTAAGTGTAAAAAAGCAATTCTAAATGATAAAATATTGTGTGATAATGCAAGTGGCAGTGTTTATTCCTTAGTGGCATACATCAGGGCAACCAATCATTAATGGTATCTTAGAGCCCATGAAATAGATTGGCGCATGAGTCATTTTTGAAACCTGTCTTCACTAATATCTGTGTGACCTCTTTGTATCTCATTTTCCTTGTTGGTAAACACATTAGATTGCTACGAAGGATTGAGTTATTACATTTAAGTCAGTTATAATACTGCTTATAAGGTGCTATGCAAGTATTTATTATTATCATTGTTAATCTCTTGTCAACATTAGCTAGGTACACTGCTCCTGAAACATTTTTATTCCTTTGGTTATGGTGATAACAGACTGTCCTGGTTTTTTTCTGTTTTGCTCATCATGTCTTCAGCCCAGACCACCCAGAGCTCTAGATCTTTTTCAACAGTTTACTTGGCCCATTGAATTTACTTAAATTTCATACCTGTTTTCATTATATATGAAATTAAATTTGAATTTTCCTCTTCCCCAAACTCTGACCCCTCAATTTCTTATTTCCTTATCTTAGGTTATTATACTGTCATCCACCCAGTTGAAAACCAAAACTCTGAGTTATCCTTGTTTCCCCCTTAAGATCATACACTTGTAGTGTGTAATAACTAAATCCTATAAATTTTACTTCCAGTTATAGTAAGAAGTTAGGCATGAGCAGAGCAGGAATGATGGGCCAGGTGCAGAAGGTCACCAGAACAGAGAGCCCAGGTACCTAGCAAAGGGCAAAATTACAAGTCCTTGCAAGACCACTCCCTTAAGCATTAACCCTTGGAGATGAATGGCACCTAGGCCTCAGCTGTGTTTCAGCTCCAGGCCTAGAAAACCAGGCAGAGCAATGCCATGGCTGACATCAGGACTAGCTGCAATGACTAATGACCCCTTACTGTGGTGCTGATTAATCGGTGGAGACCATGACCTTGAGGGAAAGCTAATGAATGTTCTATTGAGATTCTCCCCTGAGACCTCCAGATAAAAGCCTTGAGGATGGAGCACTGCTCTCTACTTGGGCGGAGCATGGGTGCCTTAACCCACCTCCTCTTTTTCCCACGGCTTGTTTACCTGAGCACTTATGTGCTTCTCCTCCCTCTTTGGTTCCTTGAGGTGTGTATCTCTGTTTGGCTTTCTCCTAAGTTCCAAGGGCCCATCTTTTGCCTCTGTAACGCCTTTCCTGGGCCCATTTCTTCTACCTCTATGACTTTCTAAATAAACTACTTATAGTTTGAGTCTTGGCTCTGAATTCTTTCTTAGTCAGAACTCTAGTATCAATGTTGCTGAACCAAAGTCTAATACCTGGTGCCAATTGGCTGCTAACCAAATCTCTTAATTCATCTACTTCATCTCAGTGGACTTTCCAATCATTCTTACTTTATTTCTAACCTTTCCCTCTGTATCTTCTTTAATCTCCTTGTAGGCATTTCCCCCTTATTACAGAGATTGTAAAGATCCAAATCTGATTGTCATGTCACAACTTTAAATGTTTCTCACTGTCCTTGAACCTATAAAGCCTGGATCTTGCTCTCTTTGCCTGCCTCATTTCTGCTCTTTTATTCTGCCTATTCTAGTCACAGTGTGGCTTTTCAATTCTTAAACATACCAAGCCCTTTGCCTCTATTTTATATAGGTTTGACTCTCTAAAACGCTGTCTTTGGCTTTTAGCTATTGAAGTCTTTTAAAGGTAGTTTTTTTAGGGAAATCTCTTCATACCCTCCAGATTTTCTCTGTTAAATATTACTTTCATGGTATACTGTACTTCATTTTAAAATTATATAGTTCATCGTCTGATACCTTTGAAGGAAAGCTCTGTTTATGGGGATAAAATAGGTTAGAAAACATTTCTGGCTGATCATTTTACCACTGATACCTATTTGCTTTGCAGATAGTAGGTACTCAGTAAATATTGAATCACTGTGATCAGAATTTTAATTATTCTGCATTGTAGATTCTGTGAAGTGTGAGGGCAGAAGTTTAGAAAATAAGATTTTAATGACACACTGTCATTATATTTGGAGAGTATTATTTCCTGGTTCTCTACAGCTGCACTGTTGAATACTGTAGCTACTGGCTACATGTGACTTTTTTCCTCCATATTTTTAAAAATTATTTTTTATTTTAAATTTGGTAGTTTTTAGTATAAGTCACAAGGTTGTACAGCTATTACCACTAATTCTAGAACATTTCATCACCCTGAAAAATTCCCCTTCCCCTTCCTTTCCTGACAACCAATAATTGACTTTCTATATCTATGGATTTGCCCATCACATGTGGCTTTTGAACACTTGAAATGTGGCCAGTCCAGATTGAAAATGAGCTATTATTATAAATTATACACAGAATTTTGAAGACTTAGTATTAAAAAAATACTCAGAAATTTTAATTTTGATTACTTGTTAAGATGATAACTTATGTCTATTAGAAATTAATGTATTAAAATTTCTTGTTTCCTTTTCCTCTTTTTAATGTGATTACTGTAAAACTTTAAATTACATTTGTGGTTTACAGTATATTTCTCCTGGACAGCACTGGTCTAGAACTTACTTTGAGTAAGGACCATAAATGTGCCCCTGTGCCTTCAGTTTCCCACTGTTTTTTTAGTCTCGCAGTTTTCATGTCAACCATGCTTTGGGAATGTTACATGCCCCAAGCTCTTGTAAGCACGCTTTTTAAAAAAATTATTTTATATATTGATTTGAGAGAGAGAGAGAGAGAGAGAGAGAGAGAGAAACATCAGCATCTTTTGTCCCATTTATTTATGCAATTTATGTATTCATTGGTTGCTTCTTGTGTGTGCACTGCAGGGATCAAACCCACAACCTTGGCATAGTGGGATGATGCTCTAACTAATTGAACTATCCAGCCAGGGCTTTTAAGCACATTTTAATTTAACTCATTAAAAGGTAGAAATCTTTCTTATTTCTTGGAATAGCAGGAGAAAGATAAGTCATTTACATTAAATTATGGCAACTGCTAAACCTTTTAAGCCTCATTTTCAGCAAATGCGCAAAAATTGAAGTTCACATTTATTTGCATGATTGTGACGAGCAATGACCCTGAATATTGGTAGTTGTGATTTGACTAGGGAACAAATTAATAGTTTCTTTATAGCATATGAGACTTATCTATAACTTCAGGTGTCATTTAGAATTATATTTGTCTTATCTGAAATTCGAATTTAAATTTTGTTTTAGAACAAATTTCCATAATAAATAGAAGTGAGATTAATGTGATAAATTAGTCTTTGAAAATAATGTTTGCTTTAGGTGGGCGTTTTCTGCTATAACATTATTATCAAAAGTCAACAGGTTACAGTGTGAAGTGGCTACTAAACATTCTGTGTTTAACGCATTTACTTTGTGGCAGTCGTTCTATATGCCGTGTTAATTTCCCCTTAAACTGTGTTTGTGATAGGTACTATTTTAACCCCCAGTTGACAGAGTATGAAACTGAGGTATGTACAGAATGATTAATTAACTGGCTCGAGGTGATATGTTAAATTTTAAACAAGTTAAACAGCAAAATACTTTATATTTAGTGCTTATATAAGTCTTTTAATTTTCAGTTTTTCCCACTAGCATCTAAGCTCCCAGTGGGCAGGAACTTAATTTTGTTCTCTAACGCTTAAAGTTGGTTTCTGGCATATAGTAGACCCCAGGAAGTACTTGAAAGATTTTCGTGTAGATGGTATGAATTCAGCAAGAGACTTGGCCTTGGAAATCTATTAAAATTTCTTTAAATTCTGCACAATTGTTAATTAGTAGCAGTACTCATTTATTTACCACATCCAAATTAACTTCAACATCGTGTGCTATTTTGCATATTTTATGTATGTTATATCTTAATTAAATAGTTTATTTTAAAAATGCTTACTAAAAAGCTATAGTTTCTATTCATGTCTTTTCCTTTTATGTGTTAGAAATGCATTGGAGCCACAAGGGAACATTATGAAAATTAGGACCACCAGAGGTCCCACTGTGTGTTTAGCTGAGTTGGGAGAAGTTAGAAAAGCAACTTTACAGCTGTTGTCACAAAAAATGCAGTACAGTGATACCAAACACAGTTCTTCAAGGTTTCATCAGAAAGACTTAGCCTCCTGGTTGTTAGTCATTAAAATAAATAACACATTGTTTTGTTATTTATTTTTAGAAAATACATTTCTTTTGTTAGACTGAAACAGAACTGCGAATACATTTTATAAAATAAGACCTTTTAACCAAACTTCTTTGCAGTTAATGTTTTTAGGGAAACAACATCCCCTACTTTTATCTGGGAGATTGTCTCATAATTCTGAGATATATATTCTCATTTTACAGTAATAAAATTGAGAGATGTTAAGTGACTTAGCCGAATTAACACGACAAATAATTGGCAGAAATAGGATTCAGTTCACATCTGTCTAACCCCAAAGTGGGATTTTAAGTGGGATTTGAGTCTGAAGTAGGATTTTTAATTAGTTTGTGATGGCACAGGATTGGAGTTCTGGATTGTGAATGATTGAATTAAACTGTGGAAGTAATAAAGGATAATTGTTATAAATGGAAAGATTAAGCTGTGAAAAATCTGTCTTTAACTGTCCATTTTCTTTCGATTTTTGGCTATCTGCAGATAAAGACTCACCCTAGGCTCTGTAGAAAACTTCTTTATAATGGACTTTTATAATGGTGATTGTATTTTCTTGACTACTTTAGTAAATTTTTCATAGAGCGAAAATGACCCATTTTTTCCTCAATTATAATTGGAGGGGTAATGAGGACAAAAAGATAGGGGTATAAAAATTAATAATTGTTATTTAGCATTTTACTAACCAATATAGTTGGGCAGTCTAGAAGGCAGCTTTTTTTTCCCCGTTTATTGATTTTAGAAAGAGAGGAAGGGAGAGAAAACGTTAACTTGTTGTTCCACTTATGCATTCATTGGTGGATTGTTGTACGTGCGCCGACTGGAGATTGAAGCTGCAACCTTGGCGTATCAGGCCAATACTCTAACCAACAGAGCTACCCAACCAGGGCCAGAAAGACAGCTTTTCTAATTTCTGTTACCTCCTCCTCCCTTTCTCCAGACTTTACCTAATCCTGTCCTGTAGTGGACTCACATTTTGGGGTTATTTACTTCTTTTTGGTGAAGACGTATTGTGGGAAGCAAGAGAGAACCTTGAAAGCATTGATTATTTGCAAGATCTGATTACTCTTGTTTTATTTAGAAATCTTGGGAGAAATGGAAGTCTGTAGTTAACACTTGTGGCTCCTTATAAATTGGTTTGATGCCTCTGATTTTGATTTTAACATTAATTGCTGTGCATATTGGAAAAAGTATTTTACCATTGCTAAAATTGTACATTTTATCCTCTACCACAAATACCAGGGTGATAATGATTTCCTCTTTAGGGCAGAGGAAAAAGTTTCCCATTACGCATGTTTATAATTAATTTTAATTTTGGGGTAAAATCATCTTCAGAAAAATATGAAATAGTACTTTAATCCCAATTATGAAAAAAGATTAAACCAGTACTAATGAGAATGTTTAATTTTAAATGCATAAAGTTTTTTGTCCTATGTTCTTATTGAAAGATAAAATTAAAGTCATGAAATTTTTAAAATTTAGGTTTTAAGTTGTATGTTTTTACTTAATATTCTGTACTAAAACTAAAACTGTTTAGTAGCGAAAAAGTAAAAATAGTATCTTCTGTTGGAGTGGGTGAAGGAAGCAAGTTTAAGAAAGTAGGTTAAAAAGTAAAAATTTACTCTTGAAATCTTGTGAGGTTTTCTTTCATAAGAGTAGATACGTTATGTTACTTAGGTAAAAATATGAAATTCTAACCAAAAAAATGAACACGTAAGACATCAAGTCGTTATGTTTTTAAAAATTGAGAAAGAGGAGGATAATCTACTAGGAATATAGACCAGTAAGATAACTAGTGTAGGTCAGAAAACATAAATGGAGAACCATTTGCAGACAAGTACTTGTGACCATTAATGTGAATCCCACTGGAGGGTTTTCTGAATCACTGTTGACTTGAGAACAGATTGAGAGACTGAAGTGATACTGTTAGATATGAAAGTACTTTGAGAAGTAATGTAAAGTCTAAAATAAATAGATGGATATAAATTTTGAATAAAAATGTTTTGAAAGTAGGTTTTTGCCATTGAAGTAAACTAAGTAGAAAAACAAATTGAAGAAGGCATTAGATGATTCTAGTGAGGCATTTAGGCTTCAGGAATTTTTATGGAAAGAGAAGTTAATTAGATGCTTAGACCTTTCACATCTGGGTGGATAGTGTAGTATTTTGGTTAACCTAAACATCTAGAGTTGTGCTTAGTTCAAGTGAGAGCCTATAGCCTAAATGGCTTTTATTGACCCTGAATTTTCTGTTTATATGGATAGAACCCATGTAACCTGGGGGTGTAGTATCTCAGTGTTCATCCACAAATGAATTGATTTATCACTTTGGACCTAACATACATGAAGTTGGCAAATACAAAATAAGTGTCTGCTGTTTTTTCTAAGCATTCCTAAAAGTCAAAAAGCCATGGTACTGTTGTTCATAGTGGTTTTATTTCATTAAAAACATTAAAGTGAAAACATGGTTTTTTGTGTGTGTGTTTTAAATATTCTTAAAACTGGCTAATTAAATCCTAGAAAAACACAGACTATTATTTTTACTAGAGCAGATAACCAAGCTAATGAAAGAGGGGGTTTCAAAATTTTTTATAGGTAATACTTTATAATAGGCTTTTTTTTCTTGCTGATATAACTAACATTTATTTTCTGTTTATTTTTAAGACGAGCAAAAATCAAATTAAAGTAGATCTTGTAGATGAGAATTTTACAGAATTAAGAGGAGAAATAGCAGGACCTCCAGACACACCATATGAAGGCAAGTACTTTTTTCTGTATCAAAATATTGTGGGTATTAGAACTTGTCTGAAACATTAAATCAGAATAACCTTAAGCATCTATTACAAATTACATAGAAGGTAACTTCATTTGGCTTAGAATATACAGCAACTTTTACATAATAAAAATAGATACTTATCTAGACTGATTTTTCTTAATGGATTTTAGCTAATTTTTTTCTTTTCCCAAAATAGATTTAGTAGAGGCAGGTTACAGGTTATTTAGGTTAGAATTTAGTAGTATAAAACATATCTGTTATTAAGCCTCTAACTTATACGGACTGTGTATAGACTTTCAGTTACCCTTCATATGGTATCTATAACAAGCCTTGCCTTAAACTTCTGACTGATAAAAACATTTTTTTTTTAAAAGTTCCTCTCCCCTGTTTGTCATTTAGCATTTCATTCACTCATATGTCTTCATATAGGCTGCATTCCAAATATTTGATTTTTTTTTAAATTCAGGAAGGCTTTGAGTGATTGTTTTAAGACATAGAAGAGAAAGGAGGAAGCTTTGCTGAACTTGGTGTTCATAAACTAAGTCTCTAGCTACCTTAGACCATGGAATTGGGTCGTAAGATACAGAAAGAAGCTTTAAAGCTTTTTATTTCCTCTTTAGGCAGATCTTCAGTAATATAAGTTTGGGTTATATAGCATAACCAAGGTTCTTGCATATAATAGGCATTCAAATATTTGTTTAATAGAAATCATGTAACAGTTTGTGGTGGTAGCATTTATTGAGGTTTTACATATTGGAGCTTTACATGTGTTTTCTCATTCAATTCTTAGAACATATCTTATGAGGTAAGTACAGTTGTCACTGTTTCATAGATTAACCTTAAGCTCAGAGAAGTTAAGTAACTTGTCTAAGGTCAAGCATCTAAGTGGCACAGCTGGGATTTCAGTCTCAGCCTTTGACTGCAAAACCTATGTTTATCATCACTTTCTGCTTTTGAATGAATCGGGATTAACTGAATATTAGAGGTGGTGGTTATGTCTCTTTTGAATGTAGTGGTTCTGTAATTCTATAATGAATAGTTACCTCAAATTTTCACAAGAATCCAATATTCTAGAATATGTTCCTGTTTTTATTCAAAATTTTAAAGACCCCAAAATGTCTTTAGTAATATTAAACAATAAAATTTTATTTTGTTTTATAGTTTATATGAGCCATTTTTAGACATCATTTAATTTTTTATATTAGTTATTGAGTGTCTCCTGTATGCCAGGCCTCATTTGGATGCTCTCATGGAAGCTATTTATGTAGTCCTTTCAACAATATTAGATGGATATTAGATTTTTAAGATATCTTATAAAAATCAAGTTCTTGTCTTAATAACAGGTGTTGTATGTAATGATATACAGTTGACCCTGCTTATCTGCAGGTTCTGCATCTGTGGATTCAACCAACCTTACATGAAAGTATTTTGGGAACAAATGTTACATTGTTGGTAATTTTTACGGTGTAGTTAGAAGTATGATGGTTGTGTCTGTACTGAAACGTACAGATTTTTTTTTCTTGTCCTTATTTCCTGAACAGTCAATACAGTATAACAACTATTTACATAGCATTACATTGTATCAGGTATTGTAAGTAATGTAGGGATGATTTAAAACATAAGGAAGATATGTACAGCTTATATTAACAAATACTATCCCATTTTATTTAAGGGACCTGAGTATCTGGATTTTGGTATCCACCGGGGTTGGAGGTGGGAGGTGTGTGTGTCCTGGAACCAATCCCTTGAGGATATTGAGGGACAACAGTATTAGCTTCTTCCTGAAAGCAGGCATTATTATAAATACCCCTGAATTATTTTTTAGGTTTTTTAGATGTATTTTAAAAGACAGTGGGACAGTAGTATTATCATTCTAGAGCTCTTTCAGCAAATTGATGCTAGTAAACAAGGTACCTCCTGAACTAAATTAGATAGGCAGAATGTTCATTACCTTCTTGGCAACCCTTAAGAGAGGTAGATAAGTTACAAAAATTGAAACATACACACTATTTGTAGGATGATTAAGTTATACATGTTACATCCTTTGCTAATTAGAAATAAGTTTGGTGGTTTTTAAGTGCTTATTTCTACTGCTGCCAATGTATGAGACATTAATGTTTGACAAGATTAGTTTTAATATGTTTTTGGGATATATATTTGAGGTAGATTAATTTAAATTATATTCTTTTTATCATAAAACTATTGAAGAGAAGTTCACTTCGTTTAGGAAAAGCATCATTTAAAGGCATAAACTTAGATGCTACTTTTTAAAAAATATAAACATACATATGTATTTCGGTAATATTTGTTACAGGGCTCTCGGTAGTTTTCAGGGGGTTTTTTTGTTTGTTTTTGTTTTTTTCCCCCCAAATCTCAATAGCTAAGGCAAAAGTTTACCCATGGAATGTTAAATTGTTTATAACCATCGTTAAGTAACAAGGCAGCTATTTTATGCAGTGTTAAAAGTAATTAGGTTGAGAAGTAGAATACCCATGGAAAAATTACTGTATTGCACATGTTACTTAACTCAGTTCTCTTTTTTGTCGTAATTGCTCATTGGAAAAGGAACAATTAATTCTTAATTCTTTTTCCTAAGAATTGTTTTCAATTTATGGAATTATTGTTGATATTTAAAAAATCTTATCCCTTTGTATTAAGCTAAAAATTATAAAATTTTAATATTAAAAGCTATTTAAGAAATAAATGTTTTAAAGGGAAAGCTGTTGTAATATGAATAATGTAGTTATAGAACTCCCTTAGTTGTGTTGCTGTCATATATAGTAAATAATGTTATGGTTAATGCTATGGTTATATATTCAGAGTTATTAGATGATAATTCAAGACAGGCATATTAATAGCTATGGTTATATATTCAGAGTTATTAGATGATAATTCAAGACAGGGATATTAATAGCACATGTGGAGTAGAAATAGGATTGGGGGGACTCTAGGGTTCAGCATTATTTATATATCAGGGCTCTCATACTACTCCTAAAAGATTGTTTTTGGACATTCAAGAATGAAGAACTTTATATGAAATGTTATAGAGACACTAATCTGAAATTTAATCAGAAAGAAATACGGGTCTTAGGAAGGAAAAAGAACCTACATATTTCTCAGACCAAATTTATTACACTTATATTTGAAGCTAGCGTTTATAACTAAACATAATGGGTTATCTCTATATTCACAAAATTTCTTCAGGTACTCATCTCTTACCTGTCTCATTTTTTTGTTCCTTTTGTTTTGACTACTTTTCTTTATATTTCACTGCTGCCATATGTTCTGTGATTCAGGCATCTAGTTCAAGTCATATATCAGTCACTTTGGGATTCTATTAAAAAGAATTAGCAAGAAAAGAAGAATTGGAACCAAAAAGGGCTTGAGGAAAGTGGTACCAAGTGAATTGCTCTTTTGTTTTTCTCCCAGATGCATATTCATCTATCTATTCCTAACAGTGGAAGAGAAGGATTTGAGAGAATTCAGGATGCACTGAGTTGAATGTATGGAATTTTGAAGTGACTATTGCTCCTAGCACATAGCTTTTATTTTGTTTTTTATTATGGAAAATTTCAGAGATATATATAGAAGGCAGCAAATAGTATAGTGAATTCTCTGTGTAATCATTGGCCAGTTTTAAAGACTGTCAACTCATGACCAGTCTTTGATCTGATCATTCCTTGATTATTTTGACGCAAATCCCAGGCATAGTTTCATATGTAAATATTCTGGTAGCAGTTTTATTTGGTTATATTTTAGAATAGTGAATATTCTGTGTTAAATGATCACACAGTTTTAGAATTGGAAGGTTCCTTAGAGTTAAGATTCAAATTCAGCTTCTCATCCAGTGCACGACTTGCCCCTTCAGAACTTCTTGAGAGTCCTATATCCTTCCAGGTATGGGAAGCTAGATAAAACTTTTTAAAAATACGAATATAGCTGCTAGTTGCTCAAGGTAACTTCAAAATAGAATGTTGCCTTCTATTTATACATTATACTTAGAACAATTTCTTTGTGAAGTTTTGCATTTTGCATACCCATTTAGAGGCAGAGAATATTTTTGTCTTTAGTCCAGAGTTGTTGAATTTTATTTTTAAAATTTTAACAGGCAGTGGTGGCATTTAATTTAGGGCACAAGTTAAGTTTGGGACATTTTTACATTTGAGAGAACCATCTAGAAGTAGATTTTTTTCAATTTATGGCATAATCTGAATATCCTTTTCCTTTACATCATCTATGCCTTTATACCTCCTTGCTTTCTTCTTTTCTTTTCTTTTTTTTCTTTGCCTTTTATCCTCCTCCTCTTTAGCAACTCTTGTCAGTGTGGTATAGAGGAAATAGCAGGAGGCAGAATCTATACTACTTAATTATCCCAGTGAAATCTTTGGCATTGGACTGTCTGTGGATTTAATGTATTTATCTATATTTAGTCCTGTTACTCACTGATAAGCTAATACAGTTGTATAAAATGGGTATTCGGTATGCTTTAAGTAACCTTTAAATTAAGAACTAGTGCTTCTGATTATTTCCTTTTTGGGTTGCAACTTTAAAGTGAATTTGTTGTAATTGTATATAAAATACTACGTGTTTTGAAAACTTCTACCACTATATTTGGCTTTACATATTTGATTTGAGATGAGCAGCCTTCTTAACTTTCTGTTTTCCCCCTTTTTAGGAGGAAGATATCAACTAGAGATAAAAATACCAGAAACATATCCATTTAATCCCCCTAAGGTATTGTAAGCCTATTTTTGTGCATGAACTTCTGAAATACTTCTTTTAGTCCATTTAGTTAATATATATTTCAGTGCTTATTAAAATTACAGTGTTTTGGGTTGTTGACTATGTAAATTTAATATGGACAGATTTTAGGTGAAGAAAGACAGTTTGCTTCCGGAATTATGAAAAGCACCTTACTCAGGCAGCTAGTTATGGCTCTAGACAGGAATAATAGGATATGCATCTGACAATGGCTTAAATTCATGTTCTGGAAAAACTTGCAGTGTTCCTAGATGTAGAGGACGCTTATACAAATTCTTACTTTCCTCAAAGAAGTACATTTTTTAGGGAAGAGTGTATTTTGATTTTTTCAACAATTATTTGAGTACTGTGTGCCGGTATACCAATAAATAAGATTTACACTGCCCTTGTTTTCATGGAGTTCACATTCTAGCAGGGGAAAAAAATAATGTACAAATAATTGCAATCGTGATGAGTGTTACAAGAGGAAATGAAATGATCTAGAATCATATAACAAAGGGAACTAACAAACTTATTTTTTGACTGAACCACATCGTTTATGTCTTTACTTTTGCTGTCATCACTTTAGTTTGACATTTAATTTTATTACTTGTCTATTTTGTCTGTTATTTAATCACCCTTCATCTTTATCACTCCTGTTCATTTTTTGCACTGCCGTTCTTTAAATCTTCCTAAAGTACAGTTTTGATCATGGTTTTGTTTTTTTTTTTCCTTTCTTGTTAATAAAGCCTGAACTCCTTAGCGCAGAGCATTTAAAACCTCCTATCACCTGACCCCAGTCTTTTCCATCCTAATTTTTTGCCACCCTCGTCTACAACATGGGTCTCATTTGTCAGTCTAGATTATTTGCTATTTGTAGATGTTGCTTATTTTTTCACACTTTTCTGTCTTCTCTTGAATCATTGTTTCTGTCATTTAAAATTCTACTTTTCTTTTGAGATCTAGGTAAAGTATCACATCCTCTATTAAACTGTGCCTGTCACATTGTTTCTCCTTCTACTCTCAGTAGCATTTTGTACAATTTATGTAGTACCAAAACAAATACAGAATCAATTAATGTATTGTATTATTTGGGTATGTGTATCTTTTTTTACTAGCTTTTATGCTCCTGAGGTGAGGGACCATGTCTACACTAAGAAAATGTTCTGGAATTTGCTTATTTAATCTGTCGGTTGTTCCATTTAAGAGTAGACATGGTAATGGAAATTCCAGGGTGAGTTTGGATCATCTGCCAGTTTGGGGTGCCCGTTACTCTGTTGCTTTTGTACATCTGTTTTCTGATAAGACTTGTTGATTTTTTTTTAATACTAGTAAAATATACATAACATAAAATTTACCATTTTAACCATTTTTAAGTGTATAGAGTAGTGGCATTAAGTATATGCACATCGTTGTGCAATCATCACCACCATCCATCTCCACAATTTTTTCATTTTTCTTGTTATGTAATATCTTCATGTTATACCATGCCCCCAGCTCCTGGTTACCACCGTATCTCATTTAAGTAGAATCTTACAGTATTGTCCTTTTCTGTTGGGCTTACTTCACTTAGAATAATTTTTTTTGGTATTTATTATTGATTTTACAGAGAGGAAGGGAGAAAGAGAAACATTGATTTGTTGTTCCATTTATTTATGCGTTCATCGGCAGATTCTTATATGTGTGCTGACGGGGGATCGAACCTGCAACCTTGGTGTAACACGATGATGCCCTAACCAACTCACCTACCCTGCCAGGGCTAGCATAATATCTTCAAGGTTCATGCATATTACAGCATGTGTCAGAATTTCATTGCTTTTTAAGGCTAAATTATGTCCCACTGTACACATATACCACATTTTGTTTATTCATTCAGCCATCGTGGGCATTGTGGTTGTTTCTACCATTTAAGCATGGTTGATTTCTTTCTTCCTTTCTTTTTTTTTAAATTATAAAAGTAGTTGTGTTTGTTGTAGAAATTGTGAATGTTATATAGTGAAGTACAAAAAAGGAAAACAGTTTTTTAGTATGACCACTTAGAGACGTCTACTATTGAGCTTTCATCTTATCATCTTATGTTTGTGTTTTAATTTTCATCTTCATCCTGGTTATTTTTCATCAGCATCCTGGTTACCATCCAGTGGATTCAATCAGTGGCTGTCAACGTTATCAGAATGAGTAGTCACTCAAGGGTACTTTAATTGTAGAATACCATGAATTTAAGAAAAGATTTTAAAATGTTTAGAGCCAAGGAAGATCTCATGGTGTAATTTTTTTTTAATCAAAATGAATTAGAAATAAAAGACCTGAAGAGAGACTGTTTTTAACCACATTTTTTTCAACTACATTTTTACTATTAAATGATAGTAGCAGTTGTCACTTGCTTTGTGCTAAGAATTTTATAAGCCTTTTCTGAAACAATCTTTGTAATAGTCCTAATAAATGAGAGAACTTAGGCTAGAGGTTAAATAGAACCCAAATCCCCTAAAGCCCACTGTGCTCTACTTCCATGATTCTGATGAAGGAGTAGGACAAAATCTCTGAAACAGTGACTATGACTCTACCAAGAACAAGAACAGTCAACCAGAGTTTAAATCTTTCTTCTGCCATTTAACTGTGATTTTTAAGGAAGCTACCTGCTGTGTATCTCAGTTTCCTCAACTGTAAAGTGCTGTCGTAGGATGATAAAGGTTAAAGAAGTTAATCCATGTAAAGAACTATATTTCAATAATTTTTTGAAACATTTTTTCACATTTTTAACACCTCTGAAATCAGGATATATCTTTCAATGGATGGTATGTCATAATTTAATTGGCAAGAGTTTTTTATTCTTAAAGTATACATAAAATAATTGTGTATCAAATAACTGATGATACCTGAGATTTAATGAAATAATAATACTTAGAACAGTGTCTGCATACAGTAAGTACTCGGAAGTATTAGCTGACATTAACCAATGACTGCCACCAAAAGAGGCCCTTCTTTAACTCATCTGTTGGCTTCGTTCTGTAAAATTATTTTAAAATTGGGTAGCATTAACACTTAAATTTCCTGTATAAATTGAGATTCTTATACACTGCTAGTGGGAATATAAAATGCTGAAGGTACTTTGGGAAAGTAATTTGGTTAAAATGGTAAACATAGAGTTAACCTTTTGACCTAGCAGTTCTACTCTATGTTTCTACTCAATAGAAATGCAAATGTATGTTCACAACAACTTGTACAAAAATGTTTATACCATTACCGTTCATAATAGCCAAGTGCAAGTAACATAAATGTCCATCAACTAAATGGATAAATAAAATGAGGTATATCCATATCATGAAATATTCCTTGGTTATAAAAATAAATGAAATACTGATGTAATACAATGAAGATACAACTTTGAAAACAGAATGTTGAATGAAAGAAGCTAGACACAGAAGGCAATCCATTGTATGATTTAGTTTATATGAAACATTTGGAAGAACCAAATTTATAGAGACAAGAATAGATTGGTGGTTACTTAAAACTGGGGCGCAGAGGAATGGGGAGTGGCTGCTTATGGTTACATGGTTTCTTTTTGAGGTGATGATAATGGTTAAAAATTAGATTGTGGTGATGATTGCACACCTCTGTGAATACTAAAACCCATGAGGTTATGCGCTTAAATGGTCTCAGCGAAAGCGTTTTAATTATGAACCGCTAAAGCCTTTTTTATAGCTTCAAAGTGATTGTATAGTCCTGGCTCTGTTTTAGGCACTATTGTAGGCATTATTTCATTTAATATTTGAAATCATTGTTTTATTAGCTCTGAGGACCACCCATACTCTTTTAGTTCAAAGAGAAACACAGACTCAAAACATAACAACTAAGGTCTGTCTGATTGCTGCTAACTTATGTTGTTCTGCAGGCCACTGTTCCTAATTTCAGCCACTCTGTATTGAGGTAGCTTCCAGATTTAGAAAGGTCTTCCTTTAGGCCACCCAAATTTGTTTCCCTTTGGCTTCATCCAGTTAAGTCATACAGTAGATGGAATTTAGTATTTTAAATATGGTACTTGTTCCATTTATGGCATTAAGCTTTTGTAGTAAATGTTAATGAAGATAATGATAAATATGTTCTAGATATGTATATATTGGTTAGAAATTTTTACTGATTGGTAAATACAATGGAAAGAATGGGGAATATTTGTACATTTCTTGATGAATTGTGTTTATATATGTTTAATATGTTAGCTTAGGTTTAATTTTAAGCTTTATGAGACAAAAGTGTTCAAGTTAGTTGATTATATTCCCTTCTCACTACTGCAGCTAAAACTACACAAAATTGAAAACCTGTATTGATTTGTCTTAATGTATATTTTCTGTTTATTATTCTGCAATAAATTATTGACCTAAAGAGCAGAAGATTCACTTCCAGATGATCTTTGAATCAGTTGAATGTAGTTTAGTAGGAATTTTATCTAATGCATATAGTCAGTGTTATTTCTATAGTAAATTGTAATATATAGTCTATTAAATAAAAACCCATTAGATTAGGAAAACTGTAGCTCAGTGATTTGCCCAGTTATGTATTGGAGATTATGTTGCAAATTTTCCTCTTTATCCTTGGCATTGTAAACATACTATACTATGTTTATGTTTTCTATGTCAAGTTGAGTATAAGTACCAGTGCTAATGACTTCTAATGAGTCTGTTCATCCACACATGCATGTTTAAAATAAAATAGCATTTTCTTTGATACAGTAAAATAAAGATAATAATAATATTCTTGAGTTCCAAGCTTGAAACTGGAAATTCCTAGTGGAAATACGAACTTACTTTTTGCCATGAAATAGTGGCCAATATCATCTATATGCCAATAACTAAGAATAATCCCCTTCTTTTATTTTGATCGGGTAACACTGTGTACCTAGTGTTAAGATTTTTGAGTGCTCCTCAGAGTTAATGAATATTACGAAATTACCCAAATGATGCTAGTATTAATTTCATTTGTGAAAATAGACTTGAATTGTTATCAGTAAATGTTTTAGTACTTTAAACCATACTGTATCTGTTTTCAATCAAATTACTTAACTCTTATACTTCATCCCTTCCAAGTTCTTTTTGATCGTACATTTTTGTTGATACAGGACAGGGATGGGATATGAATTGGGTATAGAACAATAGGACATAATCAGGGATACATGTGGTACCGCTGTATATGTGGGTGATATTAAGGCTTGAGATAGAGAAAGAAGTGAATTAAGAAGTTAGTTGATGGTGAAGAATAACAAAGAAGAGAAGAACAGGAGATAAAGTGATAGACCACATAAGAACTATTTATAAGAGATGTATGTATGTACTTATTTTTAATTGAATTTATTGGGGTGACATTGGTTAATAAAATTATATAGGTTTCAGGTATATAATTCTGTAATACGTCATCTGTAAATTGTGTGTTCAACCACCCCAAGCATAGAGTTACATTTTTACTGGTGGATAATGGAATATACTCCTGAAAATTAAATTTGTTATTAGATCATCTGCAAATCAAAGTTTATTTATTCCTAACTGTATAGTGCAGAATAAAAAATGATTTAATAATTTTCTTGGTCCTGCATGAATATGCATATTTGTTTTCATATAATGTCCATAGAAAGTCATGTTTTGAAGACTTCTTTAAAAAGCAAGATACAGTTCACTGTAGCCTTAGATCACTTGCCTAAACCGTAAATTTTTTTTTTTAAGATTTTTTTTATTTTTAGAGAGAGGGGAAAGGAAGGAGAAAGAGAAGTATCAATGTGTGGTTGCCTCTCACATGCCCCCTACTGGGGACCTGGCCTGCAACCCAGGCATTGTGCGCTGACTGGGTGTCAAACCGACAACCCTTTGGTTCACAGACCGGCGCTCAATCCACTGAGCCACACCAGCCAGGGTTAAACCATAAATCTTTTGACATCATCAGTAGTAATTTAAAATCCTGTTTTCCAATATTGTTGAAATACTGAACGAACTTCTGTTCTAAAGTCACAAAAAGTTGTGATGCCTGAGTTATTGAAATTCTGAGATAAGAATTACATAACTCAATGAATGGTAAAAATTAAGATGTGAATATTGTTTTATCTGTTATGAAGAAATGTTTGTTGTACATAAGCTCTCTATAGCCTGTCTTCTTCGACCTGCACTGTATTTGACAGGGATACTGTTAGGTCCAAAATAATGGGTTTGTCACAATGTTAATTGCACATTTATTCAATGTGAAGTACTTTAGATACTTGTGATGCTCTAGTAAGGAGGATAGATAACCGGCCTCTCAGGAAAAACCACACGAGTAAAAGATTACAGAAGTGTAATCAATACTATGACATAGGAAAGTAGGAAAGTACAGGGTACCATGGGAACAGATCTGGAAGAAGTGATGTGGAAGCTGAAACTTGAAAGATAAGTTTGAGTTAGCCAGCAGAAAAGGGTATTGAGGTGTGTTATTGAGAGAAGAAATCTATATAAAGGCCCAAAGGCAAACAAAACGAAACACCCTTTCTTTTCTTCTTTTTTTTTTTAAAAATATGACTTCTTGAGTAAATGCATGGAATATGAGGTAGAAGTGAGATTTTGAGAGGTAGATGAGGGCCAGTTTACAAATGTGGTCTTACACAAAGGAAACAAGAAGTCATTAAAGGACCTTAAGCAGAGTGGTGACATGAATCATATGTGTTTTAAAGGACTTTCTTTGGTTTCACTGTGGAGAATGGGTTGGGGGGAGCAGATCCGAAGGCAGTCAAATCAAAAGACTGTTCAGTAACCCAGATGAAGAATGATGATGTCATTTAACAAGATGGTGGTTCTGTGGATGGAGAGAAGTAGATATCATTGAAATTATTAAGATTATTTTAAGAATAAAAAGGCTCAAGGCATGAGAAGTATCCATTAGTTTTAAGTATTTTGAAGTCTTTGGTGACTTAAAGTGCTCTTTCAAATGGCATATATGTTAGTGAGTAGGTGAGGAAGTAGAGAGATAGAATGGACAAACCAAGTCACATGGAAAGAAGTGGAAGTTGTTTAGCCTCTTTCCATAAACAGCTTAGATTTGGAGCATATATTAATGAGTTAATTTTTGTAAAGTATTTAGAACATTGTTTGACTCACAGTAATTATTCTCTTCAGTGTTAAGGAATTTTGACTCAGATGACTATCATATGTGTCAGTTACAATAATCCTCCTCCTCCAAAAGCTCACAGAAGGAGCTGATGAATTAGATTTTGTTTCAGGGTGATCTGACAACCTATTTTGTACCCTACTTCACAATAAAAAAGTTTCTGTTTACTATCTGTGAATACCTAGTAACTGTTGAGTTTCTTTAAAGGCAGAGCATTTATTAAAAGGTTTTAAAAGAGTGTGTGTCAGTAACAACATTTGGCTTACTACTTAATGCTTTGTCTTCTATACCACTCCCTTCACTTATGCAAAATGATGTAAGTATGGACACTTTTTTTTTAATCTGAGGATTTCTTACTCATAGTTCTATTTAAACTATATGTGTTTTTTCTGTTACTTAAAAACTCAAGTGTGCTTTATATTTCTAGGTCCGGTTTATCACTAAAATATGGCATCCTAATATTAGTTCCGTCACAGGGGCTATTTGTTTGGATATCCTGAAAGATCAATGGTAAGAGATTTTCAGTTTATCTTCTCCTTTCTCCCATATGAATTCCAAGATTATATTTAGAGTGTTAAATGTGTAAATGCCTCAAAGCATAAGCATAGTTTCTCATATTTGGAAAATAATTTTAAAACTTATGTACTTTAGTACATAATTGAAAATAAGTTATAATTGAGATCACAATCTGTATTTAAATACAGACTTACTAGGTTTGTATTTCATATACTGGCTTTATCTCTTGAAAAGTCTTGGACTTCATTATTTATTTTGGTAAATTTGATTCTTTGTTATCTCAAGATACTTGCGAAAGACTAAAAAAAAATAAGTATTGAAATAGCACTCACTTGGATGGAATGTGAAAAGTGTTAATTGAGCACAGTTTAGGTTTTCAGATTTTAAGGAGTACTTTTGTAGGTGATATCTTCATTTGCGTGGTAATTTATAGTGCGTTCACATATTTTTGCCTGATTTGATCCTAATAATAGTGTTTTAAGAGTTCATACTCTGGAGCCATTATGTTCAAAATAGAGCCATAACATTCAAATCTTGGCTTTGCTGAGTTTACTGAGCTGTGTAGTCTGGAGCACCTTACCCAGGCTTTGTGCCTTAGTTTCCTCATCTGAAAAAATGGGGTTAATACTTACTTCATAGGGCTGTTGACAGGATTAAATGAATTGTTTTATATAATTCTCTCAGATGAGAATGTGGTATATTCTGAAACTTGGATGGGAAGATTAAGACAGAGGTATAAAAAGACATTGGAGTGGGAGAAAACATTAGTAAGTTATGTATTTGATTTGTTAAAGAAGGAAAAGAATGGAACTTGAACAGGGTAAAACAGGAATGACAACATTCAGTGTACAGGCAATTTGGTTTATTTAGTAACTGGATAAACAGGCAAGAGTTGCTGGTTTGGTTTTGTTTTCTTTTTCCATTCTAATAGCACATCTGAGTAAGGCCACTCCCTTAGTATATCATCTCTTGGGATCTAGTATCCTGATCTATATTCCATACTGTTAAATGCTGAATGGTGTGGGATATATCTAACTTTATCTTCTGTCACTCATTTGATTTTTTACTTTTTACAGCTTACTGAATTTGTTGACTTCACTGTTTTTACCTATAAAGTCATCTCTTAAGGTGCCTAGCTCTATCATTTAGTGGTATTAATAAATATTTGCAGCTTTAGAGATACCTTATTTGTATTCACTTAGTTTTCAGAATATCAGTTCTGTTCTCCCCTTCTTCCTTTGCCAGCTCTCAGGCTCCTTTACTGGTTCCTCCCTCATCTGGAGCTTTAGACATGAGAATGCCTCAGGACTAAGTCCTGACCTCTGCTCCTTTCTGTCAATACTCACTTTCTTGAGCTCATTTGATCTCATAACTTTATGGTTTTTATACTAGCAGCTCACAGACTTTTCTTTCTTGAACTCTAGACTCATTTCTATTGCCTGTTTAAACATTCTTGAATATATAATGAACATCCCAGACTTACACATATTGAAAACTGAACTGATAATCCCCTAACCAAAAACCTGCTTCACCTGTCTAAGCTGTTGGCAACCAAATCCTTGGAGTTGTTCAGCCCAAACTTCATTGTAATCCTTGGTTCTTCTTTCTCAAGTACTCTGTGCCCTGTCTACAAGTCCTATTGGTGAAACTTCCAAAATCTTAGCAGTAGCTTCACTACTACTACTAGCTTGGTCCAAGTCACATTACCTCTTGCCTGAGTGATTATAATAGCCTGCCCTTCTGCTTCTGACTTTTCCCCACTCAGTCTCTTCTCAATGGCCAGAATGACAATTGCCCCTCCCCCCCATAAAAACAAATGAAGCTCCAGACTAAAACCTTCTGCTGACTTTCCTTTTTGCCCAGAGTTAAGCCAATAGGATTACCACTTCTGATCATCTCTCCATAGATAGTTGAAAGATTATGGTGTATACGATATATAGGGAGAGAACTTGAATTTTTGGACCAAAAGACTTTTTATCAACTATTTCCATTTCTAAGACAGGTGACATAGCTGACTTTAGTCTTATTTGATATCGGTATAATTGGAATATTAAAAGATGTCAAAGACACATCAGATAAAATTAGTGAGGTTGGGTATCCAAGGGTTTGTTCTCTCCCTTGCCCTCCTCTGCTTTATCGAGGTATAATTTATATTTAATGGATATGCATGTTTAAGTATGGATGTTTAGACTTCAGAACTGGGATTTGATAAAGAGAACTACAGGATAGTAATCTTTGGGAAAAAAAATTGAATAAACATTGAGTGATTTGGGACAGGTGTGCTAGAAAACAATTTGGTCTTTTATTATTACTTGTGGATGATGATTTACCTTTAATATATAACAACTTGTGTTAGTATGGTTTATGTCTTAACTCCTAAACTATTAGAAACTATTTTATGATTTTTTTCACCTATTATGACTAAAGGTATCTATTTACCTGGGGAAGAAAATAACAATACATAGAAATTGCTCGCAATGGCTGTCCTTTCAGAAGACACAAACAGGCATTAAGAGATTATTTAGATGGCCTATAAGCTATGCTCAATATCATTAGTCATCAGGGAAATGCAAATTAAAACCACAATGAGCTACCACTACCCGCATGTAAATAGTTCTCATGAATTGCTGGTACCTGTAGTTTAACCACTCAACCATCAGTAGCCTACCAAAGGTAAACTTACTACCTTCAGTATGGCCCATATATTTCAGTTCAGATCTCTTGTATATCGAGAGAAATCCAAGGAAAATGAGTGCATATGTCCACCAAGAGACTTGTACAAGAATATTTGTGGCAGGTTTACTTACATTGGAAATAATCCAAATGTCAGTCAACAAGAGAATGGATATATAATGGCATATTGTACAGTGTAACACAACATAGCAGAGGGGGAGAAAAGCATATTGACACAATCAACATGGATGATTCTCAGAGACATGCTGAGTGACAAAAGCCAGACATAAAGATGTCTGCACTATGATTCTGTTTATATGAAATTCAGGATGAGCCAAAACTAATATATGGTGCTAGAAATTAGAATATTGGTGGAGGTAGATAAGTGTTGTGAACGGGCAGGGCACAGGTAACGTTTTGACTGGAAATACTCAATATTTTGACTTAGGTGGTGGTTGCATGGTTGTATACACATAAAAATTAATCCAGTTGTAGAGCATTTTACTTTGCTTATTATACCTTAAAAAGTTTAAACAACAAAACTGCCATTCTCTTTAGCATTGTGTTTTGCATAAACATAGATGATTTATTGATGGTCTTCTGGAAGTTACTTAACAGAAAATTAGTTAACAGTACAAACAATTCACATACTTATTCTGCATGCTAAAGTCCCTATTCAGTCCATGTGAATGAATGTTTAATTAGCCATATTAACTGCTTATTGATTTGAGATCTGAGCAAAACTAATTAGAGGAGGATAGGTTTCTATGGTACTCATTTATATCATCCACTCATTAATTAAAATTAACACATTTTGAAATAATTTTATTTCTGTTTGTCTTATTAGGATTTGTTTCTAATAAATTTAAACTACTATGACACATTGAATCCTAAAAATGTCAGCGCAATATTAATTTAATCTGTTTTGTGGAAAGAACAATAAGTGGAAAAAATATTTTATTTTCAGTTGTATTCATTTTCACATTACTAAATTTAGATCCAAAAACTAATGTAGAATAGACAAAAACATACACATTTTAATTTTAAAATTTTAATTAAAATTTTTAATTAAGTTGACATACAATATTATATTTGTTTCAGGTGTACAACATAATGATTAGACATTTATGTAACTTACAAAGTGATCACCCAGTGATCACCCAGTGCTAGCACCCATCTGGCACCATACACAGTTATTATAATATTATTGACTATATACCCTGTGTTGTACTTTACATCCCCATGAATGTACTCATTTGTTTATACCATCAAAAATGTTACGTATTTTATAGTGTTTAGGAAGCCAGAAGAGTAGGTTTCATTTAGATAATAGTTTTATTACTAGTTATTTTTTTAAAGATGTTATTTATTTACTTTTAGAGAGAGGGAAGAAAGGGAGAAAGGGAGAGAGAAACATCAATCAGCCACCTCTTACACACCCCCAACCAGGGATGTAGCCTGCAACCCAGGCAGGCGCCTCAACAGGGAATCGAACCGGCAACCCTTTAGTTCACTGGCTGATGCTCAATCCACTGAGCCACACCAGCCAGGGCATAGTGTTATTACCACTAATTATTTAAACAATGTCATTGTTTACTATTAATTTTGTTTTCACATATCTTTATTCAACTAATTTTTAACGGTTTATAAACACTCCTCAACATACTATTATTTTCAAGCATGTAGAAAATTTACAGCTTTTTCTCATTGACATTGTTATAAATTGAATCTAAAGTTATAGCTCCAGTTTGTCTTTTTTTTCTTTTTGAAAGTAAATAGTCCCTTTTAACATGTTTGACTATAGGTCCTTAGTTTCTGATCCTTGAAGTGGTAACTCCAGAGAGTCTATAATAGTTTGTGAGTGCCTTCCCACTGAAGACACTGCAACTAAAAGAAGTAGAAAGTATTTATAATAAAAACCTATGATCCCTGGCCAGGTAGCTCATTTGATTAAAGCATTGTCCTGATACACCAAGCTTACAGGTTCAATCTCTAGTCAGGGCATGTACAAGAGTCAACCGACAAATGCATAAATAATTGGAACAACGAATAGATGTCACTCTCCCCCTCCTTCCTTTCTGTAAAAAAATCAATAAATAAAACTTTAAAAAAAAACAACTTCTAGATCACTAAGGGAAGAGTTTAATCACTTAAATTTTTTAAAATTATAAAATTCATGGCATAAAATTAACCATCTTAACTATTTTTTAAATTACATGTAGCATTGTAATCAGCCCTGGCTAGTGTAGCTCAGTGAATTGAGCATCAGCCTGTGAACCAAAGGGTCACTGGTTCGATTCCTCAGTCAGAACACATGCCTGGGTTGCAGGCCAGGTCCCCAGTAGGGGGCACACAAAAGGCAACCACACATTGATGTTTCTTTCCCTCTCTTTCTCCCTTACCCTCTGTCTAAAAGTAAAATAAATGAAATCTTGTTCTAAAAATTACATATAACATTTGTAATCTTAACTGTTTTAAAGTGTACAGTTGAGTAATAAGTATATTCACCTTATTGTGCAACCAGTCTCCAGAAATGTGCCCTCTGTTTTAAATAAGATGTTTACTTTTTTCCAGCAGTTTTAGGTTCACAGCAAAATTGAGTGAACCCCCACACTTGCATAGCCTACCCTATTAATCAACATCCTCCACTGGAGTAGTATGTTTATTATAGTTGATGAACCTACGTTGACACACCCCAGTCATCCAAAGTCCAAAGTTTGTATTATGATTCACTCTTTGTGTACATTCTTTTGAGTTTGAACAAATTTATAATGACATGAGTCCATCATTGTGGTATTAGAAATTTAATTGTTACTTTTTAAAACAAAATACATAGTGATTATAGAATTCAATGCAGTATCAATCTTGTTCTTTCTAATACCAGATAGTTACATAAATGCAACTGAGATGATCTTTAGTATTTTATTTTTAAAAATTTGTCTTAGAATCTGGAGGTACTGAAGAAGATATTTCCATTATTAATCACCAATTTTCTTAGAGCTATCAACAATTAATCAGTGTTTTATACAGAGAGTAAAATATTGTTTATAGAACCAAAAACAGGGATGGTGTTTTTTTGGTGTATCTTGGATCTTAGAGCTCAAGTTGACTCAAGCAAAGAGGTGTATTTCTAAAACAGAAAACATACCTGACTGGTGTGACACATTTGATTGGGCATTGTCCTGCACAGCAAAAGGACAACTGTTGGATTCCCAGTAGGGGCACGTGCCTAGGTTGTAGGTTGGGTTCCCTGGTCTGGGCATGTGCAAGAGGCAACCAATCGATTTTTTTTTCTACTTCTCTTCCTACCCCTCTCTCAAATAAATAAATAAGTAAATAAAATTTTAAAAATACTTTCAAAATATAAAAAGGATATATGAGGCCTGTCTGGAAAAGGTCCGGCCATTGTTAATATAACGAGGATGGTTTGTATGACATCTGTGTAACCTGGCAGCCAAGGAGAGTGGACTGAAATGCGCATGTATGAGCAATGACGGCGTCACTGTACTGGTCAGTGGGGGTGGTAGATGCCATTGAGTGAGCATGTGTACTATGTGGCCATCGCATTCAAAATGACTGAGCAAGTAGAGCAACGAATCTGCATCAAATTTTGTGTTAAGCTTGAACATTCCTCCGCGGAAACTATTTGGATGATTAAGAAGGCTGCAGCTATGGGCAACTGTGACTGGCTTCTTCATCACGACAACGCACCCGCTCATTCATCACGTCTCGTGCAGAGTTTTTTGGAAGAACATCAAATCACCCAGGTGACTCACCCCTGCTACAGCCCAGATTTGGCGCCTTGTGACTTCTGGCTTTTCCCAAAACTAAAATCACCTTTGAAAGGGAAGAGGTTTGAGACTGTTGATGAGATTCAGGAAAATACTACGGAGCAGCTGATGTCGATTCCAACAAAGGATTTTGCAGAGTGTTTTGAACTGTGTGAGGTCCCAAGGTGCCTACATTGAAGGGGACTGAGGTGTCATTGTCCTATGTACAATGTTTCTTGTAGCTTGTATCTTCAGTAAGTGTCTCTATTTTTCATATTACCTCATTTCAAGGAAAAAGCCCCAATGAAAATTCAAGTTTCAGGTACTGCTTGAAACTGAAGTTTCAAGAGTTTATTAGGACACAACCTCCTCCCATTTCTCTGTTCTGTTCTCCTTATTGATTTTATTCTCAGGTTCCAAAGTGGTATGAAAAAGACTGCCAACACCCCAAAACCTACATCTTCACAATCCTCCCAGAACTTGATTTCATCTTGCAAAACTGACTCTTTACCCATTTAGCTCCCCATTCCTCCATTCTCCAGCCCATAGCAACCACCATTCTTTCTGTCTCTGTGAATCATAGCGTTTGTCTTTTTGTTCCTGGCTTCATTTAAGACAGTGTCCTCAGGAGTCATCCATGTTGTAGCATGTGACAGATTTTTTTTTTTTAATTTCTTTATTATTTTTTAAAAGATTTTTATTTGTTTGTTTTTAGAGAGAGGGGAAAGGAGGGAGAAAGAGAGGGAGAGAAGCATCAGTGTGTGGTTGCCTCTCACAAGCCCCCTGCTGGGGACCTGGCCTGCAACCCAGGCTTGTTCCCTGACTGGGAATCAAACTGGTGACCCTTTTGCTTCGCAGTCCAGCACTAAGTCCACTGAGCCACACCAACCAGGGTGCAGATTTAGCTTTCTTTTTAAAGCTGAATAATATTCCATGGTATGTGTGTACCACATTTTTTTCATTCATTGGTTGATGGAAACTTGAATTGCTTCCACATTTTGGCTGTAGCGAATAATGCTGGTTGTGAATATGGGTCCCTGCTTTTAATTATTCTGGGTATATATCCAGAACTACAGTTGCATTGTTTGTTTGTTTGGGGGAATTGCCATACTGTTTTTGTTGCATTCCCACCAACAGTGCACAAGGATTCCAATTATACCATGTCTGGGTTTTTTGGAATTTTTTGATTTTTGTTGTTGGTGGGTTGTTTGTTTTTTAATAGTAGTCATCCTTGTGGGTGTAGCTCAGTTGGTTTGGTGACATTCCACAAAGTGAAAGGTCACTAGTTTAATTCCTTGTTATGACACATGCCCAGGTTGCAGGTTTGGTCCCTGGATGGGGCACATTTGAGAGGCAACCAATTGATGTTTCTCTCTCATCAATGTTTTTCTCTTCGTCTTTCCTTCCTTTCCTTTCTCCCTCTTTTAAAAAACAAAAAGATACATTTAATAAGACTCCCGTGATCCCTGACTGTACCATGTATTTTGATCTGTGTACAATCATTTCAAAATAATAAAATTATCATAAAAAAAATCATTCATTGTAAAGAAGAAAAAAGTGATGGGTGGATATGTAATTATAAATTCTATATCTTAATTATATGATTAAGATAAAACCTGGGTTACTTTTCATTCCAATAGTTATTATGTTTTATTCAGAAGACATCCACTTTGCTTTTGTCATACAGAGCATTCTTAACTTGATCTTTTCCTGTTTTTAATTTTAGGGCAGCAGCAATGACTCTCCGCACGGTATTATTGTCGTTGCAAGCACTGTTGGCAGCTGCAGAGCCAGATGACCCTCAGGATGCAGTAGTAGCAAACCAGGTAAGATTTGCTTTTCTGCTTTTGAAAGACTTTTTTTATATTTACATTTTAGGTTTCTACTTTAGTGATTTGCAGTGTTACTATATGAGCATACATCTTTTGGAACTAAATTTGGAAATAGTTTCCTTTCTTGATTTTTAATGTACTAACTTATTTGGATCTATATTGGGTATTTTTTTTAAACATTATGAACATTTTCAAATACCTGACCCTTAGTTAAATATCCAAGTCGCAGATTTGGGATTCTTCTCTGTGTATCCTTTTCTCCTGTTGGTGCTGATTCCAACAAAGGATTTTGCAGTGTGTTGAACTGTGTGAGGTCCCAGGGTGCCTGCTTTGAAATCCTTTGTTGGAATCGACATCAGCTGATTTGGTTTTTTCTAATATATTTTATTGATTGTGCTATTACAGTTGTCCCAAATCTTACACCTTTGGCCCCCTCTACCATGTACCCCCCATTCCCTCCAGCAATACCCTCTTAGTTCAAGTCCATGGGTCATGCATATGAGTTCTTTGGCTACTCCATTTCCTATACTGTTCTTAAACCCCCACCCCCTACCCCGTCAATTTTGTACCTACTAATTTGTACTTCTTAATCCCTACACCTTTCCCCCCATTTTCCCCCTTCCCCTTCCCAACTAATAACCCTCCAAATGATCTCCATATCCACGATTCTGTTTCTGTTCTTGTTTGCTTAGTTTGTTTTTCAGATTCAGTTGTTGATAGTTGTGAATTTATTGCCATTTTAATAATAATAGTTTTGATCTTCTTTTTCTTCTATAATTCTTTTAATACTTCATGAAATAATGGCTTAGTGATGATGAACTCCTTTAGTTTTAGCTTGTCTGGAAAGCACTTTATCTGTCCTTCAGTTCTAAATGGTAGCTTTGCTGGATAGAGTAATCTAGGTTGTAGGTCTTTGGTTTTCATCACTTTGAGTACTTCTTGCTGATCTCTTCTAGCTTGCAAAGTTTCTTTTGAGAAATCAGATCTTACGGGAACTTCTTTGTAGGTAACTATCTGCTTTTCTGTTGCTGCTTTTTAAGATTTTCTCTTTATCTTCAGCCTTTGGCATTTTAATTATGATGTATCTTGGTGTGGTCCTCATTGGGTCCATCTTTTTTGAGACTCTGTGCTTCCTGGGCTTATATGTGTATTTCCTTTGCCAAATTAGGGAAGTTTTCTTTCATTATTTTTTCAAATGAGTTTTCAGTTTCTTGTTCCTGCTCTTCTTCTGGCACCCCTATGATTCAGATGTTGGTATGTTTGGAGATGTCTCAGAGGCTCTGAGGCTCCTTAGCCTATCCTTATTGTTTCTTTTATTTCTTTTTTTCTTCTTGCTGTTTGTCTGAATGCTTTTTTCTTCCTTATGTTCCAGATTGTTGATTTGATTCTTGACTTCATCCCCTCCACTGTTGGTTCCCTGTTTCTTTATTTCACTTAGTGTAATTTCATTTCTGTCTGGGTTTTCTTTATGCTTTTGAAGTACCCAGTGAGTTCTTTGAGCATCCTGATGACCAGTGTTTTGAACTCTGCATCTGATAGTTTGCTTATCTCCATTTCTTTAGTTCTTTTTCTGAAGTTTTGTTCTGTTCTTTCATTTGGATTGTATTTCTTTGTCTCCTCATTTTGTCAGACTCCCTGTGTTTCTTTCTGTGTATATTAGGTAGAGCTGCTTTGACTACCTGTCTTAGCAGCGTGGGCTACTGTAGAAAAGCGCATCTGTAAGTTGTGTGGACTGGAACCTTAGGTGGTAATCACTGGGCCAGGGCAATCCACGTCACCACTCTGTGGCTATGTCAGGGAGGGTTTGGAGAGGGGACAATGCTGCTACTTGGCCTCAGAGTTTTGCCAGAGAGGAAGCTGTCTCCCGGTGCTCACCCTGATGCCGGTCACTTCAGCTTTTCCCTGTATGCCTCTGATGCCCTTCCAGCTTTTGCCCTGGTGCTGAATCCCAGAGGGAGTGAAAGTCCTAAGTCAGTTGCAGGCCCTTTTAGAGGAAACTTCTAGAAATCCTGCAGTTTCTTCTGCCACCCCAATTTCCACTGGTTTTTACAGCCAGAAGTTATGAGGACTTACCTTCCTGGTGCTGGAACCCTGGGCTGGGTGATCTGGTCTGGGGCTGGGATCCCTTGCTCCCAAAGTAACCCTCCTGATTGTTTTTATCCACTCCATGTGGATGTGGGACTGCCAGTTGTGCATCTCCACACCACTCTGCCATGCCTTTCTGCACCTCTGCACCTCTCCACCTCTCAGCCTTTCCGCCCCTCCACCCCGCCACACCTCCTTCCTGTCTGGATGGATGTAGCTTCTTTAAATCCTTGGTTGTCAGCCTTCTGTACAGCTCAGTTTTCTGACTATTCTGGGTGATATTTGTTTTGTAGTCTAGTTGAAGTTTTTTCTGTAGTTGTTTGTGAGGTGAGGTGTGTTTACCTATGCCTCCACCTTGACTGGAAATCTTATTTATTTATTTCTAGAAGGGGAAGGGAGGGAGAAAGAGAGGGAGGGAAACATTGATGTGTGAGAAAAACATGGCTTGGTTGTCTCCTGCATGCCCCCAACTGGGAACCTAGCCCAAAAACCAAGCCTCTGCCCTGACCAGGAATTGAATCAGCGACCTTTCAGTTAATGGCCAGTGCTCAATCCACTTAGCCACACCAGCCAGGGCCTCTTGTTGATTCTGTTTCCAGAATCTTCTATTATCATACTTCTCTGGCTCAGTACTCGTTTCTTGAAGTTTCTCATTTCTATACCTCTTGATAGAGCTCCCCTTTCTCAGCCTCTTCCTTACCTAACCATGTTCTGTATGGATACCAGTTAGTTATATAAAGTGTAAATCGTAATTTTACTTTACTACTAAAAACTTTTTAGCTTTACTGTTACTTATTTGTTAAGTCTAAATGCTTTAGTTTGCAGAGTTCCTGCATGATTTGAACTATCTACAAATCCAGATTAATTTCCTAAATTCTTACTGTTCCTCAGACTCATGCTTTTTCAAGGTGGTATTCATTTCTGTATGTCATTTTAGCCAATCTGCCATGTTTTTTCTAAATGAGGAAACTATCCCTGTTAGCAAACTTCTCCTTTCCCTAGAAAAGTTGTTCACTCTTTTATATATATTTTGTGTTAAAATGTTCTGTCTCAGAATGCTTAGAATTATGGTTTTACATGTTACATATATGTGCTGTTGATTCATTTTTGGTAGTTAGAAGCTTAGCTTGTTAGCTTTGATTTCCTGTTTAGTTCTGAGCTTCTGAGCCTCAAACGTTGAGGTGGACTCAAAGGTTTCTTCTAGCTCCTAAAACAAGCCAGTGATTTGACTTACTTCCTTGTTAAGACTTAATATTAGAAACTACATTTATCATTTTGATATATAAATCTATTTGGTCTTAAAATAATTAAAGATGTATAAAACACTTTTAAAGGAGATAAAGTGAATCGAACAGTTATTTTATGTGCATACTTTGCTTTATTAAGTAATGCAATGCATATGGGAAGTTTTAGAGTTAAGTCCATAGTCATTTCAAAACACGTACTGCAGTTTAGGACTTTACTGTAAGTTAGGACATGTGCTGTAAGTAAGGGTTTTCTTCAATCAGTGTACACTGATACAGCTCTAGCAAAACAGTAAAGCCTAGTTGTATATTCTAGCCTGAGCTGTGGTTAATACAAAACTTTGGTCACATTTATTAATGTCCACATTATTTTAGAAACTAGTAATTCTATTTAGCTGTATAATGCTTGCCCTACATGGTGTTCAGAAACATCTCCAAAAAGAAACAATCTCTAACATCTCACTTGACTTAGTATTCATTTTCTGATACTTACATTTGTTGAAATTGGAGATCAGAGATAATAAATGTTATTTGTCTTTATTTCTCTTTTGTCAGTATAACTTAAGAATTATAGCTTCAGGTTAAACAGCCTTTTCTTGAGTGACATAGTTTATTTGCAGTGGACAGTGAATCAGTAATGTTTAAAATTTACATTAGTTATTTATAAAAACCAGATTATTATGCAATTAGAACTGAGCTACTATATTGAATTATAACTATTGTCATGTATATCAATTTTTTTTCCTCTTACAGTACAAACAAAATCCTGAAATGTTCAAACAGACAGCTCGACTCTGGGCACATGTGTATGCTGGAGCACCAGTTTCTAGTCCAGAATACACCAAAAAAATAGAAAATCTATGTGCTATGGGCTTTGATAGGGTAAGTAATATAAAGGTATGCTGATTCTGCTATATTGGTTGATTTTATTTTTTGTTATTTATTTTTATTTGAGATAAAGAGAAACATTGATTTGTTGTTCCACTTACTTATGCTTCATTGGTTATTTGTATGTACCCTAACCAGGGATCAAACCCACAACCTTGGCAAATTGGGACAATGCTCTAACCAACTGAGCTACCCAGCAAGGGCAGTATATTGATCGATTTTAAATGATTGAGGCAAATTCTAGGCTGACAAAATTGGTTAAAAAATATTATAAATTTAGTATTTGTTTTCTTTACTGATTTTTAGATAGGAGGAAGGGAGAGAGGAAAACATTGATTTGTTGTTCCACATATTTATGCATTCATTGGTTGATTTTTACATGTGCCCTGACGGGGGATCAAACCCACAACCTTGGCAGATCAGGATGACACTCCTAACCAACTGAACTACCTGGCCAGGGCTCTACATTTATTTTTCATAAATTTTCTATTGTTAAAAATCAGTGATTTTTCTTTTCATTTTACTGATTCCAATCATTGGTTTTAGAGGCTTTTTACGCACTACAGGTACAAGGCAACATAAAGATAAAAACAAAAACAAGGTGTGGTTCTCAGTATAAAGACAATGAATGATTCAATGTTTTTTAAATCTTTCCTTGAAGAAAAAAAAAACAGAATTGCCTTGAGATTTGATATTTTGGGGGTCCCTCTTTTTTCTCTACAGAATGCGGTAATAGTGGCCTTGTCTTCAAAATCATGGGATGTAGAGACTGCAACAGAATTGCTTCTGAGTAACTGAGGCATAGTGAGAGAGCTGCTGATATAGTCAAGCTTGCCCTTCTTGAGGAGCATCAACATCTGTTATTTTTAGGATTCTGCATAGATTTCTTTTAAACTGGCATTCTTGCCTAATGTTGTTATCTAGGCACCATTGGAGACTGAAAAAAAGAAAATCCCTGCTCTGTAAATAAAGCTAATTAAACGTCTGTGTAAATTTAAAAAGGGGAAATACTTTAATTTTTTTTCTTACGTAATAGTGTAAAAATTCTTTGAGCTAAGCGAAACCATGGAAAAAACATGCTACTTTAGTGTTTAGCAGTGTACCAAGACTAGCAAGAGTTTGCTTCAGGATTTTGTTGAATAATTCAGATAATATTTTGAGTGTGTCAGGACCATTCAAATTGTTGGTGTTGCATCACAGCTACCTTAACTGTTTTTAACATGGATCCTCTGTGCCTGTGAATTTACTTGCATGCTTGTACTTGACTTCTTAGGATGGGTAGCTAAAAAGACCACCATTTTAAGCATTTGAGAATTCTTAAGTATGTGATTTATCCAGAATTGAAGATGGTGACCTATTCAGAGCCTTTTTATCTAGTCAGCAACCTGGGGCACCATATTTATTTTCCCCCTCTTACCACACACAGCTAATACTCTAATAGCAAATTCTTTGGGAAATGTGCCGAGGGGCAGTATCCGTTGCTCCATTTTTAGATCATCCATGTGGAATGTTTTGTCACAGTTCTTTACTCTTAAAAATATTCCTATGCTAACTAATGTAGAAATGGAGCTGCCAATTTTGTTTCTCTTGCAAAACTAGTAAATACTTGATGTTGCAGTATTCCCAAGATTTCATGAAAGAACCCAACTTAGTTTTTCAAGTGAATTTGATGTCTTTCTATTAGCTGATGAAATTTTTCTTTGAGAACATGAAAGGATGAAATCAGCTGTTTTTTTTGTTTTTTAGCCTAATTTTGGCTTTATAGAGATTGCTTTTTCAGATACTTTAAAAGTCACTCTTGCTTACATTTCCCCCTATTTACACATGAAAGCTGTGTTGGTGTTTTACTGTACATAATTCAGGTGCACATAGGAATAGAAGTGTGTTATAAATCTAGCTTTCTTTATGATGTTTCTGATAATATGAAAATTGAAAACTTTACCTTCTCTTGTACATAGACTTTCTATTCGTATAAAAGTTACATTTCATTCTAAGTTCTAAAGTTTGAAAATTATTAGTTTTGCAGCTCAAACACTAATGTGACCATTTTGTGAAGGTAGAAATAGATTTATGCAGGCAATTCTATACATAGAAACAGTGCTTATTAAATTTTCAGGACCAATGCAAATAATAAAAATGTAATAGAACCAGAATGAATTAAAGTAAGGCTGTATATTGAAAGTCCTATTATAAAAGGTTTACTTTCTTCAAGTGTTATTTATCCTAAATTATAATTGTTAAGTGTTTGGAAAATAATTTTGAACCATAAATCTAGCATAATTTCATTTGACTTCTCAATAATCTTAGAAGCAATAAAAGAAACCATTGTTAAATATATTGTAATGTTAAAGATGTGATGGTTCTTCCAAAAATTTGTAAGGCTTTCCTAATCAATAGTAAACTCTTGTAGTTGATATTATTGCATACTAAACACAGGTTGCTATGTTTTTTTCTCTATATGTTTGCTTAAGCATAAATTTCTTTATACAATCAACCTCCTTTAATTGTTGTAGTTTAGTTACTTTCCAAAGATGCCAAAGGAAACAAGATTTTTCTTTATTTATTTTAAATAACTAAAACCTTGTGCTTTTCTTTATACTTTGAAGTAAGGTTGGAATTGTGTGAAAGTGTGGACAGTTTTGTTGCATTGATTAGAATTAATTTTTCTTTTTTTAGTGGAGGGGGCAGCTTGGTGTAATGGTAATATTTGGATTATTTTAAATATCAAACATCTACCCAGTTTACTATTTGCCTATATTTTCAGGGTATATTTAATTGTTCTGTGGTTAGACAAAGGAGAAAACTCAGAGGTTACTCAATGTCAAGCATTACATACTTAGCTCTGGGAGGCAGCTAAACCTTGCCTTTGATTTTTATGCACATTAGCCCTATAGGGTATCTATTCATCTGACTATAATTCAGCATCCCAGTGCCCAGGAAATTAGTATGAGAGGTTCTCCATAATGGATTTTTCATTTCAAAATTGATTTACCTCATTTGCATTTAATGTGATAATCTCCCTTTCTGGGACATTTTCCACTGTCATCCTGTTTTCTTCCCACTTCACTATAGAAATTTCTATGTTTACTTCCCTAAACATAGAAACGGAGGCATTTTCTCCCCTTCTGGTCTTATGTGTTTGGGGAAAGGACATTAAAAGTACAGGTATAGGGAAAAAAGGTACCCTGGTGAAAATTATTTTTACAATTTTCAATTTTTTGTGAATTTTCAGTTTTAAAGGCCTCAAAAATTATGGTTAAAAATATATTTAATGATATCCTGTTTAGGGCAGGCAGATTTGCTAGAAGTCACTGATAAAGCAATAGACTTTTAGTGTAATCAGGTCTATTTCATGAGTATGTGCCTGACTTTTAAAACAACAATTAGCTGTACAGTATTTCAGTACAGATCACTGAATGAATAGCTGTTTGTGGCCCAAATAAATATACAGTAAGTAGTTATAAATATTTGAGGAACTTTTACTAAATTAGATGCTCTGAGTTGGCTCCCACAAATGTTTCTAATTGTGACTAAGGTTTACTTAAACACATATCACGTTCAAATATATATATGTTAGGGTTCTGAGTATTTCGTTTTTGAGAATAATCTATGAAATGAAGACTGTTTTTTTGGGGGGGGAGTATTTCACATTTGTGATTGTTGGTGGCGCTTAAAACTATGCAAAATATTTTAAAGTATCTATAAGAAAGAATTGGCAGTTAAAGTGGATATTGCTTATTTATGCACTACAGAATGTAGCATATCATGTTACTGTTTAGGCTGCTTAATAAGTTTATCAATGTGAAAAGTAGATCTTGGCTATAAATGTAAGCCTGATTTGAGCTTTTAAAACTGCAATAGGAGTAAGATAATGTTTCCACAATCTTGTAGCAAAAGAGGAAATAAAACATTTTATTGTTTCAAGGATTTAAGATGGGTTCAGGCAGGGAAGAGTTGGAGCCAGGTATACTTGTACATACATGGAAACAATGCTTGGATATAAAAAAGGAAGCCGTCTGTTTACAGTTAACTTTATTTCATGGACTTTTACAAAATGATGTTATATTAATCACTTTTCTAGTTCAAGAAATTTCAATTCCAGGGTACAAACCATTGATTTTAAAAATTTGCATTTCCATTTTTTCAGTACCAGTTTAAAATGAATGCTTAATATCAGCTATTTATTATCACTAGGGAAGAAGGCAACTTGAAGTACTTACTGATAAATAGCCTTTTTTCCAAATGCAACTTTTCTGCAATGTCTACATAATTATGTCACACGTTCTACTTGCACTGTTGCAATATGGATCAAAAATCTTGGGGCACAGGGGTAGGAGAATGTCAGTATCTCCCTTGTCCTGTTTGTTCTGTTATGGCTTTATCGGACTGCTACTCTCATAAACCTGTGACCATCACCTAAATGTAAGCTGAGAATGTGTCACCTAGTGCTTGGTTATTTTAACCATGCTGCTATATATACATAATCAGGTGTGGCACAGTTTATCAGTTTGATTCTAGGGGGTGAGTGGATACAAATCATTGCACTGTGCTGTTTAACCGATCCTTGTGTGCTTGCTGTTACCTAATTTTTACAGGCATCATAATAAAAGCTAGACTATTTCTTTTGGGGGGAAAGAGACTTATTTAATGTAATTTAAAGACTTTTCCAATAGAAAATGAAATACTATTGAAAATAATGTCTATTTTTTAGCTTTCAGCAATTGATGGTGCTTTGTTGTGGTGTCTGCTGGAAGTCTACTGCCATTATAGGGATTCTCATTAACCTCACCAAGAAAGAACCTTGCTTGTTAGCTTCTCTAGATCTCTATTCTAAACCATCTGTTAGTGATGATAAATTCTGTAGGAGGGTCTATCTTGAGCCGTTAACTTCCTGTATGGGGAAAATGGGTGGGTTACCAGAAAGACCATGAAGCAGGGTGGGCTGTGGGTGGAGGGTTGGGTATTTGTCTTGAGAATTAAAACTACGAAACACTTTTGTACACAACTGATTTTTTAAAAAATAAACACATTTTTAAAGATGTTGAATTTTTTTTCCCCCCCTTACTGGGAATTCTTAAAAATAAATGCATGCATGTTTTCCCCTGAAAATGGTTTATATCGTCTTTCTGGGTACTCATCTACGGACAAGTGGTTAAACCTCCACATTACTTAAATCAGGTAGTGGTTTCTCCTAGACTGGTTTCAAAGTGATGAGCATATGTATGATGCTGTATGCAATAAATTACATTGGGTCTCTGAATTTAAAAATGGGTTGAAATTGTTTAATTCTAATTCAAAGTATTTATTTGAAAATAGAACATTATTTGGCTAAGCTCTAATTCAAAATTAGAGTAATCTAAAGTTCATCGATGCTAAAAGTAATTTTATTCTGTTTTCATACATGCACACAAATCTTTCTGGAAGGGGTGCCTGTTTAAAGTGGAAAGGACTCTAAATTATTTCAGAAAGTCTTGGGTCACTATCCTTGGATACCCCTGTCTCCACTAGTAGTGATAGTTACAAGAGGTTATATTGTTCAGGATTTGTACTAGTTTACATAGCAAAACTGATTGTTACTTTGTGTCTGTAGGGCATTCATAACCAGCTTTCAGCAGTTCTAGGAGTTTTTTTGGCTTGGAAATGGAACTGCTCCTCATGGGAATACTAGCATGAAGTACTCTTTTCATGAGCAAGCTGGATCTTTACCTCTTAAAAATCAAGGATAACAAATGGAATTCAAGTGAGCTCTCATGCCATTTCCCAGCAAAGGATGGTCAGATTTAAAGGGTGTAGTAAACACTTGGTAACTGTTTTGATTTGATCATCAAAGAATTAAAAGATTTTCAGTGAATAATACGGATAATAAAGGTTTTAGGAGTATCTCCTACAGTAATTTACTATCTATGCATGTGTTCATGTTGTAATGTTCATTTCACCCCATTTAATATCAGTAAAACTACATTAAAGCACAACTTCATCATTACTTAAATCTTCCTATTACAAGTTACCTTTTAAGATGTTCAACCAAAGTCAAGAAAGCAAAGCTATGTAAACACTGTTTATAATGCTTATGGAGCCTTTTTTCGATATGCATAGGTAAAACAAGGCAAACACTGTATAAAAGTACAAAATTTTAGAAACCCAAAGTGTATTTATTTCTTAATGCGTAAATATGCCTAGTACTTTGTTTCTCCCTTACAGCATAAAAGTTGTGCTGCATGTGCAGAAGATACCTAAAGTTGGTTTAAGGGCAACTACTAGTACCTTTTCTTCACTTACACAGCTAATATTTAGCTCTATTATATTCCATACCTCTTCATTTTCAGTATATAAAATGTATTCCTTTGCTATGCACATTATTATGTACATTATATTGATAGATGAATGAACTGTCGTAAGCAATATTGAGGAACAAGATTAATGACATTCTGCTGGAGTCTTCTAACTATATGGAATTATAAAATTTTAAGGAAAAGGGGGACCTACCAGGTTTTTTTTTTTCTTCTCCCCCTCCCCCAATTTTTAAAAAATCTTTTAAAACCAGGTAAATTAAATGAGTTTAATACCAAGATCTGGTTATTTTTGGTAGAAATCCCATAATAATGCTATTTATATGTGCTTACTAAACTTGATAGCATTTTTCCCCCTGAGGACTTTTTTTCATAGCTTTTTAGAGAGGAAGGGAGAGGAACATCAATTGGTTGCCTCCCGTATACAACCGAACCAAGGATTGAACCTGAAACTTAGGCTTGTGCCCTGACCAGGAATCAACCCTGCAACCCTTTAGTTATAGGGTGATGCTCCAACCAACTGAGCCACTGGACCAGTGCAACTTGACAGCATTTTGAGGTCTAAAGTACTATTCTTGTTTTCCTTAAAAATAGGAAATGTGGAGGGGTCGTTCGCAAGCATGAAAAGGGAAACCAGTTCAGGTGGCACTGAGATCTTCCAGGAAAGTGTGCCCAAACCAGTTTTCATGGTATGAATTGAACAATGTTTTTGGCGAGCTAGATTCAACTGTATTTAGGATTCAATGACTTCTGCCAAAGTTACTTTACATGCACTAAACATACTTTTTCACCTATTTTTGGAATAGAATAGAACCCATAGAACATAATCTAAATAGCATTTGATTGACCCTAGAAGTCATTTCATCATACTACAGATACTGTAATATACTTCTGTGTATGAGGAGAGGGGTAGCTTCTCTGAGGTTAACTTTGTAAGATGTCATAACAGGTAAAATCAAAAGGCAAAAGTTTTTATAAGGACACAATAGTCTGCTGAGGTGATTATTAACATGGTTCATTGTCTTCATTTAAAACATTTTAAATGTAGTTTGTGTAATTAGTGGAGTTTGTAGTGGAAAATCTGTGCTCATTCAACCTCTAATAGTAAGCCGTAGAGACAATGGTTTTATGTCACTGTTTTTGTTTTTAGGTTATCTCCATGTCACTGAGCAGCATGCTTATTCTTCCTTAAGTAAATCTAGGCTACCAGTAAGTTAATTACATTTATGTTTCATCAGTTATACTTAGTATCTCTTGATTCTCTAGTTTTATCCCCACCTTTATCTTCACTTTGTAATGGAATTTCGGCTGAGCGAGGGCTGTTGCATGCACAAAAGCATTAAGAAAGAATGACTGTGGGCATAGATAGGGGGAACCTACTCACTGAAACAGAAGTTTTGGAACTGAGGTAGAGATAAGGAAAAAGTAAAATGAAACAAGGAGACATAACTGAATTTGGGTAACAATTAGAAGATGAACAGATGAAAAGATTATTTCTAATCCCACACCCAACATTCCTAAAGGTGAAGCAGGTGCACTCCTTGTTACTCACCTTTACCTGTTTTAGATTCCATGGGCCATCACTAATCATTCCCTTGTCTCTTACCTATAATACCTGCATAACAGGATTTACCTGGAGAGAAACACAGCTGTGCTCACTGTTGCTGTTGTCCCTGAACTGATAACCACTATTTTCCAGTGGGCTGTTACCACTTAGTTTTTATCTTGTTAAAGCCCTGATCATTTCAGTCTTTCATTCTGTGAAGTGACAATTGCACATCTAACTTGCCTTGAATCTCCAACAGGTTCTAATCCCTCACAGCTAACGAATTTCTTACATAACAGAAGCTGGGAGTACATCTAATCAAATGTGTCCGCCCACCTGCATCTTTTGTTACATATTCTGTCTTCCCTCTCAGCTGTTCAAGGACTTGGCTTCCCTCAGCACATAAACTGGTTATAATAGCTCCATCTTAAAGAGAAAAGGGAACCTTGGTAAGCTCCATGCCCCATTCAGTCCAGGACCCGTGCGGTCCACCTCCATGCTTTTAACCACTATGTGGGACATTTCAGATTCAGGTTTAAGAAAACTCCTTGTTTCCTCTCCAGGACCACCCAGATCTTTAGCTCAGCCTTTAAAGGTGCAGGAGTGGGCAAAAGCAGGTTTGCAGTTATAATACAAATAACTAATTAGTAACAATACAAAAATAACTCAATTAGTAACAACACAAGAATAAATAATAAACTCTGTTCCATGTACCCGTGACTGTAAACCTGATTTTGCTTACCCTGTATTCCAGTTCTTCCAATCTCAGCCATTTTAAGTAGCCTGTTCTGCCTGCCTGGAATGTTCTCCCAGATCCTCACATGTCTTGCTTAATCATGTTATTTATGTTGCTGTTTAAATGGTTATTCTAACTGAAGCAGCTTCTACCTCCATTCAGCTCTTCTCCCTGCTTAATTTTTCTTTATGACACTTCCTATTGCTTTTTAATTTTGTCCAACATTAGGGTTGGGTTTTGTCTTACTCATTACTTTATGTCCAATGCCCAGAACGTTGACTGGAACATAGAAAAATGTAGGTCAGTCATCAGTAAATACTTGTAGAGTGAATGAATAGAAAGGTAGTAAATAGAGGATGTCTTAACAGAAAAAAAAAACAACACCCAAAGGCAGATAGAAAATAGAAGCAAAAATACCAGCAATAAAAAATATTAAAATAAAAAACCCCAGAAGGTTTGGCAACTGATCCCAGAAAGAGGACAAACTCTACCAAGAGAATAGAAAAAAGGAAAGATTATATTACCAAATAAATAGTCCAATAGAGCTGAAGGGTGCAAATTTCCTGATTGAAAGATTCACCAGCTCAGTGCAATAAATGAAAGATTTCTTTGTCAACTTTAGTGAACTGGTCATAAAAAAAAAGGATCCTAAAGGTCCCTTGGGGGTTGGGGAAGCAAGAATCAATAAATAGCATCAGATTTCTTTAAAAGTACACTTTTTTTTTATCCTCACCTGAGGACATGCTTACTGATTTTACAGAGGAGACGGTAGAAAGGGAGAAAAACATCAATTGGTTGGTTGCCTTTCATACACCTCAACCGGAGACCTAACCCACAACCTAGGTATGTGTCCTATGTTGGAACCGAACCCGTAGCCTTTCAGTTTGTGGCATGATGTCCAACCAGCTGAGGCATACCAGTGGCCAGGGCAAAAAAAAAACAACCACTTTTAGAAGACAGTTGGAACTGTTTTTAGACACTGATTAGTTATTTCCCATATAAGTTTTGATTAAGCTGTCAGGATGGAATAAAACTTGAAAGATTCATAAAATGTACTTAATGTACACCAAGTTGTAGATATTTTGCTGTACAAAAGTGGAGTATTATTTAGAAATACAGATATTTGGGGTCAAAGAAACAACAATTCAAGGGAGCAATACAGAAAAGGTCTATGATAACACAAAAAGAAACCAGTTTTATTAGAGTAGGACAAAGGTCTTTGGGAGGGAGGACTCAGTAAAGAGGACTTAAAAACAAAACAAAGACCTCAGAGTGGAGACACTGCTACACAAGCTCATTTATTCCTTCAGTGTGAGCAGCACCTCCTGGAGTGGTATAGTTCATGCCCTACGTGGATTGAGCAGCTGGAAATGCACAAGAGACACAGTTTTAAACTAGGACAAGACCCTACAGTAATAGGAATAGCTGACATTTTTTGAGTATATGTAAATGCCAGTAATTGTTCTAAGAACTCCATGTGTTAACTCATTTAATCTGATTTTATAACAACCTGGTAGATCCTATTCTCATTTTGCAGATGAGATGGAAGGAAAGACGAAATACTTAAAAGTTAACACAGCCAGGAAATGCAGCATCCAAGGCTTGACTGCGAGTACAGCAGCCACGCTGGCACTCAACTAGCATAGGTCTCCTCGGGAAAAAATAAGATACACAGTTTGACATTCCATAAACAACAGTTTCAAGGCCATAAATGCTGATAATTGATTTAACCAAGTGTAGTGATAAATCTATTATAGGATTGGGGGCTGTAAGAATGCCTAATTTTTTACCTCTCAGCAGATTCTAGATATATCCAGAATTTATAAATTAAGAAAGAGTATTCAAAGAATATTTTAAAATATGGCAGCTATTTAAAGAAACAGTTAAAAAAGCTTGTCTCTCAAGAATAGGACTATAGACTGGAAAAGGCTGGGCAGATATGTACTTACTTTTGTAATAAGTCTTTTGTTTCCTTAACCACCATTCATTCTTTTCACAAAAATAAAAGTTTATATGAAAAGATGTTTTATTTTCTCCCTGTAGTAACATTCCTCTACACATCGTGACTTCTGCCCCTGCATTTAAAATTACTGTTTCCTTTGGATGAGCAGAAGATGGTACTGAGGAGGGCGCGCTCGGCAACATTAAGAGCGTCAGAAAGAGCAGTGTGGAGCTAGTCTTCGCAGATGGGCAACAGTTTCAGCATTTTGTTAGTTGTCTTCTAATCTCTGAGCAGTTTGGATTAAAGTTGGACCAGGGGAGCTAAAAAATTTTTCAGGAGAGTTTGGCTCTTTAAAAGAGGAATCGAAATAACTACCAAGTAGTCGGGTGAAGAGTTACTTGCTTTCTCAGGTGTGAGAAACTTGTGCACAGGCACATTTCATGACAGAAAAGGCGCTGCAGAGAGTGAAGATGTTGGGGTGATGAACAGTATACTTTGATGGGAACACTGGTATATGGAATGTGTATGGATTATAACCAAGAAATACATAAAGATGGATGTAAAATGCTGTATCATACGTTACTGTTCTGAAGGAATTATTGTCTGGTGTAGATGGCTGCAAATACACCCCATTAGTAGGAAGAACCATAGAGATCTTTCAGGCAAACCATCATGTTGCTGGTGAAGAACTCAAGCTGAAATGTGATTTGCCCCAGGTCATGTATACATTGTTATTGAATCACGTAGCCGAGATTTCAGCTATCTCCAAATCCGTATTTGCGCTGTCTTCCTACACAGTCTGAAATCCCTGTCTCCCTTCGGATGAAGTCCTGTTTAATTAAATGTCGCCTTTCCGAAGCTGCCTCTCTTTCTCTGAGCTCCCTCTCATTCAGGCGCAGTAAATTTTTTCTAGACTCTCATAGTTCTTTGTGTGAACCTTTATTATAGCACACATCATGCTTCATTAGTTTTTAGGTCTTTTCCTCCTTAACGATTGGAATCGTGACTTTTTTCGCCTTTATCCCTGGCACAGAGACTGGCAGAGAACTGACGGGAACTTCTCTTGTTCTGAACCATCTTGGTCTGTGGAAATAGTCCCAAAGGTACCCTTTGTAAACCATGCCAAAGAAAGCCAGCAGTTTATATTCATACACAAAGTTTTGGAAGCGTAAGACATCTAAATAGCCAAACAAGAATGTAAGATGTCTCAACTCAAAAACCCAGAAGGGCTTGGGTAATACTAGGTCTTGATCAGTTGGGTGATCAGGTTTGAGGCCTCTGTGAAAGGCAGTTGAAAGGCTATTCTAGGAAATGAGTTGGGAAAAAAGGAAGGTGGGTTGAGCTCTGTTTATAAGGGCCCTATATTGTATTTTTAAAAGATTTTCTTTTTAGAGAGAGGGGAAGGGAGGGAGAGACAAAATCATTGATGTGTGAGAGAGAGATCCACTGGGTGCCTCTTGCACACTCCCAAGCAGGGACCCAGCCCACAACCCAGGCATGTGCCCTGACCTGGAGTTGAACCAGCGACCTCCTGGTTTGCAGGCTGGCACTCAATCTACTGAGCCACACCAACCAGGGCTGTATTTTTCTTTGAAGGGTCTGTTTCTACCGTATCTCCTTTTCATACTTCTTTTTATCTATACCTTGTCAGGTATCAACAAAATTTGAGATATGATTTAAGAGCAAGTAGAATAGATTAATGGTAAGATAGTTTTATTAGGGCCAAGGAGAATAGAGTCAGGACCAAAAGACAAGAAGACTACGCAAGCATGAAATTGTCATACATCCCAAAGTACTTACACCTCTCCAAGGGGCCAAATCAAAGTACAGTTAAGTTCTGTGTTCATTCCCACACTGGGATCTCTGGGTGATGTCTGTTTCTCTTGTTCCTCTGATCCCACCTAGATACTATGTGGCATGTGGACTAAATTGAAAAATTAACTACAGAACCCTCTATATGAAATAATACAGAAAAGTGGAAAACAGTTAATAAAATGTTAATGTATATTTTAAATTTTATATAAATTACTAAAATATGGGCATGTGTTACTTAAATCATACAGTAAGAAATATAGGTTATTGCTGCAATCCTTAGTCTCCCCGGCGTCCTCCAACACCCTCTCTGTGGAACAGCGATAATTTTCCTGTTTAATAATATAGATCTATCATGCTAATCATTCCTGTAAGAGTTTTCTATCAGTGACATATCTTGTGTATTAAAGACCTGGAGTGGATTTTTTTTTTTAAGATTTTATTTATTATGTTTTTAGACAGAGGGGAAGGGAGAGAGGAAGAGAAGGAGAGAAACATCAATGTGTGGTTGCCTCTCGCGCGCCCCCTACTGGGCACTGGCCCGCAACCCAGGCATGTGCCCTGACTGGGGAATCAAAACTAGCGATCCTTTAGTTCGCAGGCCGACGCTCAATCCACTGAGCTACACTATAGCCAGGGCTGGAGTGGATCATTTTTAAACACCCTTTATGCTACAAAATTATTTTCAGTAATCATGAAATAACACAAAAAAGTACACAGAATTTTCTTGAACTTCATATATATAGGTATATAGTAAAAATTTTACAGGAAAAAAGAGTCTGTTTTAAATTGCATTGATATACTTTTGACAAAAGTGGGAAACCTACATATTAGTCTGTTACACAATGAACAGTACGCCAGTTTCTACTTTTGAGCTGTCTTCAAATTTATTAATGATACTGTCAAAATTGATCTTTCTATATTGATGTTCAAAAAAAGATTATACCCAGATTTGTCATCTATTTTCACTCCTAGTTAAGAACAGTTTTTGTTTGTTTGTTTTAAAACATTAATTGGTTGCTCTTGCACAGGGATCAAACCTGCAACCCAGGTGTGCGCCCCGACCAGGGATTGAACCAGCAACCCTTTGGTGTATGGGACAATGCTCCAACCAATTGAGTCATTCAGCCAAGGCAAAACAGTTTTAATTTTAAAAAGTATTTCATGAAGCAGTAGAAAAATTATAGGTAAAGTCTTAAACTTAAGGATAAGTGTGTCAGAATTTCATGAAAGTCCCTTATCACTGTTTATTTCAGAAATTGCCATACTGTCAATATTTGTTTTTCAGGACTGATTCTAGCAACTTTATTTTTATTTTTAAAATATATTTTATTTATTATGCTATTACAATTGTCCCATTTTTTTCACCCCTTTATTCCTCTCCGCCCTGCACTTCCCTCCCCACAGCATTCCCCCACTTAGTTCATGTCCGTGGGTCGTACATATAAGTCATTTGGCTTCTTCTCCCTTTTCTGTTCTACTCTTAACCTCCCCCTGTCTATTTTGTACCTACCATTTATGCTTCTTATTCCCTGCACCTTCTCCCCCATTCTCCCCCTTCCCCCTCCCCACTGATAACGCTCCATGTGATCTCCATTTCTGTGATTCTGTTCCTATTCTAGCACTTTGCTTAGTTTGATTTTGTTTTTTTTAGGTTCAGTTGTTGATAGTTGTGAATGTGTTGTCTTTTACCGTTCATGTTTTTTTATCTTTTTCCTAGATTAGTCTCTTTACTATTTCATTTAATAAGGGCTTGGTGGTGATGAACTCCTTTAGCTTTACTTTGTCTGGGAAGCACTTTATCTACCCTTCCATTCTAAGTGATAGCTTTGCCAGATACAGTGTTCTTGGATGTGGGGTCCTTGTCTTTCATAACTTTGAATACTACTTTTTTTTTCTTTTTTGGTATATTTTACTGAGTATGCTATTACAGTTGTCCCATTTCCACCCCCGCCCCGTATCCCCTCCGCCCTGCACCCCCTTTCATCATCCCCACACCTCTTAGTCCATGTTGAATACTTCTTTCCAGCCCGTTCTTGCCTGTAAGGTTTCTTTTGAGAAATCAGCTGATAGTCTTAAGGGAACACCTTTGTGGGTAGCTGTCTCCTTTTCTCTTGCTGCTTTTAAGATTCTCTCCTTATCTTCAATCTTGGGTAATGTAATGATGATGTGCCTTGGTGTGTGCTTCCTTGGGTTCAAATTCTGTGGGACTCTCTGAGCTTCCTGGGCTTCCTGGAAGTCTACTTCCTTTGCCACGTGGGGGAAATTCTCTTTCATTATTTTTTCAAAGAAGTTTTTGATGTCTTTCTCGCCTTCTCCTTCTGGCACACCTATGATTTGGATGTTGGAACATTTAAAGTTGTCCCAGAGGTTCCTAAGGCCCTCCTCATTTTTTTGAATTCTTGTTTCTTCATTCTGTTCTGGTTGAACGTTTATTTCTTCTTTATGCTCCAAGTCATTGATTTGAGTCCCAGTTTCCTTCTCTTCACTATTGGTTCCCCGTATATTTTTCTTTATTTCACTTTGCACACCCTTCCCTTTTTCCTGCATATTGCAAACATACTCCACCAATTCCGTGAGCATTCAGATTACCAGTGTTTTGAACTCTGCATCTGTTAGGTTGGCTATCTCTTCATTGCTTAGTTCTATTTTTTGAGCTTTGATCTGTTCTTTCTTTTGGGTCATATTTTTTTCTCTCTTGGCGCGCCTATTACATTGTGAGGGGCGGAGCCTTAGGTGTTCGCCAGGGCGGGGCAACCGGCGTCACTGCCTTGTGGCGCTGTTTGTGGAGGATGGGTCAGAGTAGGAACAATGCCGCTTGCTTGGCTCTTGGACGGCTTTCAGTCACTTCCCTCGCTACCCACGAGCAAATTCGGCCCTCCTGGTGCTGATTCCCAGGTGAGTAGGTTTGTGTACATTCTAGGACCCTGTGGGTCTCTCAAACAAGCTCTCCTGTAAGACTGGCTGTTTCTTCCGCTGCTGCAACCCCCACAAGTTTTTACTGGTAGAGGTTTCGAGGCTTTCTTTTCCCACACTGGAACCCTGGATGTGTGGTCTCTCTCACTCCCCAGTTGTTCCTCCCAGTTTATCCGCCCGCAAACGGGCCACCTGGCCCACCAGCCACCGCCTTGCCCACCACGGTCCGCCAGCCGCCGCTTTGCCAGTTCCTCTCCGCCCCGGCTGCCCGTTTCCGCCCCTCCTATCGGTCTGAATGAATGTTTCTTTTTTAACTTCTTGATTGTCAGACTTCCATACAGTTTGATTATCTGACAGTTCTGGTTATTTTTTGTTTTTAAATTTGTTGTCCTCTTGGTTGTGCGAGGAGACACAGCGTATCTACATACATCTCCATCTTGGCTAGAAGTCTGAATGTTTCTTCTTTAACTCCTTGGTTGTTGGACTTCCATACAGTTAGGTTTTCTGGCAGTTCTGGTTATTTTTTGTTTTAAAATTTGTTGTTGTCCTCCTTTTGGTTTTGCAAGGAGGCAAAGGGTATCTATCTATGCCTCCATCTTGGCTGGAAGTCTGAATGTTTCTTCTTTAACTCCTTGGTTGTCAGACTTCCATACAGTTCGATTTTCTGGCAGTTCTGGTTCTTTTTTGTTTTTAAATTTTTTGTTGTCCTCCTTTTGACTATGCGAGGAGACTAAGTTTATCTGCCTACACCTCCATCTTGTCTGGAAGTCCTCTGATTCTAGCAACTTTAATACAAAAAATTTAAAAACTAACAGAATAACAGAATTGAAATAACAAGTTCAGTTTCTCTTTCTGATTATGTTGAATCTGGGGGCTTCTGTCTAATGCCTAGAATGTAGAAACTGCTGTAAAGATGGTTGTTCCTACCCTCACAAGAAGAAAACAATCCACAAAGTCATAACTTCTCTTGAACTCATCAGAGAACTTAATAAACAAATGGACTGGAATCTGAAGAAAGGTACCTCAGACACAAGGAGAGTTTGTGCTTATTCATGGCTGCTTCTCCATGGTCCCCCTACTTGGCACTCAAGCCAGTCCGGGTACAGGTGTACACCAGAGATAAGCCTCTCTAGGAGGTGCCCAGCTGATGGTTGTGGGAAAGGAACCACCCCCTGTCTGAACTCTTCTCCCCTAAGTAACAGAAGCTGTAGCTGCTGGGCAAGGAAAGCATCTCATCATCCCGCGTAGTGGTGAACATCAGATGGGGCTGGGGATAGAAAAAGAGAAAACTCCCTGTCCCATGTGGAAGGGGAGAAAACCGCGATGGACCCAGACCAGTCAAGGCTTCTGCTGAGAGAGGGTCAGGGTCATGGAGGAAGCCCCGCCCCTTAGATGGCTTCTGCCTGCAGATCCTTCCCTTCCTGGACTGTAGATGGCCGCGTTCTTGCATGTCCTGATGTGGTCTTTCCTCAGTGGGTGCAGGTGGAGAGAGTGCACAAGCAAGTCCTCTGGTATCTCTTAAGTGCCCCACACTTATGACCTCATTTAACCTTAGCTACCTCCTAAGAGCCCTATCTCCAAATGCAACTGCATTGGGGGGTAGGGTGTCAACATCTGAATTTGGGGGGGGATGTGATTAACTGTTTTACCATTGGCACCCATGTCAGCTAAAGTCCCATCCCTTAGTACCTGCTAGATTTTCACTGCCTCGAGCCCTACTCAGGCCCAGAAGTTAATCCAGATTACCCCCCATTTCCCTGAGTGCTGCCTGCAGCTACTTCTGGAACCAGTTTATTAGTCAGAAATCAACTCTAGCTAATTCAAGAAGAAAATAAGTTTATTCACGGGTATTGAGTAGCTCAGACTTTGGGAAATCTTGGTTGTAACAGCACCAAAAGCAGTGCCGGAAATAGTATCACAGAACTGGCCCCATGACAAAACAGCCTCCACGGTTTCTCCTGAGGTGCTCCAGCCAGCCTGCAGCACCAAGGCCACCGGCGGCAGGATGTAGGACACCCACTGCTGCCTGACACTTCCAGGATGGAGTGGTCCCCACTCTGTTGTGTCACAGTCCACATCTCAAAGGTTGATAACAGTCAGGTCATGTCCACGCCCTAGCTATAGGGAGGGGGTAGGAAAGTGAGTGGTATTTTCAGCTGTTCCAGAGGCGGCAGTTGGGGGTGGCTCTCCCCAAGAAAGGGCGCTCAGTATACTGACTGTGCTCAACTGATGATAAGCTTTTACTATAGATATGGCTTCTTTGGGGCTGAACCGCATAGGAATGTGAGGAAGTGGAAACTTTGCAGCCTGGCTCAAGAAAGACTAACGAACAGAAGTGGGGTGGTTGGCTCACAGCCTGGAAAACAGATACAACCAGCAGGAACAAAAGTATCAGAGTCCGTCTTGAGTTGTTGCCCAAGGGTATTCTGGTGGTAGTTGGGGCTGCCCAGGAGGCTTGACCGGTGACAGCTGTGAGCAGGCAGGCGCTTACTGTTGGCCCAGAGTTGCGTGAGGTGCTTTCCATATTTACCTCACTGTATCCTCACGATGACCTATGATGCAGTTACTATTTAACAGGTGAGAAAAACTGAGTTGTAGCAGGGCCTACAAGATTTCCAAGATGACATTGTTCCAGGCATTGTACATCAAAACAGAGATGAAACTAATGGAGGCTGATTGTGAAGATGACCCAGCCAACCCTCCCTGCAGAGCCCCCACGTCCCAGGCCTCGTTCAAACGCAGTTTCCTATAGGGACTTCCCAAGCGGAGTGCACGAGCGGGCCAGTCATCATGGACCTGCTGGCCTCTGGTTTACTCAAGGCTCTGGTTGCTAAGACCAACCCTGTGGCCATGACCATAGCGGAGAAAGCTGTTTTCAGACCCTCCCAGCTGAGAACCAGGCTGACCCAACAGGTGACCCTGTGAGGAAGAATTCAGCCACGGGAAAGGTGCTTTGCTTGAAAATTCAATTATTGTTAAAAATGGTGCTTCTGACATAATGTGGATTTGACAGTCTGTACTTAAGCAGATGCTACTTTGCTTTGTATAGTTAAGCACTTTTTGGACGATGTCTCATTTATCTTTAATTATTGAGATACAATTTATATACCCTAAAATATACCCCCTTTAAATGTATAATTCATTGATTTTGGGTCAATTACTGAGTTGTGCAGTCACCACTGTAATCCAGTTTCAGAACATTTCCACCACCCCCATAACACCCCAAGAAGCCATGTACAGTCAGTCCCGGTTCGTAGCCCTCACCCCAGGCCTCCTACCTTCTATCTACCTTCTATCTCTGTAGGCTTGTAGACTTGCCTTTTCTGGATTATCTCATGTGAATGGAAGCAAGCAATATGTAGTGTTTTGTGTCTGGCTTCTTTCACTTACATAGTGTTTCTGAGATTCATCTATATTGTAGCATGACCAGTAAGTATCTCCTTCTATTCCGTTGCTAAGGAGTATTCCGTTGTATGTGCTCTTGCACATTTTGTTTATATATTTGGATAGATCACGTTTTGTTTATCCATTCACCAATTGATGGAATCACACATAATTTTTTCTTAATTTCTTGTTTGCTGAATGTGCACGGGGGCAGCAGAATTCAGTAGATGGTCTCATCCCAACATCTGCCTACTGCCTTGCATTCATTATCCGTTTCCTTCCCCCATATTTCATTCACCATCAACTTCAGAGAGGTTGTGGGACCCTCAGTAACCAGGTGGAAAAGCTTAAGCAAGAAACACTGAGTTGTGTAGTCAGACCGTCTGGGTTTAAACTCTTGGGCTTAAATTGCCCCATCTTTGCTGAGGACACTTGGGCTTGCTGTGGGACATCTCTGGGCTTCAGTGGCTTGTGTAAAACGGAGATGAACGTAGCAGCTACTTTATGGGGACTGTTGTGAGAATTAAATATGCCAGTCTATATGTACAGTGCTAAGTGTTTGATAAAAGTTATTTTTATTAGCTTTTGGTGTGGGGTGGGAGACTAGATGTCAGGCAGAGCAAATCACCTCTTCCCTGCCTCCCTACAGAGCCAGGGCCCACAAGGCCATCAGGGACCAGCACCCTCTGATCTGATGGTTTCGGTGGGGAAGGGCTGAGTGGTTATTTTCAAAGTGCCCGACTGAACTTGCCGCATGAGAGGAAGGGGGGCTTTTGGTGTGAGGAAAATGGAAAGCTTCTCAGTGGCGTTGAGCTTTATGAAGCCCAAGGAAGCGACTTTAAAAAAAAAAAAGATATGATTTATTTATTTATTTAGGAGGAGAAGGGAGGAAGAAAGGGGGAGAGTCGTCAATTAGCTGCCTCTCACTAGGCCCCCAACTGGGGACCTTGCCCCAGGCCCAGGCATGTGCCCTAACTGGGAATTGTACTGATGACCTTTCGGTTCACAGGCTGGCACTCAATCCACTGAGCCACATCAGCCAGGGCCTAAGGAAGCAATTCTTGATGCTCTGTTCTCCTCCACACCTATCAGCCAGACCCAACACAAATAGACGCCTGTGTGCCGAGCCCACAGTGCCACAGTGCCACAGTGTCGGGCCTTCACAACCTCTCCAGCTCCTCCACTGGGCTTCCCCTGGGGGGCTTTGCCCTGTTGAGTATCCAGGAGAGGTGTTAAGGCCTCCAGGGAACCCCGTTCTACAGCAAAACCAGGTTTGGCCTTGTGGACTCTGCATTATTTTAATGCCCATTTCCATCACCTCCTGGTTGCCACCACTTGACCCTGGGAGGCACTCAACCCCAGTCTTCCAGGGTTTCTGCCAGAATTCATAGAGTAAATGTTTCTCGTGCACCTAGGCAATCTGTGCTCTCACGGCAATGCAGCTTTCCTGAGATGCAGGTGACTGGGTGGAAATTCCAGCCTTTTCTGAGCCTCTCTGCCCAACTGCTGTTGACAAATATTAATCATAAGCAGGGATATTAAAATGAAAGTGAGCTCAAGTGGAACTCTTTCTCATCTACTCCTTCCCACTCTCAACCCTGTCCTCCCAAAATCAGATGGCAACGAAGGATGTGCGTTTGCACAATGGCGTTCTTCTGGTTTCTATGTAATTGTTATGGAATGTTTGTAATTTCCTTCATCCCTCCAGAGGAGCTGTGAGGCTTAGGTGACTCTGACCCTCTAAAGACAATGCCAAGATTATCAGCAAGATAGAAACCACATACCAACAAAGACTCAACTGCCATTTATGTTGCCATTGTGATGAAAAAACAGAATTTGCAGGAGACTGGAGATGGTGTAATAGTTGAGTTTATCAAATCTTTGTGGAAGTTTTCCTTTGACTCAGCGTTGGAGGCTGGGCTCCGCTCCTGTGGTGCAGTGGATGCCTTGTGATTGAGAGAAGATCCTTGTTCTGTGGATATGTGTAAAGTGATCTGTGCAGTTTTGATCCCAGTGAGCCATGACTCCTAAAGAGAGGCAGGCCCTGCTGTTCATAATTCTAAGCCAAGCTGCCGAATGACCACTAAATGCAGAGCCCCAGGCTCCCTGGGCCCATTCTATTACTACATGTAGAAGAGCCTTTGCAAAAATGGCTCTGTCAGGTAGCTTTAGCAGCAAGAACCTTCTGCCTTTTCACCGGCAGCCTAAAGTGGGATGAAAAAGGGCAGGTCCTCTTCTGTCTTTGCAGACGACCTTTCTCGTGGCGGGTACACTCCATCACAGGCCAGGGGAAACCAGAGAGCAAAGCTGAGCAAATCTTCCTGGGAAAAAGGGTTTCAGGAGCTAGGGCGTGTGTAGCCATCAGGGGGAAAGTCTCCTCAAAAAGGTTCAGAGCAAAACTAAAATGGGTGCTTTGTCCCCCACCTAATGTGCTTCCTGGAGAAGCCCACTAAATCCCTAGTTACACAGTTTGTCCGAAGAAGCCATAGGACTTATCAACACACCCGCACCTGTGCTTGGGGTGGGGCGTGCCCTCAGGATGGTGGATGAACAGAGTCTGGAGGCTGGGACCAGGTGTTTCTGAGGCTGCGAGCGGAGCAGTGTTCCGCACGTGGGAGTGCTCCCGCGCTGCGTGTATTCCCGAAGCAGCAGCCTCCTGGCCCTTTTTCCCCAGGTGGATTTGCCCACCCTGATGGTCTCTACCTCTCAGGAGGCCCTCAGTTTGGGGGTCGGGGGGGACACCTCCTGCTCAGCTCCAGCTCCTCCCTGAGGGGACGCCTGCTCACGCCAACCGTCCCTTTAGGGACGGACCTGCGCCTCACAATTCTCAAAATTGCACTTCTCTATAGAGAAAAGGTAGGGATTTTCTGCTTCTAACAGCATCTCAGGGCGCTGAAGTCCAGACTTAATATGTCACCTGAACAGTCACATCTACCTGTGCTGTCCTATTGTTTTATATTGCGAGTCCTTCTAAGGCACCAGTCTTAGTGTTTGCAATGTCAGCTCCTGGCATCGAGCCTAAACTGTACAGATTAAACAAATACTTGTAATGGGACGCGACGCTGTCCGCGTTGGAGGGGCCGGTCTGCTGCCCGAGTCGCCCGGGCTGCCGCGTGGCGCGGCACAGCCGCAGCCTGAACGCTGGAGCCGGGGCTGCCGCGCCAGGCGTGAGCGAATCGGTGCCGCGCTCACGCCTGCCCCGGAGCTTCGTCCGACTCGCCGGCTAGCGAGCCACCCTGCCGCCCTCTTCCTCGGCCCGTTCCGTGTCGCTCAGCTTGCCGCGGGTGTGAAAGGAAAAGGCCGGGGAAGCGCCAGACCCCTTCTGCTCCTGCCCATCGCGAGCACCATTACCGCCACAGGCCTCACCATCTCCTCCCTCCTCTCCCGCCTCTGCGGCAAGAAGCAGATGCGCGTTTTGAGGGGTGGGTTGGATGCTGCCGGCAAGACGACCATTCTGTATAAACAAGTTAGGGGAGATAGTCACCACCATCCCTACCATTGGTTTTAATGTGGAAACAGTCGAATGTAAGAACATTTGTTTCACAGTATGGGATGTTGGCGGTCAAGATAAAATAAGGCTTCTCTGGAGGCTTTACTTCCAGAATATCCAGGGTCTTATTTGTGCGGTAGATAGCAATGATCGTGAAAGAATTCAGAAAGGAGCCGAAGAGCTGCAAAAAATGCCTCAGGAAGATGAGTTGCAAGATGCAGTGTTGCTGTTTTTTGCAAGCAAGCAGGTTTTGCCAAATGCTATGGCCATCAGTGAAATGACGGGTAAATTAGATCTTCAGTCTCTTGATTACAGACCATGGTATGTTCAAGCCACTTGTGCTGCACAAGGAACTGGTCTGTTTGAGCGACTTGACTGGTTGTTGAGTGAGCTTTCAAAATGTTAAATGAAACTGGATGTCTAACCAAGGACACGTTTGATAGAATTGGCCTAGGCTTGTTACAACAAAATTAGTTTGCATCTTAGTTATTAAACAGTATCTGGGACTGGTTTGGGTAGAATAATAAACAAACAAACAAACCTGTAATGATGAAAATCACTGCCCACCCCCCCCACCCCCCTTAATTTTCTTAGTGGTTCCCACAGATCTTGCACTACCACACTCCGGAGGTGTATAATTGACCTCCAGTCAACTGCTTTTCAGGTTTCTCCTGGAAGAATGGGTACAGCTCTGTTTTGTAAGAGAAATGGATTTTATTCAGTGCATGGTCCTGGCTAGGGAGTAACTGGAGAACGAGGGTGAGGAAAGAGCCTGAAGTTAGCAATCAGGACTGATAAAGAATCACTATTTGAGAAGTAGCCAAAACCGAACCTCTGATGACCTGCCTGGCCATTAGGAGTGGGACCTTATACATGTTCCTGCTGTACTTCAAATTAAGACGCTACATGAAGGCTATTACTCTTACAGGAGTCAAAAAACTGGAGCTCTGGTTTACAGGTTGAGGAGATGTGTGGTCACGGGTGTTCATTGCCATTGTTCTACACGGTTGCTGGCTCGTAGCAAACTTTCAACTTCTGGTAGGCAATGCCATCATTCCTATTGAGGCTGGCTGCAAAGCTCCTTGTCAGACTGCTGGAGACTTAAGTTTCCAGTGGCTTCTACTGATAGTTTATCCATGTGAGTAGCGAAGACAGGAAAGTCTTGAGGCAATACAAGCATCAAGGTGTGGAATGATGATCCCATTGAGGGTAAAATATGGAACCAGACATGATAGCTTCTCATTCTGTTCACCTGTTATTCCAGACACATTTATGTAATCTACTTTTACTTATGTAAAAGCTCCCCATGAAGCAGCTTTTAAACTATTATAAAGCAGCATGTTTAAAATTTAGGATAAAGACATGTATCATAGATAGTACACATGAAAGGCCACTTTAAAAATCTTAGGTTAAAAAGCAGCCCCTGAAGCTTCTCAAATGTTCCATCTGAATTTATCATCTATTATGTCCTCCCTCAGTCACTGTAAGCCCAATCAGGGGAGTTAGCCAGGAAGTTTGAAGGTGGCATTTGATTTCTTACCAAGGCATGTAGACTCCAGGATCTGAACAGAAAATAAACAGACATTTCACCGCCTTGTGACATACCAGGGGATACATGAATATTCAGGGCTCCACACTATTACATAATGCTGCATTTCTTGATTTTATTTGAAACAATGCATATTTTTAGCATTTTATGGTAGGATTTTACATGTGTCATTTACACAAATTACAAGGTTCTGCTTCAAGTCTTTAAAAAATTTTTAAAAATTCAGCCCATATGCAGCACAATAATATGCAAAACTACTTTACATTATACACACTTTTTATCAAAGGAGATACAAAATTCTGGCTTGTAGTTTTAGACAAATACAAGAAGCTTCAAACTAGACACAAAGGGTTAACATTAATTCTCAAATATAAGTCTGCACTTTGTGTTGTATTTCTCTGAGATGTAAATACCAAATTCCTAAGGGATTTTTACCTTTTCCTTTTTCAAAGGAAAACTGACAAATTTCCCTTACATAAGTCCCTCCTCATCAGCTCAATCTTCCTATCATCCTACTCTCCCTTCCCTTAGTGTCAGACACTTGCATGACATTACAAAATCAGGGGTGGGCCATTTACATCTGTATGTGGACCAGATCCTTTTAGCTAACTCATCTCCTGTGAAAATCTAAGCAGCCAGAGCTGATGCAAATGGTTCTGCTACATTACATTACATGTGACACTAAGTCATTTAGTCAGCTGTGATGCTGAGTAATCAAATAAAAGGAGCTGAGAGAAAAAAGCTCCCTACCAGTGTGCTTTTCATTGGTGACAAATTCATGGCGTTAAGAATCAAGTTGTCTGAGGCTAAGAGAACTTTAAAATCTTTCTAAATAGAACACGTCCACTGATTGCTTGAGGGACTTCTCTGATGCTTATGCATAGATATTTTTTCAGCATGTTGGAGGCAATATTTTATACTTCTAAAGGATTATAAAAAGAGGCAATAAGGAAGAGCAGAGCTTGTTCTGCCCCTTTAAGATATTTTTCTATCACTTGTATCCATTGTTCCCTAACCATCATCATCTGATACCTAAATGTGTGTATATGCATATTGAAAAGAACTGCCCATCTTTCACTCAGTCAATATACAGCCAACTCTTGATTATCTATGAGGATGTAAGTGATATTCACTACCAGTAAATTTCACATTTCACATACTCATCCTTTTTGGACACTGTTTTACATCCACGTAGACTACAGCCTATCAAGACCAAGTTATAACACAGACATTGTTTATGTCCTCTAACCCATGCCAGGTATGTGTGGATACTGAGTGAACACATTCAGCTAGGGCTTTGGGAAAGAGCTAGGGGCAGGCTGTAACTCTGAGCGTGAGAAAGGACACACTTTAAGTTTCTCCTGAATTACGTCTTATAATATGCCTTCATTATTTTAAGTTTATGATTACTGCAAAATTCAACACCTGAGGCATATTCACTATTTTATATAGATAATGGAGAGTTGACTGTAATCATGTTTTTTTTTCTTAAAATGACTTTAGCCCTTTCACATAAAAAATTTCACAAGAAAACATGATAAAAAGATTAAAAAGACTACCATATGACATCTAGAAGCATTTATTTTATGGAAAAAACTTAAATATGATTATGTGTACACAAAGGTGCACACATTACCTATGCTGAACAATGCCAAGAAACAATATACTGATGCCAAAGTTGTCTTCTAAAATAAACATAAAAATGTAGCCCAGACTGCCAGACAAAAGCAACAATTGTTTCCCAATAGCACAATGCTGAAAATTGATAGCAATCCTAAATACCTCCAACTTTCCTTACAAAGCTGCCAAAGTCCAACTATTTTAAAAAATTGATTTTTTTACATCAATAAAAATCTGGTGACAAACATTATAAAACCAAATATTGGACAGTTTTTACTCCTTTAAAATTCCAAATATTCCAACATAATCACAGGAGTAAAAACCATTTAAAATGATATGCTTTATGAAACAACAATATGTACATTTATTGCAAATTATATTAAACTAAAATGGAGGGGAAATCAAAATATGAAGTGATATGAAATCAATAATAATTTTAATTATTCTCTCACTCTGATAAAAATCAGAAAGCAACATTTATAAAATTGCCACATCACTTTTCATAGCAGGGAACGGAAATCTGTACATCTCATTTTCGCAGAAAAGTAGGCAGGCAGAGAGAATTATACATAGAAGTTTCCAAAAGGAAAAACAAAGAAATATTTCCTCTGATCTTTTTTCTTCTAAAAAATTAATTCAGTAGACTTCTACTTTTTTCTTGTGTAACACGGGAACTCCTGGCTCTAAAATTGATAAATTTTCAGTGTCAGTGTAAGGACATTCTGTTACTTTCTTTAAAATAAAAACTGCAGCATGGAACTTAATGGTGGATTTATGCCTTTAAACTCCAGATATGCAGGAACTGGAACCAAGTGTTAAGCAATTTGCTTAATTATTGACTTTTCATAAGAAAAGTCTAGGGGGAGGGTAGAATAGAGTTGCTTTTAGCCTCTCTCAAGAGTTTCTGCTGTACATTTCCATCAGAGGACTGTGGTCATGTGAAAGGAAGTAATGATTTCTTTCAGTTTCCAAGGCAGAAAGTGTGTGTTCTGAAGTCAACTTCATTTTCTGTTCAGGGATATTTTGAATCCAAGTTTTTGCAGAAGCTGGAGCCGCTTCTGTTTGGCCTTCATTTTCTCCCTTTGCAAATGAGTTTTCTTTTTACCTTTAGGATACGAGTAAAAGAAAGCAAAGTTAGAAAAGATGTAAACAGGAAAACAGACCAGAATTACTTCACTTCTACAATTACTAGCTAAAATCTGAAAATATTTTTTTTCCATTTTTTCACCTGAGACTTTACTTGGTTTAAAGAATCTTTCCCTAAACTATATAAAAACAAAATGCCAATGAAGAAATTTTTATTTTCAACCATTAAGTGCTGCTACCCTATGCCTGATACGCTTACAACAATAAAATAAAAGCTATTTGAAATAACTGTCATTTTTATTAATACTTTCAAAATACTATAGAAGAAAAATTACTGGGTACTATGGCAAACTGAATTTAGAAGCAGCAAAATAAGTTTTGACTCCTGCTGGGTAACAAATACATTTTGGTATACTAAAAGAACAAGGAGAAAAATTTAGCTTAATTCTGTTACAAAGGCAGAGGAATCCCCCACGGGTAGAGACGGAAGTTCTGATCTCTGGACGTGTGCAGGAGTGGGAGATGGTCTTTTCTGTCCTCCCTGCACCTACTCTTTTTAGGAGGAGAGGAAGAACCCATCTAACAGGTGAGGGAGTGAGAGGAGGAACTGAACATGTGGCGCTTGGCCTTATCTAGATTCTGGTCTGCCTGTGTTTGCTCAATTTAAGGGCAAGGCATTAGTAACCGCCTGGCCTATGTTATTCCACATTTTAAACCAGCCACATCAGTATGAAGACTGTGTCTCCTTCTCGAGAATTTCAAACTTGGGAGAGTAAAATAAGGGAGTTGTTTATATATATTCCCAAACCCCAACATTACATATATATATCATAAAAATAACAATGCTTTAAAAAAGGGCACTAGGTGATTAAGATTCTTACAAGAGATTATTAACTTGTTATAATATACAAAAAAAATTCAATAATATGAAATCAAAGAACCCTCTATAAACTGCCTGCTACACCTTCTGGAAGCTTCCCTTTAATAGCTCTGAGTCCTCAGTATCCTCCTGGCTGCTCTCAGACTTTTAAATGATCCGGCTCACTGGAAGAACTTCCTGGACTTGATTCTACGTCCCAAAGTGAATTGCCATCACTTCTGAGCACTTGGCTTCTGAAAAACTTCATATTATTTTGATAAAAATTCACTTGTTACTATAAAAATATTCCTATCAAACTAATCTATGTTTGTTTAATACATGAGGATACACACTTAGGGGTTACTTTAATTTTAAGATATGAACCCACGTGATATAAAAATCTTTGTCAATATACAAATAAGCATAGGAGATCAGGAAATTCTTTAAAAATTAAAAAAAAAAATCCTCACCTGAGGTCATTTTTAAAATTTGCTTTCTTAGAGAGAGAGGGAGAGAAACATCAATGTGAGACAGAAACATTGACTGGTTGCCTCCTGTATGTGCCCTGACCGGGAATTGAACCTGCAACCCTTTGGTTATGGGACAACGCTCCAACCAACTGAACCACATGGGCCAGGACAGGAAATTCTTTGCTTAAAAGGACAGAAATTCCAAGATTCTCGAACACTTCCACACTAAGCCTGCTAAGACAAATATATTAATCCAAAAATGGGAAAACTGTAGTCTGTTTTCCTGTAGATAATTTCTTTAAATTCACAGTTTCCCCAGAAGTCCCAAGTTTGTTTTGAATTTTGTAGGAAGGTATAAGCCACAGTTCCACATGAAATAGAAACAAAGCTGGCACCTTCAGGATTTTGACTATTCAACATTTTCTCAGGTTGGGGGACAGTTAAAACATCAGCTGAGTCACAAACAAAGAACTTTCGTTTTAGTGTATCTGTCTATTCCATTATTTTGGTGGTAACTACACATAAAAACATCTTTTACACATTAAGAAAAACAAATAATAGAGTTCTGAATGTTCATCGTTTAAAAATATTTCAAGATATTGCATAAGATCGAGAAACCTAACTGTAGCTACCACTGTTAGCAGTACGCTGAGGTGGTTAATGAGGGATGTGTCTGAATTCAAAGTCCTGCCCTGGGCAGCACTGACCAGATGACCTAAGAAAGCAATTTTTTCAAGTCTAATCTCCGTATCTCTGACATAGGGTTGCACTTACTTAATAATGATTGTTGGCAAGGCCAATGTATGTTCAACAATCTTTCCCTGTTATCATTATTATTCCTACTAAAATGTGCTAAGCTCCATGCCAAATATCTTCCACATATTCTATCTAATATTCACCATAGTCTGAGAATGTTCTTAGCATCATTTACTTTTAAGTCTGCAACTCCCAAGAACCCCTCATTTTTTTCCTCTTTGATGCTAAAAATGCAGGGGCCTTTGTATATACTCTGAAAGAGCTTAAAAAGATGACTATAGTTCGTATGTTTGGTTTAACCTGTGATTATTTTAAATAAACTAGCCCTTTACTTAATAGTTATAAAAATTAACTATATGCAAACATTCCAGTCTATGTGAAACTATTACATATATGAAGTACATTAGCTACTTAAAATATGCAGGTATTTTCAGAGCGTCCTCTGTTACATCAGCTCTGTGTGCGTGTGTGCTGCCTGCAGAGCTAAGACTTAATCTTATCTTAAGTGTACAATATACAGAGGTGGGCAGACGTGGCTTTACAGTTGCACTGTGACCTTCTTTTGAGTTAATGAAGCTACTGTAATAATAATAACCTGCATCTCTTTTTCCATATGAAGAACTTTTGCCCACCCCTGTGTAGTATGGTGGTTACAAATTCCAGAGCGACACTGTCTGGGTTTAAACCTGGCTCCACGATTTAAGCAAAACAGACTAAAAGTTACATGGACCCTCTATGCCTGGGTTTGCTCTTTGTAAGCTGGGAAGATAGTACTTACCCCACACAGAGATGTTTTAAAGATTTTTGTAGGTTAACAAAAAGCTTAGAATTAAGCCTCGTTCATAATAAGCACTATATTAGTGTTGGCTATTATTATTCTTATGTAGCAATTTTTTATTGCAATAAAATATAACAAAATTTACCATTTTAACCATTTTTAAGTATACAGTGCAGAGGCATTAAGTACATTCACTGTTGGGCAACCACAGCTACTCATCTCTGTGCCATTTTCCTCTTCCCAAACTGAAACTCTGCAGCCACAAACACCGACGCCCACCTATTCCCTACTGCCCTTCCCCTGGCCTCCACTGGGCTGCTATCTGTATGAATGTGACTTCTCTAGGGACCTCATGTAAGTGGAATCATACAATATTTATCCTTTTTGGTCTGGCTGATTTCACTTTGCATAATATCCTTAAAACTTATACATGCTGTAGCATGTGTCAGAATTTCATTGTTTTATGTAGTAATTATAATTCTTATACCTTAACTGTATCAATCAACACACCTAAAGTCAAAGTTTTCTGTTCTCTTTTCAAGTTGACAAGCTGGGAAAGCACATTCTTTGCGTGCAAGAGCGTATCCATTTTGAATAATTTTGTATTGCCAACACCTAGCACAATGCCTGGCACTCAGTAAAGTGTTTGTTAATAGAGTGAATGAGAGGAGCAGGAGCAGTGAATACTATGTGCCAATAATCCACTCAGTCTATGCAAGAGGATATTATGAGCAATACAGAGTTTCTGGTTTTGCTGAACAGTTCCGTCAGGATTCTGAGCCTAAGTTATGCTAGAATTTAAGGGCACAGTTGTATATGAGGTCAGAAAGACAAAAGGGGGCCTAGGAGAAAGTTTCAAAAGTACTTATATGTTGTGTTAACCATGAATTTAGTAGTCAACAATTTAAAAAAAATTAAATTTAAATCCTTACGCAAGGGTATGTTTATTGATTTGAGAGAGAGGAAGGAAGGAAGGGAGGGAGGGAAGAAGGGACGGTGGGTATGGGGGAGAGAGAAACATCGATGTGAAAGGAAAACATTGATCAGCTGCTTCCTCTACAGGTCCCGATCAACAATAAAACCCATACCCTTTTGATGTACAGGACGACGCTCCAATCAGCTGAGCCACTGGCCAGAGCAGTAATCAGCAATATAATCAGACGTTTCTGAAATGTGTGTGTCAAATGTTGGATCTATTCTACTGAATTAACATAATTTAATGTTATCATGATCTTATTTAACCATTTAACTTCACTTAGAATATAAAACCATCACAGAATCCTGCATTTTGAATAACACACTGCCCAATGATCTACTATATGGTATACTTAGACTTCTAAGGTGCCTTTTCACTCTTAAAAAAGACATTTTAAGGTTTTTAAAAAGGCCCAATGCCATTTTTAATCAAAACCATTCTCTGGCATTAATGTTTATTTAATGATATGGGGCATATGGTGCAGCTGAAAGTAGGAAGATGGGTTTTCCAATACCCCAATTCAGAGACTAGGCCTGGTTACCTGGGTATTTTGTTTAGGTGGCAAGACAGCTAAGGAGGCGAGGTCAGAGGCTCAGGCGGCCTCTGTGTGATGACCAGTACTATTCTGTGTCGGTGAGGAATGGCTAGAATTCTAGAAACTCCTTAGAGAGTTCTGGCAATCTCTAAGGAAAATAAATGTTCAACTTTTGTGTAATATAAAAGTATATTAAGGGGTAAAGCAACTAAAACTCAGAATAATGGTTATAATAATTTACTGAGCATTTTTTCTGTGCAAGGTATTTTATTTATTGATCCATTGAAATTTGAGGACATCCTCTGAAGGTGCTATCATACTGTTTTACTGATAAAGAAAAGGAAGCTGAGGTTAAAAAGGTCCAGATTGGAGGAGAAAAGTAATAAATTTGTGCCTAATACTGGCTTTCATTACTACACTTATTAGCCTATAAATCTAGACACTAGTAAGAGAAACACTCATTATTCAGATCGGGTTTGGGTCTAGATGTGCTGCCACTGAGATGCTGTAAAAGGTGGTCAGAGACACTTAAAATGTGAGAAACTTTAATAGCCCCAAACTTCAGAATTTCATAAATGACAATTTTTAAAATGTACTTAGAAACACATGTGCCTCAGCAACACTGTATTTTATAAAAAGACTGAAGCAGGGTGGTAGGGGTATCCTGAGATGATAAAAGCTGGCTCTTTCCTAAAAGAAACTCAGATGCTTACAATCTAATTCAGGCAACATATGAGTTAGGTGCAGGTATACAAGGAAAAGGAGGCAGGTAGAGTTAAGTTTAAATTATAGGCCCAATATGGAAAAAGCCAACTTCTAGGTCTCCAACTGGGACACTGCTGTTACACTGTGGAAAGTCTGAAATTCCAGCCCAAGAATGATCAAAGATGAACAGCTTGTGAGGTTGTTTCATTGGGGCAGCTGGGGGAGAGGTAAGCTGTTGACTTATATTAAAACTGACTCTAACAAGAGAAAGTAAAGAGTAGAAACATACCTTGTTCATATGTCAAAACTACTACATTTTCCACTCTGGGATTTTTATACCCAAAAGGTAGCCATTTATTTTAAATAAACCTCATACAAGTATGTGAAGGACACCAAACAATATATTATACTATCCTTGCTAGTAAACAGATATATTAAAATACCATATCCTAATTAAAATTTAACCAAAGGAAAAGGAACTCTCCCTTCGGATCAATGTTCTGGAGGTTATAAAATCAAAACAAGTCATTATAACCTACATGGAAAAACCGAGGGCGGCTGTCACTCCTAAATGCCTAACTGTTTGGGGGTGATTTACAAATACTAAGCATAAAACAAAATGTCTAAATTAAAAGTTCAGAAAGAATAATGTACATTACCTTTGTAAGTCAATTTGTCTCTCTGCTGGTGCTGCCTTTTTGGCTACATCTTGCAGTTTGGGTGCTTTGGCATTACCTGCTTCCAAACCCCCAGCGCTTTCCTGACTGACCGCGGCTCTCTTTCGTCCCTTGCTAAGAGGTTTACTTATATCATCATTTTTGGTTGCATTGCCCTGAGATTCAGATTTGGGCCGACGTCCTCTCCTGGGCTTTGAAGGGGCAGGTGGTCCTGATTCATCTACTTCCTCATCTGTTTTTTGTTGGATATTCTCTGTACCAGCTGCTGTAACTGTTCTCTTCTTTCCTCGGTCACTGCTGATATTGCCCTGGGTAGCCTGATCAGAATTAATCTCCTAAAAGAGCATAAAACAATTCTATAAACACAAATTCTTAAATATCAATAATTCTGTACTAGAAAGAAGTATTTTGAATTTATTTTAAAGAAGTTGAGACTCCAGGGTTTCTCATTAACTACTTGCAGCCAATGACGAATGTCAACTCCTTGGGCACAGGGATTTGAGCATGGTCTCTACCACAGTGCTTGCCGCATATAATGCACTCAATAAATGCTTATTAAAAATGCACAGGTGGAGTACATAAAATAGAGAAGACCACCCTGGCTGGGTGGCTCACTTGGTTAGAGCACTGTCCTGTACGCTGAAAGGTTGTGGGCTCGATTACCAGTCGGGATGTGTATGGGAGGCAACCAATGGATGTTTCTCTCTCATATCAATACTTCTCTCTCCCCCTTCCTTTCTCTCTAAAATCCCATAAAATCCCATACGTGCCCCGACCTGGGATCAAACCCACAACCTTTTAGTGTACAAGACAACACTCCAACCAACAGACTCAGCTAGGGCTATCCTTCTACTTTTTTTGGAATTTTTTTCTCCTAGTTTAGCATATGTCTTACATATATCTAAAATGTTCAAAGTAATAAATCCCATTTTAATATAATAAACATAATGGACTTTAGGAGGAACAATACTTATCAGAATAAAACTGACCTTTACATGAATGATATTTAGGAACCAATTTATAATTTTAATTGTTAAAATTTTAATTGATTCAAAGAAAACAAAAGAGCACTATCATCATCCAAAAATTAGAATATATCTTTTCAATTAATAAGTTAATCTTCATTTCCCTCAGAAAATATTTTCAGAATGACTAGGGAAAAAATAGAGGATTCTGGTCAAGATAGAAGTATAGGTAAATGTGGTACTCATATCCTCCCACAACCACATCAAAAATATTGGGTTGGCCAAAAATTCCATTTAGTTTTCATTTTCACCAATAACTTTATTGATTTGGATATTCTGAGTATGTCCGCTATCTCCTGCTTTTGGTTTCTAGTGGGTCGAGGCCAGGGTTGCTGCTAAACATCTTCCAGTGCATAAGATAGCCCCACAGCAAAGAATTATTTGGTCTAAATGTCAATAGTACTAAGAAACTTCACAAACCACTTTTAACATGTTTGATTAGTCATAGTACTTCTTCATACACTGCACAAATCTTTTTTGCATTTCAGTTGCATTTTTACCTTTCTTGAAGCAATAAAGCATAATATGCTGAAAATGTTACGTATTTTCTTCCATCTTCAATATTAAAATAGCTGCACAAAAATTCACTAATTTTGATAATTTTAAAAAAATGCATGCTGATATAACAGCTGTTACAATACAATCTAATAAAATTGAAGTTAAAGACAAGTAAGCACTTACTAGAGCCATTGTATGGAAAAAACTAAATGAACTTTTTGGCCAACCCATACAGGTATAGAACCACCACCATTCAGAGCTGCCCACATTCTAGCTGAACAGGAAGGCCTACAGCTAAAGATATAAAAAAGAAGCCACAGCAAGACTGGTAGGAGGGGCAAAAACGCAGAATGTGCTGGCCCCACATCCACGTGTAGCTGTTAAAAGCTAGGAGGTATATCTTAGCTGCAGAGATAACCCCAAGGAATGAGGGGTCCCAGCCCAAAAACAAAGTCCCCAGCCCAGGGTTCCAATGCTGGGGAGAGAAGTCCCCATAACTTCTGGCTGTAAAATCCAGCAGGGATTTTGGCTGAGGGAAGCAGTGGGCTTCTGAGTCCTAGGCGTTTCTCTTAAAGGGCCTGCAGCACACAAACTTACTCGGACTCACTCCCTCTGAGCTCCAGCGCTGGGGGAGCAGCCCAAAAGGAACTAGGGACATAAAGGGAGAAATTAAAGTGTATGGCATCAGGGTGAGAGCTGGAAGAGCAGCTTCTTCCCAGACAGAAGTGCTGGCAGAAACCATTGTTCCTTTCCTAAGCCCTTTGCCCACAGAGCCCATAGGCTCTGAATCTTCATCAGCCAGATTAACACTGCCCTGCCCTGCCCTGGTGATTCTCTGAGGCCCCACCCTACCCAACTTTCAGGTCCACCCAAACTTTTTCCAGTGGCTTTTCCATATAATGACCTGTCTTGGCTCATACTTCAAATTTTCCTAAACTCTCTCAAACAAGTAGCATCTGGCCTTGATATGCCCCATACCTTTTGCTATGAGGCCCCTGGCCAGCCACTACCAGCAGCCAGCCTTGGTTCACATTTGGCCTCTCTTGGGCATATCTAAGCCCAGCACAAGTAGCAGCCAACTGTAGATTGCTTTGTAGCATGTGCCTGGTGACCCCAGGTAGAATATAGGTGGTGGCTGACCTTGGCCTGCACCTCGTGGGAGGCCCCAGAGCCAGCGCATCAATTGGACAGCTTCAGTCCATGTCAAAGCCCCACCTAAGTTACTCACTCAAGGGGCTGATTCATGGGCACCAGAGCTCTGCTGAAGTAAGTCCTGCTCCTTGGGGTGGTTCCCTATACAGCTGATCCTCCATGGTGGTCACAGCCAGTCCTTACAGCTGATTGGCCTGGGGTTAAATAATGCCTGCTGACATGTCCATAGCAATCAAGGCTCAACAACAGGAGGAAGCACAGAGCCCACATGGTGGGGAGGTGGGACATCTGCAGTGCTCTGCTCTGGTGAGCAGGGAGGCTATACCATTGGACCCTATGGAACACTTACTGTATTAGGCCGCTCTACCAAGCCTGGGAGATGTAGCATCTCTATCTAATACACAGAAACAAACACAGAGAGGCTGCCAATACTAGGAGACAAAAAAACATGTCACAAGTGAAAGAACAGAGCAAAACTCCAGAAAAAGAACTAAACAAAATACAGACAAGCAATCTACTAGATGCAGGATTCAAAACATTGGTTATAAGGATGCTCAATGAACTTAGGACTTCAACAGCACTAAAAAGGACCAGTCAGAAATGAAGGATATACTAACTGAAATGAAGAATAATTTATAGGGAATCAAAAGTAGAGTATATGAAGCTGAGAATCAAACAGTGATTTGTAATATAACGAAACAAAAAATACCCAATCAGAACAGTAAAAAGAAAAAAGAATCCAAAAACATGAAGACCGTGTAAGGAGCCTCTGGGACAACTTCAAGCATACCAATATTTATAGCACAGGGGTGTTGGAAGGAGAAGAGAGATAGCAAGAAGTTGAAAAGCTATTTGAAAAAATAATAATGGAAAACTTACCTAACCTGGTGAAGTAAATAGACATACAAGTCCAGAAAGCACAGAAAATCCCAAACAAGATGAATCCAAAGAGGCCCACACCAAGACACATCATAATTAAAATGTGAAAGGTTAAAGACAAGGAGAGGAAAAAAAGAAAAAATCTTTTTTTCAAAAAAGATTTTACTTATTTATTTTTAGAGAGAGGGGAAGGGAGGGAGAAAGATAGGGAGAGAGACATCGATGTAAGAGAGAAACATTGACTGGTTGTCTCTATGCCCCTAAATGGGGACGTAGATTGCAACCCCAGCATGTGCCAAGACTGGGAATCAAAACAGCAACCTTTTGGTTGACGGTCTGGTGCTCAATCCATGAGCCACATCACCCAGGGTGACAAAGAGAAAATCTTAAAAGCAACAAGGGAGCTCCCATAAGACTGTCAGCTGATTTCTCAACAGAAACTTTGAAGGCCAGAAGGGAGTGGCAAGAAATTTTCAAAGTGGTGAAAAGCAAGAATCTACAAGCAAGGTTACTCTACTCTAAATCTGTAATTTAGATTTCATTTATTTGTTTTCTACAGAGAGAGGAAGGGAGGGAGAAAGAGAGGAAGAGAAACATCGGTGTATGAGAGAAACACTGACTGGTTGCCTCTTGCACAACCCCACCGACTGGGGACCTGGCCTGTAACCCAGGCATGTGTGGACTGGAAATTAAACTGGCAACCTTTCAGTTTGTGGAATGATACCCAACACATTAAGCCACACCAGTCAGGGCTATTTAGAATAGAAGGACATGAAGAGCTCCCCAGACTAGAAAAAACTAAAGGAGTTCACCACCACCATACTAGTGTTACTTGAAATGTTAAAGGGTCTTCTTGAAGAAGAAGAAGAAAAAAAAAAGATAAAAAATATGAACAATTAAATGGCAATAAATACATACCTATCAACAACTGAACCTAAAAAAACAAAATAAACACACAACCAGAACATAAACAGACTCATAGACAGAGAAAACATTTTAATGGTTGCCAGTTGGGAATAGGGTTGGGGGTAGTGTAAAAAAGGTGAAGAGATTAAGAAGTAAAAATTGGTAGTCACCAGTCATGGGGATGTAAAGTACGGCATAAGAAATATAGCCTATAATATTCTAATAACTATGTATGCTGTCAGATGGGTACAAGATTTATTGGGATGCTCACTTGGTAAATTATATACTGTTTAATCATGGGGCTGTACACCTGAAACTAATATAGTACTATATGTCAACTATAATTGAAAACATAAATGATTTAAAAATATTATAATCATGTTTCAAGAAAATTTAAATGAAAATTCACAATAGATAATTTAAATAAGAAAATCCCCACATCGGTGCTTCATTTTAGGGTTTACTCTAATGTTAACCCACATTTAAAGAGAATGGGTAACACATGAAAAAACAAGAGTAAGGTGGTCCATATAAATTAAACTGTAAAACAATACACAGTGGATCAGGATCCAGCTGGTGTAGCTCAGTAAACTGAGCGTCGGCCTGTGAACCAAAGGGTCACTGGTTCGATTCCCCAGTCAGGGCACATGCCTAAATTGAGGGCCAGGACCCCAGTATGGGGTACACGGGAGGCAACCACACATTGATGTTTCTCTTCCTCTCTTTCTCCCTCCCTTCCCCTCTATCTAAAAATAAATACAATGGATCAGGGAACAGATATGCAAAATCATCCTGGGGAAAAATGGTGATTTCTGGGCAAAACACGATGGGTCAGTGAAACCACCAAGTATCATTAAATCTAAAGAGGAACCATTCATTGAACTGAATGCCTATACACAGTGGCTGCTGTGTATAGACTGGGGATCAAAATTGTTAATGTTCTTATCCTCATGTAGATAGCATGGTGGATGACTAGTTTTTAAAACAGCAAACAAGCATTTAAGTATAAACTACCCCAATTGTGAAGAGACTGAAGAACAGGGAATTCCGAAAAAAAAAAAAAATCAGAGGAAATACCAGTTTCTTTTGGGGAATTATTTAAACAATATCAGAACAGGATTCATCACATAAAAAGTGAAATATTGCAGACAGAGGAAAGGGCAGCATAAAAGTACCTGGAGCGGGAAAGAGCTTGGAAGATTTAAGATCTTGGACCATCTGGAGCCATGGGAGAGTGGAATAAGATGAGGGAAGAGAAGCAGACATGGGCCAGATCATAAATGCCTTATAGAACATGTTAAGAAACTGAATTTTTTTTTTTTGGATGGTAGATATTGTTAATATCTATAAGAAACTGAATTTTTTAAAGTGCTAATGAAAGTCATTGAAGACTTTAAATAGAAGACAAATATAAGCCAAATTACACTTTTAAAAGATCAAATTGGCTGCTATATGGTGACTGGATTGAAGGGAGCAAGAATGTTAACAAGAAGATAAAACTACTACAGCATCAGAAGTTTAGTCAAGAAAAAGATAATTTAAAAGTGAGCGCAAATATGAACAGGCAGTTCACGGAAGAGTGCATCTAAGTGGTCAACAAAAACACTGGTAGTGAGAGAAATGCAAATTAAAACAACAGTAGGGCATTAGTTTTGATACCTGAGACTAAAAAAATAAATCAGAAGAACCGTAAAATCTGTTGTTGGTGGACATGTAGAGAGAAAGTACTCACACACCCTGCTGATAGAAATGTTAAGTGTTTCAATTTTTCATGGAAGCAATATGAAAATATCTAAACTCTATAATATTTACCCTTTGGCCCTGTAATCCTACTACTAGGGACCTAGGCCATAAAAATAAAACTACAAGTATGTATTTAATGTTACATTGTTTGTAGTGGCAAAAAGGGGGAAAGGAAATAGTTGTATACACACACAAAATAGTAAGTGAAAATAAGATGTGGCGAAAAAAAATGAACACGCAGATTAGGCCATTTAAAAGGAAAAAAAGGGCTGCATTAAAAATCACACATTTACACATTTTATGAATATTATGTACATGTGCATATGTATAAAGAACTCACTGACAAGCTAAATGAAGAGGAAATCAGTTAGTCAGTTGCGGGTATCAAGAAGAAGAAGGTCCCTAAAAGATGACACTAGCAGTATTGCTTGCCTGAATCCACAGACATGTCTTGGTTCGTCTTTTAACCATCTCCCTTATTAATCATTCATATTAAACTCTGATTTCCCTCACAGAGAAAACATTAGGAGAGGACGTGCTAATTTGTAACATGCATATTAAGTTGGACGGATAATAATCATATATATAACTAAAAAATTGGTTTACGCATTAATCTCTGAGAAATTGGTTAGCAAGAAACATTCCCTTAGATCTTTATCTTCTTTTAGTATACTAACAAGATAGTTTTTTGAGCCTACAAGACTGAGGACCAGACCCTAAAAAGAAAGACCATATCAACTTATGGCAGACCTGACAAGGAGACTATCAGGGCTTTGCCAAAAGACAACCAACACCCATCCCTTCAGGTTACAGAGAAAATGTTAAAACATTCTTTGGAAGTGTGAAAGAGTTAAAGTGAGGGTTTGGAACAATATACTATTATAGATCAATCAGAACATAACATTTTAGTCTCTCAGAATTTAGAATTTAAGTGTCCAATTTATCTTCTATAGAATTTTACAGAAGTGGCTGGAATTATGGATAGCTAGCTATTTGACTAGATAAACACTTATATCCCTGTATCACCTCTTAATATGTATTATAAGTAATGATTCACTGAATGACTGTGGCAACATTCATTTTTGCATCTAAAACTTGTTTACATCAAGACTGTTTAATTCTATACAAGAATTCAACAATATCCATATCTATTGCTTTCTGAGTTCCAAGAGTTTTGACAGTGAGAGGGCTCTTGTTAGCTAAATCTACTGATATACTGAATGTCATACGGCAAATAGCAAGATTTTGGATAATGGGAGACTGATCTAAAATGCATCCTTGGGGGATCACTTCATAAATTATATAACTGTCCAACTACTATGCCATATACCTGAAGCTAATATAAAATACTTCAAAATGTCAATAGTAAATGAAAAAATTAAAATAATAAGGTATCCTTATCTATTCAGGTTGAGTTCAGATAATGAATGTGGACAGAAAAAGTTCAGCTACTGTCAGATGACTGTATAGTCCTATATTTTATATTACAAAAGGTAATCCTAAAACATTTGATGAATACCATAAATATATGATGGGTAATACAAAGATAAATATGTCAAGAATATAATTCTGTGTGAAGAGAAATGACAGTGTCTTCATGCCATTCCTACTGAGTAACATTATCAATTTCATCCTACAGTTGAAAAGAAGTTTCAAAGTCAAGCAATCTGCCCAAGTAAACACATAGCCAGTGAACAGTAGCACCAGGATTCAGACTCAGGTTTGTTTGATGCTCCTACCAATGTTACACTCCTTTCTGTCCCACCAAAAAATTGTTAAGAAAATTGGATGCCATAGTTAAAAGGCCAACAACAAAGAATGGAGCTATAAACAAAAGCTCAAACACATTTAAAATGGTTAATGCATAAGCTTTTAAAAATACAACAGAATGAAAGCAGACTCTGGGAAAGCTGACTCTGGGAAGAGTCAGCAAGCTTTTGGAAGTAAGATCTCAAAAACTCAAACCCTACTCTTTCAAGGTGTTGGGAGAAGTATATTCCATTACGGATGACCACATAAACTCTGATAAAATGAAGTGAGTAGATGTGGGCAGAATCATTTTTGGACAGTGAAAGGACGCTAAATATAGCAAGGACTGGTATATATACACACACACATATAATATGTAGTATACGTTAACCTTGACTGTAGGTTTCTTACCCCTACTATGAAATTTGTAGTAAGAACCTTCACAGGAGAAATCCATTTGTTAAACTCTAAAATTTACCTTATTCTTTACTGGGTCAATATTCTTTACAGGTGTGACAGAAATAATTCTCACAGGGTTCTCTTCATTTTCACTAACTCCAGTTTCTGCTGCTTCTGAACTTTGTTCCCTGTTGAAGACAAATAAACCAAAACTTCTTTATGTCACTAGATGAACAGAAAGTTTGCTCTCTCACTATACCAATAAAGAAACAGAGGCTCTGGCTGGTTTAGAAGAAGTAATGTTAGCAAGATTCAGACCAGTGGTTATAGGTCACTGGTCTATTATATCGTGTTATTTTTTAAAAAAACATTTTATTTATTTTCTTAGAGAGAGGGAGAATAAGATGAAGAGAAATATTGATGTGGGAGTGAAACATCGGTCAGTTGCCTCTTGCATGCCCTGAACTGGAGAACTGGCCTGCAACCCAGGCATGTGCCCTGACTGGGAATTGAATCGGCGACCTTTCGGTTCATAGGCTGGCACTCAGTCCACTGAGCCTCACCAACTAGGGATATATCAAGTTATTGATTTCCATTTGATTTACTAATATAAAACAAAAATGGCTCCCTAAAACTATCTGAGAGAAAGATTAGTTGTCAAGAAACAAAATAACACAACTATTCTAAGCCTATCTCTTGGGGGTGAAAAACTCTAAAGAAAAACAAAAATGCAATGACAGATTGTAGTACAGTTGTCTCTAGTCTGTTCTTAATGCTCTGCAAAGGTGGGGGTTGCAAGAGGCCACGGGGAGGTGATTGAACCCTACCACCTCTGTAAACCACAGATTTCACATTAGTTTATTCTGTATTTCCGGGTTCTACTGCTAAGAATGTGTTTAAAACACCACCAGTTGAGTTTATTCTTAAAATTTTATGGGTAAGAATAAAATAAGTTAATTATAAATCCTTGTTATAATAATAAAATTAGTTATATTATAGAAATCGAACTTTTACTAAACTTTATACACACTTGGAATGCTGTAGCACACTCTCAATTTATATCATTATTTATACCAAAATCCAGCATGATTATTTTGTACCAAAACAGTTCCTGAAGTCTATTTTTGTGATACTGAGTACTGAGGAGTGATAGTAACAAAAACAACTGGAGAAAAGAATTACCTTGATCGATTTCCGGTTGAAGGGTTCAGTTCTGAATTTACATTAATATTGCTTCCAGTCTCAGCTCCGGTGCTTCTCACATATGGTTTCCTTCCTGTTGCTGATAAAGGTTTGTTTACTGCACCTAGTACTCCAGCAGGTTTTGGCTAAAAATTACACATACGCATGTTATTTTATACCTTACTGAAATGAATACATATAAATTTAGGCACATGTAAGAGATGCTGTTTAGCTTAAGCCATGAAATTATTATTTTCAAAAGTTAATCCTAAATTTGTTAAAAATGATAATTCTGTAAAACAGTTTATCTGAATACAATAGTTACAAGTCATAAATATTTCCTCTACTTAGTAATAGCTACATAATATCTAATTATACCTCACTGCTCAAAATAAAAGTGCCCCTCAAACACAGTGAATAGAATAAATAAGACAATAAAATTTATTATGAGTAAACTATTGATGTATATAGTAATAGTTCAGATAATGTAAATCAAAAATTAAATTTCCTGCCCTGGCTGGTGTGGCCGAGTGGACTGAGCACCGGCCTGCGAACTGAAAGGTCATCAACTTGGTTCCCAGTCAGGGCACATGAGTGGGTTGCAGGCCAGGTCCCTATCTGGGGACATATGAGTGGCAGCCAATTGCTGAATCTTTCGTACATCCATGTTTCTCTCCCTCTCTCCCTTCCTTCCCCTCTCTCAAAAAATAAGTAAAATCTTTAAAAAAAATTAAATTTCCATTACTCTTTTAGGTGTGATATTAGTACTTTTATAGAATATAATTTGTCTAATTCACTAATACTTTAAAATTATTTCCTGTCTTTATCTTATATATCTAAATTTATTATACTAATTTTCAAGAAAATCTGCTTGGTGGATTCTAAATGATCTGAAGCCTATCAGGAATGATGAGGACACAAAGTGGTTCATGGCCAAAAAAAAGCTTGAGAGAACAAATGCTTTAGATGATACAATCCACAGCATGATCCCTAAGAATCAGGAACTACAAAATCTGCAGGGTAGTTAATGGTTATTTCAAAGAATATCACAAGTAATACACACATGAGACGAAGATCCTCAAATTATCTAGTACATAATACCTTTCCTGTTAACAGAAGTACTCTTGTCTCTTCTGAAATATAACTCTTATCATTACAGAAGTCCTATTAAAAAAAAAAAGTGAACATGTGTATTTTTATTATATTTGTGTTTACACATCAATTAATCACATAATCAAAGCATATTTAATGAACTATATTTTAAGTCTAGCTTTAAAATCAAATCAATGGCATTTAAGACAGGCACATGTCAGAGATAAATTATCATATTTAAAATAAAACACTCGCATTTTTTTATATTTTGATTTTGTACAAATCATAAAAGTAAATACACAGCCAAAATGTAAGTGAATTATAATGTTCCTTGGCTGCTGTGATATTGATCAGTTGCTGAATGAATTAAACCAAATGTGGACACTGAAGGTAGTTTCTTGAAAGTTATATCTATATAAACTTAAGAAGAGCTCAGCCCTGGCCAGGTGGCTTAGTTGGTCAGAGTGTCATCCTGACATACCAAGGTTGTAGGTTCAGTTCCCAGTCAGGGCACATACAAGAATCAATCATTGAATGCATAAATAAGTGGAACAACAAACTAACGTTTCTGTCTCTCTAAAAAATCAATAAACAGGAAAAAATTAATTTAAAAAGTTCAGATTTGATCATTTGATGCCTCTCCGTTAAATATCCTGGAAACAGTACACAAATGAATCATAACCATGTCACAGAAACAAAATGATTTACTACAATCAAGAAAGTAACGATTTCTTTTACTATGTTCACTTTCTTACTAGTGTTACAGGAAAAGAAGAGAGGGCTTAAATGTGCCCATAAAGAAAGAACACATTTGGCATGTGTTCTAGACAAAGCTGTACTTTTTTTCCTTTCTTTTTGCACAAAGGCTTTTATGTAGCTAAAATAAATGTTACAAAGCCTGGACACCCGAGTACTTTTATTTTATTCATGAAGATATACTATAGTCTCAGTAGGCTCACTGTCTTAACTAGTGTTTCAATTTATACCAGATTAGCACAGAAAAGGAAATGAGGAAAGTTGCTAATTGAAAACAGAAAAAACTTAAGTTATTATTAAAAAGGCTAAGAACCTTTTCAAATGTAAGTTTTAAATGTCAAATAAAAAAAACTATTAAAATTATGCGTAGTGACAAAAGAATTTTATTCTTGATAATGCAATCACTACTGTATGAAGGGTCTACTTGGGTACTATTCCAGTCATGGAGCCCTGGGTTAAGAATAAAGTAAATTTAAATTCAAGAGCTCACTTAAGAATATTTGTAAAGATAAGTAAATTCAATTAGAGGACAAATAACCTTGCAATCTTTATAACTGGTATAAAAAAACCAGGCATAGTAAATGACAAATACTAAATAATTAAAGAAAATCCGTTTAAATTTGTCACAAGTATGGCACTAAAAGTAGGAAGCTCCGTTTCCTGGAATGTTCTTCTGTAAAATAACACAGGGGGAGGTATCCTCTGAAGTACATCTTCAGGTTTAAAATGTGTAAAAAAAAATTTAAATGCTATATATTTTCCAATTAAAAATATTTAAAATTCTGTCTTTTAAACAAAGCACATGAAAATTAAACTTTAAAATATGACCTTAAATCAGGAAATAAAGGGTTTTTTAAAAAGTTTTAAAAATGGTAACAATCATTATTAAAGGAAATAGTCAAAAGAAAAATATTCACTACTCAATGTTCTTTCTATCCTTGATATGACTAATTAAAAAAAATTAGGTGGAGAAACTTAAATGAGCTTTAATTGGCTGGAAAACTTATTTACATGGAAAACTTAATTTGCTGATAGCAGAAAAAATGTACTACGTATTAATTACTAATATAATTTATTTAATGCTGACTATGTGACAAACTTACAAACCTAGTTATCATACTAATAATTATTCACAGGTATTAGCATCATCTACATTTCACAGATGAAGAAACTGAGGCTTAGGAAAGTTAATGTGTAAAGTCTCTCAAGTTAGACATGGTTGACTAGAATCCATGTCTATCCCATTGTCAAAACCAATTCCATTAATTCTAAATTTTCATTTCATATATATATATATATATATATGAATGTATGTACATATATATATATATTCACACTGGATCAAACATTACATACTAGATATATCCAGAAGGAATAGTTCACTTAAGACCACCACCACCAAGCTTGATTTGTATTCTCCTACTCTGTAAGGTGAGAATGATATTGTTCAGGGCTCTGAAAGACACTCTCCCATTTCTTCATAAAATCACAGAGGTATTTTTTAACTCTATGGTCAAGACAATCCAATATTTGCCACTAGGGGTGATGGTAACTGAAATTTAAATCAGTTTGTGTGGTAGAAAAATGAGGGGAAAGAAAATTACCTTTTCAGGTTGTGTAAAAAATTTCATTGGAAGGACTGGATCCTTTGGTGAATCTGCATTGCACAAAGCACTTTTACTATTTATAACACACAGAGCCACATCACACACTGTATAAAGTTTCTAGGGAGAAAAAGAAGAAAGATCATATATAGCTTTCAGTAGTGCAAAATAATTACAAGAACCAATTCTACCCAATGCATAAAATGGAATCAGAAGAAGGATGTGTGGTTATTTATTCCTTGAACATTTCGCATTTGTATTTGACATTTATTCTAATGTAGCGTCCTGGTAAAACAAACAAACAAACAAACAACCTTTCATTTAACATGAATACCAAGTATGCATTTAAAATAGCAGACTGTGGCTCAGTGGATTGAGGTCAGGCCTGAGAGCCGAAAGGTCGCAGGTTTGATTCCCAGTCACAGCACATGTCTGGGTTGCAGGCCAGGTCCCCAGTTGGGGGTGTGCGAGAGGCAACTGATCAACTTATCTCTCACACATTGATGTTTCTCTCCTGCTCTTTCTCCCTCCCTTCCCCACTCTCTAAAAATAAATAAATAAAAAAACTTAAAAAAAAAAAGCAAAGCAAACCAAACCAAACCAAAGGAAACAAAAATACCTACTTGTCTATAACTCTTACTAAAAGTCTGTAAGACTGCATAGTTGTAATTTTATTAGTTCTTATCCCCTTGCTGTAGAAGTTTTAATGTCTTTTTCAGAGTAATAAACAGTCCTCAAATAACAGAATTCAATTGTAACGAAATGCAATAAAAACTGACTATAAATATGTATTTGTATAAACATTCTGTAATCTAATATAGCATGTGATAAAAAACACAAGTGGGACTAGGATCATAATATTTTTCCCTGTAATATCTTAATACCCATTGGCTTCATATATCTTACTTCATTTGTCTTGGATTCATCTGGAGACTGGGCATCTTTTGTTAACTTGATGTTCTCTGCCATCTTCTTCATAAAGGCATGGCTATTGTTTTCATTCTTTGTCATTAAAACTTCAAGCATGAACCATAGGCACCTAAATGGTAAACATATTATTCACCTATTAAAGAAACTAATGTAGGTGTTTTTGCTTAAATGGATTAAATATCTTCTTGGGAAGTTCTGTTGCTTGAATGTAATGATAGTAAAATATAAAGAAAATCCTAATGATTAGTAGAAATAGCCTGTTAATATTCAGTTCAATGGAAAATTAAATCACAAAATATTAAACATAATGAAAAGACAGCTGAATATGAAAAAAACTGATAGTTTCATGAGGTACAAAAGGACTCATTCTATAGGTACTCATTCTATAGGTATTCAACAAACATTTAGATGATTTCGCACGTATTAATGCCTAGCAATGATGAGCAAACCAGCACGCAGGAGAGTCTTGCCATTCTGACTATTTGAAAGCTACGCAGAAGGACTAGGATAAGTATGTAATTCTTCTGTGACATAATTCTGAACTGCATATGCTATGAGGCTGATGCGCATAGCAGTAAGTCACTCGGCTAAGCAGTCACATCTCAAACCAGTTTTGCTATATTCCACTTGTTACTATACACTCAATCCATCAAGTGTCTGAAGGGGACACCTGAATTTCTAAGTAAAAGTGAATGCTAAATCAGGGTGAACATTAGAATCACTTGGGAACTTAAACTGACAAACCCAGGGAAAGGACCATTTTTAATAAGTTCCCAGGATGATTCCCAGCCACGGCACTACTGCTTTACTGCATCGACGGGGACAAATCATCTGATGATAATCTATCTATGTGTACTTCTTTGTCTACATTCTTTGTAAGTTTTAAGGAACTACTGTAAGGGAGAAATTTAGCATTAGGTTAATGGAGTTTGTTTTCAGTAGACCTGTCTTACAAGAAATACTAAATTGAGTCACTTCACTAAATGAAGTGAAAGGACACTAGACAATAACCTGATGCTGTAAGAAGAAATAAAGAATACTGGTAAAGGTAACAACATAGGTAATATAAAAGCCAGCATTATTATACTTTGATTTGTAACCCCCTTTTTAGATAGATGACTTTAAAAGCAAATGTATAAATATCTCTATAAATGGAAACAATGTATAAAGATTTAATTTCTAACAATAACAATATAAAGGGAGTGGGGCAGAGATAATATAGGAACACACTGTTTGTATACTATTGAAACTAAGTTGCTATTATTCAAAACTTGGTTGTTACAAGTTTAAGATGTTAATTAGAATCACTAAGAAAATATACATAAGATACAGAGAAAACAAAGTTACTTGGCAGAAGTAACTCCTTCCTTTATCAGTAAATACTTTAAATGAAAATAAAGTAAATCTCTCAATTAAAAAGCAGAGATCAGAATGAATTAAGAAAAAATAATTCCCCCCATATGCTGTCTACAAGAGACTCACTTTACATAAAAGAATGTAAAAGGATAGAAAAATATATTTCATGGAAACAGTAACCAAAAGAGAGCTGGTGTCTATTATCAGACAAAATGAATTTAAAGTAAAAAAAAAAAAAAGATTACAAGAGGCCCAGAAGGACTATACTGATAAAAGGTTCAATCCAGCAAGAAATCTATGACTGTTATAAATAAATAGGACTCTAAAAACAGAGCTGCAAAATCTATGAAGCAAAAATTGACAGAATTAATGAGATAAACAGGTAGTGCTAACAATAATAATCAGACAGTTCAATACCCTATTTCCAATAATGGATGGGAAAGCCAAAGACAAGATCAATTTTTAAAAAATAGAAAACTTGGTCTGGTTCAAGATAGCAATGTCAGAAGATCTTGAACTTACCTCCTCCCATGGACACAAGAGTCTACTGCACATAGAGAACAATTTTCTCTTCAAAAACCATAAAGTGTGGCTGACTGGTGACCATACAGTGGGCAAACAAGAAGAAAACCCTATCTAAGTGGGTAGGAAAGGCTAAAGACAATCTTACCATAACCACTAACCCCAATGCTGTGACCCATAAACCAGAGGGAACCCAAAATCTGGAACTTCTCCCTGAGGAGCAAAGGATTCAAACCCCACATTGGGCACCCCAACTTTTAAGACACTCCAGAGATGAGCCCCCAAAACATCTCATTTTGAAAACCAACAAGGCTTGCATCCTGAGACCCACAAGACGGTGGCAATACGAAATGGGCTCATACGCTTGAACTCACTTGGCCCAGGGACCAGCTCAGAGGTAGCTGATCGTGCCCAGACTTAAAGTAAGGGAGATTTGCCTGCTTGTATTAAAACCTCTTCCTAAGGGGCAGGCAGTTAATTTAACACACACATTTAGGGACCTGCTACAATACTCTCTGGGGCTGGAGACTGGCAGGTGCCATCTTGGTACTTTCCCTTTGCCATGCTCCCGAGAACCAGTAGCACCAGAAGGGAACCTTTACATGTGTCTGATGCACCAATTTTTGTGGCTGCTGCCCAGGGAATGCCTCTTCATTGTCTCACTCTGGAGTCCAGGGGGCCTTGTATTCTTGGTCACGTGGGACTGTAATAATTGGTGTCACCCAGAAAGGGGCACATATTTGTCTGGTGCTCTGATTTTTGTGACTGCTCCCAGGAGATACATCTATATCGCCTGGCTCTGGTGTCGAGTGGGGCTTACACTTATGGATTCCACAAGACTGTACCCAAGAACTCTTAAACAGCTAACCACGCCCAGGGCACGGCAAGGATCAACAGACCCAGAGCTCTGTGAAGGAAGCCTATTAGCTAATCATCATGACTGTGGCCTAAGGGGCAGGCCTCAAATTAAGCACATCTGTGAGCTAACTATAATTTTTACCCAAAGGTAGGCAGTATCTTCATGCTTACCCTTTGCCATACTCCAGAGCACCAGTGTCTCTTAGAGGATAGCATTACATGCACCTGGTGGCCTGTTTTTGGGGGTGACACCCAGAGGACTCCCTTTGATCACTTAGCTCTTGTGGCCAGAGAGGTTCGTGTTCCTTGGTCCCATGGGACTGTGGCAATAGGAGGGACAATTCTTGGCAGGCTACCATTCCCAGGACACTGCACAGAGAGTGGACTGAGGCACACATCCCCAACTTCCTGTGAAGGAGGTCTCTTTCCTTGTCTTGGAGGCAGGCTTCAGGTTGGGCACACATGTAGTGGGGTCCACAGAGTTGCTCTCAAGGATCATAGGCTGTGGATGCCAGCTTGGTACGAGCCGAGCCTTCTGCTTTGCTCCAGTGTGCTGATATGTCTCAGAAAGGAGTTTGTACACTTGTCTGGAGCCCTGACTTTTGCGACTGCCTCCCAGTGGACACCTGCAGATTGCCCAGCTCTGGGGGACAATGGAGCTTATGCCTGCAACCTCTCAGGACTGTATATAACTGTTTACTGTTAAAAGCTGCAGCCTGAGGGTCTAGCTTCCAGTCAGCCTGAATCTTGGTGCTGAGATCCTCCTCCTTGAAACTTGACATGTCTTGGCACGTCCTCAACTACTTAAAGCTGTAAAAAATATAAGAGGCCGCTTGGATGAGCACAAAGGTTGGAGAAATGACCAAGAGCTGGGGCAGAGCTGAACGAACGAAAAGGTTCAACCCCCACAAGAAGCCACTGGTAGCTGTTTCACCTAATGCATAGAAATCAGCACAGAGAATCAAACAAAATGAAGAAACAGAGGAGGACTATGTTCCAAATAAAAGAGTAACATAAAAGCTCATTAAAAAAAAAAACCTTAATGAAATGGCGATAAGTAGTTTACCTGATAAAGAGTTCAAAGCAAAAGTCATAAAATGTTTTGATAAACATAACGAGAACTTCAACAAAGAGAAAATCTTAGAAGGTACCAAATATAAGTCACAGAGCTGAAGAATACAGTAACAGAACTGAAAAATACAATAGAGGGGCTTAATAGTAGACCAGATGTAGCAGAAGGATCAGTCAATCTGAAGACAGGCAGTGCAACTCACCTAATCAGAGCAGCAAAAAGGAATAAATAAAAAATAAAAAAGAAAGTGATAATAGAGTAAGGGACATATAGGACAAGATCAAACAGACTTAACATTCACATTACAGTCTTCCCAAGAGAAGAGAGAGGAGGCAGAAATATTATTTGAAGATATAGTGGCTGAAAACTTTCCTAAGGTGGAGAAAGTAAAAGAACATCAGATCCAGGAAGAGTTCTAAATAATATGAATGCAAAGAGACCCTCACTAAGACACATTATAATTAAATCATCAAAGTTAAAGACAAGGGGAGAATATTAAGAGCAGTAAGTGGGGGACTAATTATGTACAAAGGAACCCCCATAAGACTATGGGCAGATTTTTCAATACCTTTTACTTATTTAAAAAAATATATATTTATTTAGACAGAGGGGGAAGGGCAGAGAAATAGGGGGAGAGAAACATCTGGGGATCTGGCCTGCAACCCAGGCATATGCCCTGACTGGGATTTGAACAGGTGACCTTTTGGTTCACAGGCTGAGAACCAAAATGTACTGAGCCACACCAGCCAGGGCATAAATAAATTTTAAAGGCTAAAAGGAGTGGCAAGATATGTTCAAAGTGCTGAAAGAAAACCTTCAGTATCATTCAGAGTTGAAGGACAGAGAATTTTCCAGGGAAGTAAAAGCAGAAGGAATTCATTACCACTAAACTGCTTTAACAAGAAATGTTATAGGAAGTGTGCAAATTAATAACAGGAACATGTGTAAAAGAATAAATCTCACTAGAAAAGTAAAGATTATACCTCATAGTAAAGGTAGTGGATTAAGTACTTATAAAGCTAGAATGAAGATTAAAAGACAAAAGGAAAAAATATAATTCCAATAATTAGTTATGAAATACACAAAATAATAAGGTAAAAAATGTGATATCAAAAACATAAAATGGGGGTGGGGAGTAAAAATGCTGAGCTTCAGGATGGGATCAAACTTAGGTTGTTATTACCTTAAACAGTTATAATAAATACACAAAAGATACAGAGAAAGGAATTCAAGCAAACCACTAAAGAAAGGCATCAAACTTCAAAGGAAGAGAGCAAGAGAAGAAGGGAACAGAGAGGAACTACAAAAGCAGCTAGAAAGCAATGAACAAAATGGCAATAAGCATATATCAATGATTACTTTATATGGACTAAATTCTCCAATTGAAAGACAGAGTGGCTGGGTGAATTAAAAAAAAACAAACCATATATATGCTGCCTACAAGAGACATACTGTAGGTATAAAGACACACAGAGATTCAAAGTAAAGGGATGGTAAGATATTGCATGCATATCAGGCTGGAGTAGCTATACGTATATTAGACAAAAAGAAGGGCATTACATAATGATAAAGTCCATCCAATATGAAGATGTAACAATTGTAAATATTTATGCACCCAACACAGAAGCACCTAAATATATAAAGCAAATATTAACAGACTTAAAGGGAGAAACAGACAGCAATACCACAATAGTATGGAACTTTAATACCCCAGTGACATCTTAGATAGGGGTGGTCTTGTGGGATTGAGCCCTGTACCTGTGAAATCTGACTCTATCTCCTGGTAGATAGTGTCAGAATTGAACTGAATTTTCAGACACACTGCTGGTGTCCAAAAATTGCTTGTTGGTATGGGGAAGCCCCCCAACATGCGCGCGCGCACACACACACACACACAGAGGAACTGAATCCAGGAACCATTTTTAGTCACACAGCTGTGATTAGAACCTATGTCTCCTGAAACCTAATCCTGTAGCTTCTTAAAATAGGTATCAGTGTAGACTTATTTTCAAGCATTTGAAATACAGCAGAGTCCCCTCCACCTGTGGGGGATATGTTCAAACCCCCCACAGTGGATGCCTGAAATCATGGATAGTACTGAACCCTATATACTGTTTTTCCCTATACATTCATACCTATGGCACAGTTTAATTTATAAATTAGGCACAGTAAAAGATTAACAACAATAACTAATAAAACAGAACAATTATACAAAAGAATGATTCATGTCCTGGACGGCATGGGGTGAGATGGAGTTAGAGGTGTGAGATTTCATCACACCACTCATAATGGTGTGCAACTGTTATTTATGAATTTATTAACAATAGTTTATTTCTGGAATTTTCCATGTACTATTTTCACACCATGGTTAACCATGGGTAACTAAAACTGTGAGAAGTAAAATAATGGATGGCGGGGGGACCCTACTGTATAAAGACATTACCACTGGACTGATGTGTTAGAAGAAACAACAACAGTGACAATCCTTCAAAATGTTATAGGTCTCATACCAACATTAACAGTAATGTTGGACAACATACAACATCTCTCCCAGTTGTTAAGATGTTGATACAATTCCAGTGACCAAGGCTACAGGAAACAGAAATGAATGTTGATTACAACTTGAAATAAACCTTTAATGTCCCACGTAGAAAAATCATATTTCAAACACAAACTGCAGGTTCCAATTTAAGAGTACAAAGCCAGCAATGGGAAAGGAAGTAAATATTGCATTAAAGTTTCTTAGGGGCATTTGTAGATAATCCTAGGCCATCTCTTGCTCTTTAACCCTGCATCATATACAAAGTCCTATTTTACATAAAGAACACTTTTTGAACCAGTGGTTTGTAATTGTTTACTTGCCTGTCTTTCCTCTAAGGACAAATCTGTGACTGGTGTAACAAATATAATTTTGTATTACCATAGTCTTGCCACAGAATATTTTGTGTGTTTACTCATATTTTTAGGCATTATTTTTTGAGGCTGAAAGTAAAGGAGAGAAATTTTTACTACATGGCTTTCTAAATTGTCAAACAGAAGTAACCAAAATCTATTATTAATACATATAGCAAAAAATAAAATAAAAACTATAAAAGGTTTTTATTCTAATGGGATTAGTAAGAAAAAAATTTAGCATTTTTTAAAAAGTAAAAATAATTTTAAAAAATTCTTGAAAATCAATATGACTTACTCTTTAATATCACGAAGCTGATCGACATCCTGTGATCTTGTAAAATCTGGATCATGGGCCAGCAGGTGAATCATGTACGGAACTACATATTCAGGCAACAGTGATAATAATTTCTCTAAAGTGAAAACATTATTATTAACAGTAATAACAGCTTTTATAAAATCCTCTCTAGTTTTGCATTTTAACCACTTCAGTTCCCCGCCCCCCCAGTTATTCTAAATTACAGGCAACATAAAACCTAATACTAAAATAATTTTAAAGGCTACTAAAGCCAAAAGAATAAATAAAATGACACAGAGGGTCCCTGGCAAAGCTAGAATAATTTACTTGCTGACATTTGAGCAAAGTGTTCTAATCAAGCCATACTGATGGATCCCATGAAAAATAAAATGCAGTTCCCTTGAACAGTATTATGCATTATAAAGAGGACTTAGAAACCAGAACTTAAGTATATCATAATTACACTGATAGCATTCTATAAAGTTCCAGTGTTATATAAAATATTCTCCCCTCCAAATGACATATTGACAAGATGTAGTTGCACACCAGGAACTCTTAAAGTTACTTACCAGTAGCCATAGGGTTCTGTTTAATGTACTCCCTGCGTATACTGATATTTTTTAGTAAACACTGTCGTGCATGTGCTCTTCTCTCCTTCACAGGATCTTTGGCACACAAGGCAAAAATTGCCATATACTCCAATGGAAGAAGTAACTTCACAAGGGCCTTATGCAGTTTCTGAGCAAATATCTGCCTTACTTGGTAGCACTCATCCTATAGCATCACAAAACCAAAAATACTTGAATATAATCCCTTTTGTGCATAAATCCATAGAGTAAATGGATCTACATCCATAGAAGGTAAATGTATTTAACTCTGAAGGTCAAGTAATTGATGAAAATAAGACTGTTACTTACATTAATAACAAGTGCACAGAGCTGAAACTGTTCTGGGGTTATAATTTCATGGTAACAAGGTTCCTGAGCAAGCTTCATTATGGCACTACCAGCAGCTAATCGCAAGCGAGACATATCAGATTTACTATAAACAAAAAAGAAATAAACATTTCCTATAACCATTATCATTCATAAAAATGCTTTGATCCCTTTTTGAGTAATAAGATCTTCAGCATAATTTATGCTTAAAATGACATAATGTACAAATATGGGAAAGCTACTTTGAGTCCTGGCACTCAACACAGGGAAAAAGGCTCAAATCACTGACTATCTGATAATAAATTTATCTGCCTTTAATTTTAGTTATGCTCTAGCTTAGATTCTCTGCCACAGCCAAGAAAATCTGCTTACAATCACAAACACACTAACTACAGTGCTAGGAAGAATCATTTACATTAGGAACTGTATTTCTTGTTTTAAGAGGAATACACATTCATTATAGAAAATTTGATTAAAACATTAAAAATCACCTATTTAAAATTTCCAATAATTTTTAAATGCATATGCATATATACATACATGTAATAAAGATCTACCTTAAGCCTACATATGTAAGACAAAATGAAGGGGCTAGCAATTAGGAACTGCTTTGTACCAGAAGAGGAGAGACATCAGACAAATATCTAAAAGGAAAGGATATGGAGATGAGAGCCAGTGTCTATCTCAGGTACCAATCTCCGGGGAAGACTTCCTTTTAGACCAACAAGTTTTCAAAGGGAACCGGGGAGGTTCATGCACTCTCATACCTGCTCAGTGGCCTTTCATTAGTAAAATATGACACTGAATGGGGTGAAAGGACAATCTTTTTACCTCAACTTCTATGTGGAAGATAGCATGGCTTTAATATTTTGAAGACTGCAGGAAATGTGGAAATCTGACCTGAATCCACAAGGGACTATTTGGCATACAAGAGGAGAAAACATGGCACTCTTGGATAACAGGACTGTCAAGGTTGTCAAAGAGAGCACTGGTAAAGAGGGTCACTTAAATGGCTTCCGAGGCAAATGATTCAGGAATCACCATATTTTGCCGTGTATACTGTGCATTTTTGGCCCAAATTTTTGAGGGAAAAATAAGGATGAACATTACACATGGGTATAATAATCCTGTGTATAATGAGCACAAAAACGTGGATGCACATTATACATGGCAAAATACAGGGTCAATAAAATAATAGCTACTATTTGGGTGCTTAACCCTGTGCTAGGCAGCATGGGAAACACTTTACGGTCTTTCTCTCATTTAATTTTCACTCTATAAAAGGAAAAAACTGAGGTTTAGAAAACTGATACAAGTTCACACAGCTAGTAAACAGACTAGAATTGTATGTTTCTGATTCTATGGCCCAAGTTAAACCACGGAATATGTAATTAAGATCTAATTATGATCTGCCCAATATTTCATGATATGTGTTCTATAATTAACCATTTCCCTATTTTTTGTGATGATCAAAAATGCTGAAAAAACAAGCTAGTGTGTATATTTTTGTATGATTCTTCTATTATTTCACGAGTGTAAAAACAGAATCAAAGGATAACATTTTTCAGGGTGTAGGTACAAAAATGCCAAACTGTCCTGCCAAGACTGTGCCAGTCTATACACATGGGGTAACTAAGCAATCCATTTCCCTGATCCCATGAAGTACCAAGTGCTCTAAAAATACATATTTATTTTTAGCCCCTGCCAGTGTAGCTCAGTTGATTGGGCATTGTCCCACAAACTGAAAGGTTGCAGGTTCAGTCCCAGGTCAGGGTGCATATGGAAGGCAACTGATCGATGTTTCTCTCCCTCTCTTTCTCTCCCCCTTCACCTGTCATTAAAATCAAAAATAAAATTTAATAAATTTTTTTTTTGCTGATTCGATAGGCCAGATGTATCACTTAAGTTTAAATTGTACTTATTGTATTCAGTGATGCTAAACATTTGAAAAAAGTAAACTGATAGTAAATATGTAGTTTTGATCTCTACTGGGGATCCTCCTGCCTATTTATCATTGATTTGTTAGAGCTCATTAAGCCTTTGCCATACACTATGCATAGTTTCCCCAAATTTAAAACTCCTCATTGTTCCTAACTCGTCTAATCTTCAATCTGTTCATACAAAGCTACGCTTGCTTATTCTATGATAAAAATAATTTATCATGGTTTTCTTCAGTTATCAAAGCATTCATCATCTTTACTGTAATTGCTCATTTTCTGTCTCTTCCACTAGAATGCATATTCCTTGGAGAGATTTTTGTAGGTTTAAAACACACAGCAGTACCTGATATGACAGTGCTCAATAAATACTGTATGTATAAATGAATAATGAATTGTGTCTACTAACATGAATTTTAAAGTAGGAATGCATCACAAGCAGAATTCTTTAGTTATTTCTGTTGGTACTTTCGAAACCTAGTATATCAAGAATTTAAAATAAGCTAGTATAGCCCTGGTTGGTATGGCTCACTGGATTGAGGGCCGGCTTGCGAACCACAGGTTTGCTGGTTTGATTCCTAGTCAGGGCACATGCCTGGGTTGCAGGCCTGGTCCCCAGTAGGGGGCGTGTGAGGGTCAACCACACATTGATGTTTATCTCCCTCTCTTTCTCCCCCTCTGTCTAAAAATAAAAAATAAAATCTTAAAAAATAAAATAAAGCTAGTATCATAAAAACTTTGGCTTTTATTTTCATCTTAAAAAGAACTGAAAGAAGAGATGGTAATTTCACAGATTTGAAGAGTGAAAATGCATAGAAATAAAAAACATTTATTTTGTATTTGTAGAATCTTGTATAGGCTTCTGCAAACCACCAGGAGGCTACAACTCTTCTTTCTTTGAACCTCCACTAAAATGTTTATTCCTTTCCTGGTACTAAGTCACTGTACTTTTTTAATCACTATACTACAGGGTGGGTAAGTTCCTTGAAGGCAGGAGCTGAATCTTACCTGTTTTTACTGTAATGCTTTTCATAGTGTTTGCAAAGAGTAGTAATTCAACAAATAATTGATTAATTGAACCAAATGCTGAAACTGTCATTACTATAGTGATTATGACTAAAAATTTATTAGAAAGAGTTCAGTTTTTAGGAGTGAAGAAAAGTATATCATCACTACTGAAATAAAAACCCCGATTACATAAAATTTAATTCCAAAATACACAGTGCAATTACAACATTCAATATTAATTAGGTAAGTAATTCCTATGTAAGCTCTACCAACAATTTGAGCTAAAAAAATAAAAAAGGAAGAAAAATCTCACCTAATCCTCTTCTGCTCTGTCAGGTCACCCTCACTAACCAACATCGCTGATAGTAACCGAAGAGTCGAATTGGCAGATTTAGACTGGTTGTTTTTCATACCCAACAGCCACCTTACCAGAAGTTTAATTGCCTGTACCTATAAAATATTAACATGCTAAAAAAAGAAAGCAACTTAAAATTCCAATTAAAGGGAAGATTTATTTATGTTAATTAGATAAATGAGATTACTTGTCAGCAGACATGCTTTATTAAACAAGTCTGTAGAATAACAATAATAACAATAAGTACTAATCTTTATTCTGTTTAATTTGCACTAGGCATTTTTCTAGGGCTATATATGTATTAACTCATTTAGTCTCCAAGTAAATCTATGAGGAGAGTATTATTTCCACAATAAGGCAACTGAGACATTATTACAATACATAACTTGCCCAAATGTCTGGTTCCTGAACTCAGGCATTTCATACTTGAACCCTTACCAACATTTTCAAATTATTGGAAAACACTGTCTAAAATAACAATTTAAACTATATCAATTATACTGATTAAAAATAACTATAATTATTTAGATAGACTATAGTATTTTTTGTAGTAATGAAAAACTATTTTGACAAAGCCATTAAGTCTACAGTCTTACGATTCTGATGGATTCCATAATTATTTGTGGTCATAATTACTTGTAGGCTTATACTCAAAAGACTGTTACCAATATATATGAAAGCACTAGCTAGAGGATCTAAATATTATTTACTATATTTATCGACAACCTGGAAAAAGGAACTGATGAAATAATGATGACTATGAAGTTATACAAGGTGAAAAAGATTATCAAAGGGGAAAATAATGGAAAAGTCTAGTTTTAAATCCCAACACTACCACTTTAAAAATTAGCTTTATGAGCTACAATTTACATCTATTAGAAGTTACCAATTTGATGACAGCCATCTGTTTTTGCCAAGTTAATATTCATACGCTTGTAAGTAGGTAGACAGTGGTGGGGAGGCTATACCTGAGATGATTTTAAGTATCAACATTCTGCAAACAATCTCTAACTAAAACGGCCTCACTGAAATTGTTTTAGCGGGCAGGAAGGTCTACACAGGATGCAAACATATTTCTCTATATAAATAACACAATGACAACTACAGTTTCTTTGACAAACACAACTTCTCATTTAAAAATAATGCACCTCATTTAAAAATGATTATTAACTATTAGGTTCAAAAAAGGATATGTATGAATATTCATTATTTCAACATAAATGTTATCAAGACCTACAAAAATTTACCTTTGCTAGTACTTCAGGGGAAACCTCTTCATCTGGAGACCATAATTTTCCATTCTTCTCACCTGTTGACTATAGTCAATGGAATAAATTTAATTTTGAGAAAGAATTATAAAGTTTTGCTCATTAAGTTTTTCATGCTAAATAATGCAGTGCTATAGGAAAGTCACCAAGCATAGCTTAGAAAAGGAGAACAAAGTTGAAGAATTCAAACTTCCTGATTTTGAAGCTTACTAAAGATCTACAGTAATAATCAAGACAGTGTGACTGGTACTGACATAAGTATAAGCATAGACCAATGATATGGAGAGCCCAGAAAACCCTCACATATATGATTAATTGATTTTTAAAAAGATGTTAAGATCAATTATTAAGAAGAGCCTCTTCAACAAATGGTTATTAGAAAACCTAGATATCCACAAACAAAAGAATAAAGCTGACCCATTTGTTACCTTACATCATATACAAAAATTAACTCAAAATGGATAAAAGATCTAATTTAAGAGCTAAGAAAAACTATGAGACTCTCAGAAGAAGATATAGGGGGAAATCTTCATGACTTGGATTTAGCAAATATCAGATAAGTATTTAATATTCAGAATATATAAAGAATTCTTACAATTCAAAAAACAACCCAATTAAAAGTGGGTAAAGGACTTTGAATATCCAAAGAAAATAGAAAAATGGCCAAAAAGCACATGAAAAAATGCTCAATATCATTAGTAATTAGGGAAACATAAATCAAAACCATGAGATAATACCTCCTGCCTACTAGAATGGCTATTATTTAAAAAAACAAAAACAAAAACAAAAACACCAGAAAAGAATAGTGTGGCAAAGATGTACTGGATACAGCCAGGCAGGTGCAGCTCAGTTGACTGAGCGCTGGTCTGTGAACTACAAGATCACAGGTTCAGTTCTAAGTCAGGCCACATGCCTGGGTTGTGGGCCAGGTCCCCAGTAGGGGGCATGTGAGAGGCAACCATTTGCTGTTTCTCTCCCTCTCCCTCTCCATCCCCTCCCCTCCCCTCTTTAGTTTCTAAAAATAAATAAATAAAATCTTTAAAAAAGGATGTATTGGATACAAACGATGTGTTATAGAGTTGTACACCTTCCTTAAAACTATATCGCTTTATTAACCAATATAACTCAAATAAATTTTTTAAAAAAGATGTATTGGAATTGGAAGCCTTATGCATTGCTGATGGGAATGTACAGCTGCTGTGGGAAAAGTCTGGGGATTCCTTAAAAAGTTTAACATAGAATGAGCATGTGACTCACAGTTCCACTCCTAGTATATATCCCAAAGATGTGAAAACAGAAACTCAAATGTTCATATCAGCATTATTCATAATAGTCAAAAGGCAGAAATAAATTCAAGTGCCCATGAACAGATGAGTAAACAAAATATAGGCTACACACACAATGGATTATTATTCTAGCATAAAATGAAATTTGATACATACTATAACACAACCTTGAAACCATTATATTCAGTGAAATAAGCCAGACACAAAAGGACAAATATAGTATGATAAGAGGTATGTTGAAGAGACAAATTCATAGAGCCAGAAAGTATAACAGAGTTTACCAGGGGCTGGAGGGAGGAGGTAATGGGAAGTTATAGCTTAATGAATATGGAGTTTCTGTCTGGGATGATGAAGTTCTGGAAGCAGATGGCTGTGATGGTTACACAACAATGTGGGTGAACATTTTAGGTAGTAGCTTGGGCCATTTTGGAAGAGTCACTTGGCTTTCCTGGGTATCTCCCAAGTATACAGGAGGTACATATATTATTAAATACACATTTGTTTTTAAAAACAAATAAAAACAAAAACACCCAACAAAAAGCACAAGAATTTGGGTGAATATAGCACAGGTGATCTACACACTTAATAGTAAAAATGGCGAAGTTTATTTTATCACACAAAAAAGAGCCACCTTAACATAGGGTCAATTAACAATTAAGTCATCATCGAAGAGGTGCCTTAAATTTCACACTTGTTGCCAGTCACATCTATCTATAGTGCAAAGAACAGCACAAAAATGTGGAGTAGGAATGAGACGGTCATGCTCTTCCATTCTTGTCTATTATATCCAAATGGGGGATAGGGGGTACACTACCAACTAAGTTCAGATATTGAGGGCCTGAAGACGATCAAACCATGTGGAAGGATTAGGTAAACTGGGTAAGTCAGTACCGCACTGAAAGACATCTACAATGATCCAGCAGCTAAGATTGACTTGTCTTTATTAAATAACTCTTTAATTTCAGTCCATCTGGTAAAGCAGAGATTCTTAATCAGGTGTGTTTGGACTCCAACCCAGAGCTAATAAATCAGCATGCGCATACATGCACACACACAATTCAATAACTAAAACAGGATACATAAATCTAGTGCCAAAGTGCAATGTAATTACACAGGGTCCGGCACAAATAACGCCCCTTTTTTATTACAAAATCATAAGTATGTAATTCTGTAACACAACAATATCATACTTAAGCACACCATATCATATTTTATGTTAAATGTTCAAATTAAAACTATAAATTATTACACCCATATTATTACTCTACCAACCACACTCAAGCAGGCATTACTTCTGCTGAAACTTGTATTTCAAAATGCTAACCAAATACAATTCCACTTACATTTTTAACAATGTTTGATAAAACAAAATTCTAGCACTCAAGTAAAATGCCCTTCAAATGTTAGGATATAGCATTTGACTCATAGTTTTTACTCCATAATTCATGCATCTGATGTACTCATTTTTTCCCTCTTAAATGTTAATATGTAGTAATAGCTAAATGGAAGTCAGAATGTCATTTGGAAATCAAGTGAAAAAATAAGGAGGGAAAACATACAATAATTTAAAAGGAAAAGAGAATTATATATAGAGAGAAGCAGAAATTTTTTGTCTGTGATGAAGATGTAGATAGTAGTCTTAATCTCATGATTCTGAATTTAATTAAATGAGAAACTTACCCTGTCATTCATTAGCAGATCTTTCACAATAAAATTTGCTACTACAGATTTCATTGGGGAAGCAAATTGATCTGGTGCTAACATAGAAATGTGGCCCAATGAAACTAATGGAGTTATAAGTTGTTCTGGTACATCAGCATTCAGGCTCCTACTGAGTGGCTATAAAAATAAAAGTCAAAATTACCAGTTGTTTTGTAAATAGCTAGACATTCTATGGAAAGAATAAATGTTTCAGAGTCCCCCTGAATTGATTATGCTCAAACAAATCTGTTCTAAGATATGATCAATAGTAACTTCAGCCATATTAGAGACTTTATTCTTATTTCACCTACTACATTTAACAAGACTGAAGAATGCAGAAAAAAGGTAACAGAAAAACATAAAGCCCAAGTAAAAGGTAGAAGTAAAAACAAGAACATTTCTGTATCATCGAATTGGCACTGTTTTCAAGCCATCCACAACAACAGGTTTGTTATGTTGGTAATTTTTTTTTTTAAACACCGTGGGACATTTGAAATGACTATGAACCACCAAAAAAAAAAAAAAAAAAAAAATCAGAGTTCACTGGGTTCTGTTCATATTGTATCCAATTTATAATAATAGGGATACCGTCATACTAGTAGAATCAGGCCACGGATCATACATAAGGAAAGGCAAACAGGACTAATTTTCAGGTAGGGGTGTCACGTATTTTAAACTTGGTTGTTCAAAGTCATTTACTAATACTTTTTGAGGATAAATGGATCACTGAGCCAGTTAAGCTAAAATCAAGTAAAATGTTCTAAACACAAACACACAAAATGCAGTATCTGAACATATAATCTGATCTAAAGACTGGGAATACAGTGCTGAATAAAACAGAGATCGTCCCTGCTCCCATGAAATTTATATTCTAGGGTGGGATAAAAAACTAAGAAAAATCCTACCTTCACAGCATAAAAATAAAAGTTAACATAAACACACCCTACATATTATATATACCTCAAAAATCTGTGCGAGCTGGACTTCTTTATTTGTGAATATGGCATGTATACAGTGAACAGCCTGTTTTGCTTGGTGTGGAGTACCTCTCTTTGCTTTCTGATGTAAAATAGGAATTAAAGTCCTGTAAAAAATAATATCACAGTTAAAAAAACCAAAAAAGCCCATACCACAAGTAGTTCTTTTGGTTGTCTCCTATGTCCTCTTCCATAACTATTTGGATGGAGGCTGGTACAAAAGTCTCTCTTAAAAATTACCAGATCTAACGAAATATGTAAAGCTCCTTCTCTGTCCCCAAGTATAATTAAAGAAATATACTACCTCAAGAAAAAGGGTACTTCAGGGGACAATTTTTGTTTTAAAGTCATCTCGTGAATACGGAGGAATAAACAAGGCACCCTTAATTTACTCTATAACTTGCCTCATGCCATATTTTTACATTTACTTTCTAAGTAGATATTACTAATTTTTCACTTCCTTTTTACAGTCCCCTTCAGTTATTTTATTGCAGCCATGGGGAAAATAGCAAAAGACTAAGATTTATTAAAAAGCTGAAATAATCATATCAGTGAAAGAAAGAATGCAAGGCTACAGACACATATGTATTGTTAGAAGAGGGATAAAAACAGCTAACAATTATCGAGTGCTTATGCCAATCACGAGTCTAAATATTTTTACATGGATTAATCCTCAAATCACTCAAAGAAAATTATTATTATAGTCAATAAACATGAAAAACTAAACATGAAAAAACATGAAAAAATATTATTTAAGCTTCTTAGTATGACAGAGCTAAGAAAAGGTAGAGTTGGGATTTGACGATAAGCATTTCTGTTCCAAAATCCATGCACTTAACTCCACACTGACAGTGAAGATCGAAGTAAAACAACATTTCTGTAGAACAATGTGGAAATACACCCAACAGTCTTATACATTAAATAATGATATGAGAAAACAAGTGGAAAACAAGAAAGCAGCATGTTTATATCAACCCATTAATATAAAAAATAGACACATCAAGGAGATAGACAAAACATTCATAAAAAATATATAAAATGTTAATAGTAATTTTTTTCTTACTACTTTTAAAAGTGTCACCTTTTTACAATGAACATGTAAGTACGGAAATAAGAAAATATATAAGGCAAAACAAAAATTTAAGGAAAGATACCTGTCGTACATCTAATGTAATGATTCTATTTCATAATAGGTCAGTGGTATTAATACAGTGGTGACAAAGGGTTCTCTTATGATAATGGGAAGCTATGTATTAAGGAGCAATACCTCAGATTCCATGTCATGTACTTCAACAACAATAAAAAAACCGTGGAACATATGCTAGTCAAGTGTAAGTCTGATTTGATATGAATATGCCATGTTTCACTCTCCATGAGGGTTTGGAATTATGATATAGAGATTTCCATGCTCAAATAGCTTCCTTGGAGTACTGCTTAAGTCTTTCTTTCACAAATTCCTCTACCAGAGTAACAGTTCTAGTAAATTATACAAGTAACAAGGGAAGATATGTTGTTCAAATTGTTGTTAAATGCATTATTAATTCTTCTCAGCCTACTGAAATGATGATCTATAAATCAGCGTCAACATTTCCCCCTTGCTTTTCTGGTGTGCTCTAATTCCACGGTGCCATCAGTGTTGTTATTGAGGTCTACTGTGTTGTGCTTCTTTGTTTTTCAGTGATTCTCTCCTTCCTTCCCCATTAGTCTTTTCAAAAAGAGGTTTTATTCCTTGTATTCAGCGTTAACTCTTCCACCTATACCCATTCTTCAATGCTTCCTTTGGGACAGAATTCTTTCATGAGTAAATCCTTAACCTTAAGAAAATGTATAAATTTTCCTCCTTTGAAAAACTCACCAGAAACTACCCTACTGTGTCAATGCTTTTTTTCTATAATGTACAAATATAAAAAGTATCATCTCTAGACTATAAACTCCTTGAGAGCAGGGACTGACTTTGGTAATTCTTTCATATTAGCCAGTATAACACTGGCAATGAAGAGAATTTACAATAAATACTGAATTATTTCTCAAATTTAACTATTAGCTCGCAAATTTAATAAAAACTTTAGGAGTCATGAGGCTTCTTGTTCTATGATTAATCTGTGAGGAAAAGCTGGATTGATTTAGATATACCCCAAACTCTTTGCACAGACTATGAACATCTGATTCAATAGCTATCAGCAATGTATTCTTTCTCCAAAGGACATCTCCCACATCTTATATCTAAATATAGTCTCAGTACAAGTTTGATCCTAAAAAAACCTCTTTAAGATGCCAAAGTTAAAATATCAAAATGTACTTCATTTTTATGAGAGGGAGAAATCAAAACAATAAAAGTGCCACTGCCAAGAACCACACAATTAAGAAATGTTTTATTAAGCCCACTACTTGATTATCCCATTCTGTGGTGGGATATGAAGGTAGTAGCTACTGAATTTATAATCAGTTGGAGAGAAAATGGTGAACACACAAATATTAGGAAAATATATTAATTACGAATTCTAAATTCTGTGATAATTCTGATTATTAGTATTTTAAAATCATATTTTTATAAACAAAGTTTCAGTTTGTTTTTCTGCCTATATTCTAATGATAGAACCTCCCCTACCACTTAGAGGCAGAGAAAAGATGAAGGAAAGAATACAGAAAAGTAGGTTCTAAATAAAAGTTGTCTTTCTTCTCTCCTGTCTTACTATGTGAAAGGGAACAAGGATCCTATGACTTCCACTCTTAGAAAACTTGTGTTTATTATAAGAAAAAATATACTCACGATCGTATCTGGGGTAGGTCTGTTTCTATTTTGTGACCTGTATTTCTAAATATTTGTATAGCAGCTTCTGCTACCTTGTCATCTTCCATTCGGAGGCACTGTAACAGGGACTCATATGTCTCTGCAGAGTGGAACGAGGTAGGATGTGTGAAAGACAGAACCTGGAGGAATAGATACAGCTTTAGAAGTACAGACAATGGTTTTAATCCATTAAAAGAAAACAAGTATAAATATGATTTAAAATGATGGGCTGCATAAGCTAGCTACAAGGAATAAAGATTCATATATGGTAGTTATGTGTGGCTAATAAGACACTGACAGGAATACTGTGAAGTAGTTTCCTTAATACAGTTGATATATAGCTTTACCCTATTTTCTTTTCTTAAGACTTTATTTATTCTTAGAGAGAGGGGAAGGAAGAGAAACATCAATGTGCGAGAGAAACATCGACTGGTCGCATTTGCATGCCCCCAACCAGGGATGGGGCCGCAACCCAGGCATATATCCCAAACGGGAATGGAACCTGTGACCTTTTAGTGGACAATGCCCAGCCAACTAAGCTACACAGGTCAGGGCAGCCTTGCCCTACTTTCTTCTTAGCCTCTTAGTCTATTCTGATGTTGGGAATGCTGAAAGTGTGGCTGGCTCCTCTATGCTGTGTATGTTGCGATGTGAACAAAATGCTAACACAGAGCTTTATTTCATGGCAAAAGATACTCTATAAGGAAATACTTTAAAAGTGAAATCCATCACAAAAAAGTCAATCATCATAACTATAAATAAAGATGCCATTATTGTGAACTTTTAATCATGACTACAAATATATAATTATTCCCTATTTATTACGACCTAAGTCCCAGCCCATCCTTAAGGGATGTACAGTAAGTTAGACATAACATGTCTACAAAGTTTACCTTCCATGAAGCAGAAATAATTTAGTTAGCATAATATTGGAAATAAGGGTTAAACTTGAGAGGCCGGGAGAGGGGGGAATAAAGTATATAGTCTTCATTAACTTATGCAATAATCACTTACTTAATGGGTAATAAAGTGGAGATTATCTCATTTCGTGAGGTTTACAGTGATAATATTTAGTTATGATGTTTTAATTACAGAAAAAATGTAGAATCAAGTATGAAAAACCAAATCAAACAACCTATTAAACTGTTATCTTAAAGATGATTTAACTCTTAAAACTACTTAAAAAATAACCTATGATAAGGTTATTTTTAAAATATTAAAATATAATTAACATCTTTCTTATGAAGCATCATATCAGTTCTTTCCATGAAATGATTATTTAAGACCATTCCAATACAACCCTCTTTTCTACTTAATATCCATTGTACTGGTTTGTCTTTTCTTCTTTAGTTTATATGTTGTAGCGGTCTAATTGTTTCTTTGCCTTCTATTTCTTCTCTTTACTCCAATAAAAACTCTATCAAATGCTGTTATATTTAAAACAAGGTTAAAAAGCCCTGATAGTACCTTTCTGGCCCTATGGAACAATCTGGAACCAACCTTGTCTCCCATTACTCCCCAACGCAATCCTTTCCTGCAGTCAGGCTAGATTCCTAATGATTCCTACAACAGGCAAAGAATTATCTTTTTGATGATGCTGTTTTTCCCCTAGATTAAGCCATACCTTGTCTACAAAGTCTTGCCTGACTTATTGCTCAATTCTCTGAATTCTTTGGCACCTATTACAATTACCAGTTGTTTGGAAATTCCCTGATCAGACAGATTCTGTCTTACAATAATTCCCGTGAGCAATCCTACTACCCCAGTCTTTAAAAGGTACTAGATCATTTAGCACATACTATTACAAGCACAATAGACATGCAAATTATGAACAAAATAGAAGAAACCTCAAAACATTATTTTATAATGTAAAAACCATATTATTTTTATAAAATGTATTTTATGAAAATTTTAAATCTTTTGAATAGTTTCAAATGAAATAAAGCTTGACCCTTGCATATCCTTGACAAAATTCAAATTATGATTACTGAAATGCCTTGAGACAAAATTCTTTCAATGAAATACCTTAAGGTTGGGGTGGTGAACACACAACACTATATACAGACGATGTATTACAGAATTGTACCCCTGAAACCTTTATTGACCAATGTTGCCCCAGTACCCTCAATTAAAAAAATACCTTAAGTAGTTCAAGTCCTGAACGAATAGCTGTATCTGGACTTACACCCTCCTCTTCATCATCTGCTGTCCCCTCTATTGATTTATTCATCAGTTTTACCAGTGCGCTATTAAAATAAGAAAATCTAAATAAGTAACACCACTAGATTAGTAACTTTATCCTAACTGCACTGTTACAAGACATACACAGAATCTAAACATTAGATTCAAATATGTTCCTGGGGGAAAAAGTTATTTTGTGACCTTTTCAAACTTTGCTCTCTACTTAACAGTTGAGGTTATTTTTAGTTTATCTCCCCCACCCCTAAACTCAATGTATAACAACAACTCTAGTGGAAGACAACAAAACTAAAGTTAAAAGCACACATGTTAGAAATATATTTATGTAAGTATAAGCAATTTAATATTCATTTCCATATGTAAAGAGATCATTTACAGTTTTAAGAAAACAACAAGATGGCAGTTGCTAAATGGACAAAAGATAATTCACTCAAAGCAAAAAACCAATACATGGGCAAAGGCATTAATCACTGGTAATTAACTTACCGAATTAGTATTTTATTCTAGAAATTTCTGCAAAGCAGCAATTCATCAGGTATATCATGTTATATTCATAAACAGATTCACCAATGAAAAACCCATTCAACTGTCCAATATTATGGAATTAGTTTTTCAAATGTACCTAACTATCACCAAATGGATTACCTGGTCAATAAAAATTAGACTAGCAAACATGGTACTATTTTAAATAAAAGCTGATGTGATTTTTGGTTTTGAGACTGTTTCCTCATCGGTAAACTGAAAAAAGTACTATCTTCCTTTGAGAACATTAAATCATTAAAGCAAATGGTCTAGTACATAGTCAATATTCAACAAATGGAAGCTAATCAGAAAAGTTATAGGTTAAATTTTTTCCTTTGGTGTACTAAAATATTAGTACACCAAATTTTTTCTTTTGGTGTACTAAAATATTAGTACACCAATTTTTTTCTTTTGGTGTACTAAAATATTAGTACATATTTTAATAAAATTATTAATAAAAATTTAAAGTACAAATATAAATGATGCACAGATGTTAAAATTTAAACCACTTAGTACTTTCATTTCCCCTTTATCATAAAAATAATAAAAAAACTTCAATTAATACAAAATATTCAATTAATACAAATTAAAAAAAAAGATTTTATTTATTTTATTTTTAGACAGAGGGGAAGGGAGGGAGAAAGAGAGGGAGAGAAACATCAACGTGTGGTTGCCTCTCGCACACCCCCAACTGGGGACCTGGCACACAACCCAGGCATGTGCTCTGACTGGGGAGTGAAACCGGCAACCCTTTGGTTTGCAGGCCTACACTCAATCCACTGAACTATACCAGCTGGGGCTAATACAAAAATATTTTTTGAAAAATAACTTGGATGTGTGTATAAATGTCCACTTGAAATATAATTTATATACCATATAATTCACTTATTTAAAATGTGTAATTCACTGGTTTTTAGTGTATTCACAGGGTTGTACAACCATTATTTCAATCTAATTTTATATTTTACCCGATTCTTGAAGTTCACCCATGTAGCATGTATCAATACTTTATTTAAATTTTGAATAATGTTCCAGTATATGCATGTAAGACAATTATGCATTCATCAGCTGATGGACATTTGGGTTATTACCACTTTTTGGTTATTATGTTGCTAAACATTTATATATAGGTTTTATATAGACATATATTTTCAATTCTCTTGGACATATACTATTTTAGTGAAATTGCTGGGTCATATGGTAACTCTTTTTAACTTTTGGGGAACTGCCATACTGTTTTCCAAACCAGCCCCACAATTTTACATTCCCACCAGCAATACAGAAGGGTTCTAATTTTTCCATTTTTATCCATTCATCTCTTTTTTTATTATAGCCACAAAAAATTGCCTTATGCCTCTTCCGTGGTCAATACCCTTTTCCCAAGCTGGCAATCACTGATCTGCTTTCTGTTGCTATAATTTTACCTTTTCTAGAATTTCATATATTTTGTGTCAGATACCTTTTATGTGATATAATGCTTTTAAAATTCCTCCACTGATGTTGGTAGAATCAGTAGTTTCTTCCTTCCTATTGCTGAAAAGTATTCCATTGTATAGATGGTATTTCTACTTTAAAGATATAAATAACATTGCTACAAGTAGTTAAGTCTTTATGGGCCTATATATTTTCTTATAGGTAAATATCTAGTATTGGGAAAATGAAAAGGCCCTCCTATCAACTTGAATGATGTATGCTTCCCCCATTAAAAAGGTATACAGGGAACCTTTTTGGGTGTCCTTAGGGAACCGAGAGTTTAAACTTACAACACTGTAGTTTCAGATATTTTATTTTTGAATGAATATATTTCCTAGCTTACCTTATGGCTTCTGAATCAATATGCACAGGTGCAATTCTTTCCAACAAAAATTTGACCATCTCTAAAAAAGGGTTTGTTGGCTGCTTAGGATTTGCAAGTTTCCGAGCTATTTCTCTCTAAAAAAAGGAAAGAGTTTTACCATAAGTATTCGCTTCCATGTTTTTCAAAATAAGTATGATTCTAGGCATCAAAAGCATTTAAAGACTCAAAACCAGCAGAAGTAAAACAAAACCTTCTGCTTTAGACTCTCACTAAAATTATATACTCATTAGTCAATCACTGCAAAATTTGGACAGTGGAGAACAAAAAGGGAATAACGTGGTAAGATTTATGTCTTTTGTCTCATGAAATTATTGTTTTATAAACAATTTTTTTAATGCTCTGTTTTTGACAAAATGAAACAAAACAACATATACTTTCATCGGTATGTTTAATTCGTTTACATATTTTGCTATGTGTAATGTGCACACACATTTGTGGCCCAAACTTACAGGAAAAAAATTTTTGGTTTTAATGTTTACATCTAATTATTTATTTATATTTAGATGTTTGTTTTCTTGTATTTTAAAGGAATTTTAGCATTTATTTTTGAACATATTACGGTACAGGGAATTTTTGTAACAAACAATTACAAAACACAGGAACATATACAAGGTGTTTCTGGTATTACCCCTATATAATGTGCATCCTTATTTTTCCCTCAAAAATTTGGGCAAAAAAGTGCGCATTACACATGGCAAAATATGGTACTTCATAATTTGACAGAATGTTGTGTTTTATTTCAATAATTTGTTTTTTAAAGAGAGGTTCATAAATGTATATATATTTACAAAGATTTTTATTTCTGGTAGAACACAGCTGAGTTAGAAGATGGTAGCATCGCATCAAATAGATCCTACAAAGAAAAGACATTGCTGGAAGTTTCTAGAGTATAGGACTTAATAATTAAAGTTACAATGTGCTGGGTACTGGGGAAAGAAATTGACTTTAATAACAAGGCTTTTAATTGAATATCTCTGATGAATAAATGTAAATTTTAGCTGAAAAGATAATGCACAATAAAGTGCTTCCAAAGTATAAATAACACTGGAAGTAAAGGGTAAAGCTGAAATTCAAACCTAGGATCGTCTTGATGCTGAATGAATAAGCTTCCTGGAAAATATTAAAATTTGGGAATCATGGTCATATGAAGGCTCTAGAGCATAAAATAGAAAGCAGAGCAGAATCTGTGGCAACTGATCCTTCCCTAGAACCAATGTGTGGAAACTCAAAACTGGAAAGCCAAAGGGTAAAGCAAATCATCAAGCACATATCTTAATACCATTGCTCACCCTCTTTCACTATGTCATTATGGGTGCACATATTAATCTATAGTATGTGTTTACTGTTATTCCTTGCTCAACGTACTTTTGCTAAAATTTTTCAGGAATGGAACTGAGGTGAAAGGGGAGAAAATTATTAGATCTCCATTTCTACTAATTGTTACTGAGTAATGTTTGCTTCTTGAGAAGTGACAAGTGATTCTCGAAGGAAATAAGGAGGGAGTGGTAAGTAAACATTAGTGGGGGGACAGAGAAGGGATTCTGAAGAATAGAATAAAAGCACAGGATGACCAAAGCTAAATTTACTGTATGTTTCTTCTATATCAGAAAGAAACTATCAGATATAAAGGAATGTGGATACAAATATTAGTAGCCCCTGGAGAGACTACAGGTATTCTGGAAAATGGCAAAAACTATTCTAATAGTGGTCATTTTCCTTTAAACAGGGTTTAAAGTGAATTCTAAGTCCTAGTTTTCACATGGAAACAGATAAACTGAATAATGGGCTCACATTATACAATGCTAACTTAAGAGATAAAAAGGTTATTATGAAAGCATTCACCAAGTAAAATAAACTAAAAATTGTATAGAGTAGAAAATTTTTCCTCTGGAAGAAAGTTGTATTAGCTATTTTCTGGCCTATTATTTAAATATCCTCAGGGTGACCTCCAAAAGGCAGTACCACCACGCTCTTTCCAGTCCAGGTGCAGGTCTCATCCCTACTCTTCTGGTTCCTAAGATCAGTAGCACTGACTGGCCACTAAAGACTGTAGTATTTTTTCTGTGATGTTTTGGTTACAAACATGTTTTGCATATATTTTTTGGATTTGGAAACTCTTGGAGATTTCTGGTCTGACAAATAGTAGGGATTCATATTTCTGCCATTTTTGTTTTCAAGCTCAATTCCCGTTTTCTCTCAGAATAAAAAAACCACTTGATTGTTCTTTCTCAAGGTCCATGTTTCTTGAACAGTACTCAGTTTGTACTGGTTCTTCTCACAAAGAATGATGGAATGTATAGAAAGAACACTATCAAGGATCTATAAGAGTTTGAATCTATTTGTAGCTCAACAACTATAACTAGCTGTGAAACACTGGAGGAGAAGCTTCACCTCCTTAAAATTCAATGTTCTTATCTACAAAATAAATTACTCCTAGGCAATTCAGAGGTCACGATATTGGTAAATTCACATAAACCAAGTATCTCTAAGTTATTTTCAAGCAATTTCATTGTATGATCCAATTATATTAATAGATGACCTGCAGGACACAGTACTCTGGATCTCGAATTCCAGAAAGAAGTGGAACCTTTAAATGTTCTTAGCAAACCACTTAGGCCAGAAATGTAAAGGAAGAGGTAGTCTGGGGACTTGGCACAGCCACATCCCTAGTGCCAACAGAAGAGTCCACTGCTCTCTTCCCTAAATTGGCTTCCCCCCATCTCTTCCTAACCACTGGTCAAAAGATCCACTTAGATACCCTGTGTCCCTAGATTGTATAAAAAATGCTCTCATACAACTCTGTATACACAACTATTATAGTTCTTACACCTGATCACATACTTAAATAATGATCCTATCCTAATTTTTTCTAGAACAAAGTCAGACATACATATTTGAAATTTTCTTTCTCTTATTCATCTCTCAAAGCCTGGTCCCAAGCATAGTATTTGTCATATATGTGTAGTAACATAGAAATACAATCTGTTTAAATCCTAAAGGGCAGTGCAGGGTTCTGTGTTAGAAGATATTTATATATTCTTCTAATGACCCTATGAAGGTGTTAGCATTTATAGATGATTAAAATGAGGTTCAAAAATATTGAAGAACACTGTTAGTAAATGGTATAAAGAAATTCAAACAGAACTTTTCCATAAAATACTAAATAAATGAATGAATAAAGCTTTCCTTCCTGATATTTTCAATGATACTAGTTTTCTATAAAAAAAGAGTCCAATAGAATGAAGACAAAAGCCTAAATAGGAATGACCATATCTATAAATACACATACAACAATGTAATTATTACTATTTATTGACAAGGGTTATTTCCATGCACGGCTATTTACTGACAAGGGTTATTTCCATGCTAATATATGGGAGAAGGAAATGCATGCATACACAAGCATTTAGAAAATTCTTATTTATTTAACGAATGTCTACTAAATACAAAGCATTTTATCTTGCTTTTCCTAGGACCAATCTCCCTGGCTTAGTTCTCTAGTGTATTTCCTAGAATATGGCTGAAGAGAGGTAAGTAAAGAGAACTAAGTTGGCCACAGATATACAACTAAGTAATACAGAACTCACAATATTGGTAAATTCACACAAATAATCTCTGTAAACCAAATTTTAATGAAATATAAATTTCTATAAGCAAAGTTGGAAGAACAAATGTAAAAGTATAATCTACTAACCACGCAAACATCTGCCTGTTTGCATGAACAGGTTGGGCTGATTAATAACTCCAACTGAGACCGCAGTTTCTCATCATCACCAAGAACCTGGTTAAATTTCTTCACAAAATCTTGTGCTTTCCCAGGGTCAGGCAAATTCTCTATAAAATTAAAAGAGAATCAATATTACATAAGAAAAACTATTCTACAAAACTAAAAGGAAGTTTTCTTAAAAATAATGCTGAGCCAACAAGAGAAAATTAGCCTAAGTGGTACTAAGAAATAAACTTACTAAGAAAAGGGTTGATCATTTTCTATTACTTAGATTAAAATGAGAGTCCCATTAGGTATATTATTTGCCAGTTTTAATATTTATTATATATCTACAGAGTGAATAAACATACTCACTTGCTATGGTCATCAGTTTTCCAAACATGGCTGAACAGTTAGCCTCTGACTGAAATTTAAAGCAAAAACAAAAGTCATATGTGCTAACAAATTTCTGTAAGAAAATCTATGCTAAGTATATTTTTTAAAGTTAAAAAACCCATCACAATTGACCCACCAGAAAATGAATTATCATGTCTAAGATTATTGTATCTACACCCTAAATTGGTAACAAAAAATTGTGTAGTATCAACTATTAAGTTAAGACAATTAGAAGGAAAGGAGATGTCAGCAGGAAAAGGTATTTAAAAATTTATAAAGTATGTAACATTAATAGGGAAATTACCTTGCCAGAAGATTGAAAAGGATTATATTGATATAAAAACATTTATCTCAAAATTACTATGAAACCATACACCAAAGAAAATTAACTAAAAATGTGAAGAGTAGAGAAGTTTTTTTCCTGACTAGAGTTCTATTGGCTGTTTTGTGGCCAATTACTTAATCTTAGGAAATCACTTCACCTCCAAAAACTACTTCCTTTTCATTATTATAATAAAGTAGGACTTAAAGTTATATGAAATTTGAGTAATTTGGATCAGCAATTGGTAAAATATAGTTCCATGGACCATCTGTTTTTGTTTTAGTTTTGTTGGAACACAATCATAGCTATTTATTTACATACTATCTATGACTGTTTTTGCACTACAAAGGCAGAGTTTAGCATTTCACCAGAATATATAGCTAGCAAAGCTGATTTTTACTATCTGGTCATTTATAAAAAAGTCTGCCAACTCTTGCTTAGCATCCATGGGCCCTTGAAGATTTCAGCCTATGATTCCCTGGTTAAGAATATGTATTCTAGCAAACACATTTAGAAGTACATTAAGAGATCATTAAATTTCTTTTCCTCACCTTCCAGAAAATGTTGGGTAAAATTTTTTTTTTAATTTGACCTTGGCATATTTATAGGACTTATGCGTGATTTGACTCTCCACTGAAGGGCAAAAAATCATGGAGTGAAACAATTATTACTTCTAATATAATTTTATCTTGAGATTTAATTCTAATTATTTGAATATTGATAAACTATGCATAAAATCTTAGTGTCTAAATACTTTATAAAATAGAAAACATCTCTTTCCTAGTGGTGGAAAATACGATTTTGTTATATTGATTTGAAATGAAAATTTAGCTTGGATAACTACAGAAAAACTGAACAATGACTATAACAATGAATTTAAACAAATCATAAACTTACTGTAGGCTGCTTGTGCAGGTCCAACAGTTCTCGTACATGACTTCTAAGCATGTTCTGACACTTCCACATTTCATTGAGAGCTCTGTAAACACAGTTGTAAATATGAAAAAAGTATATAATATAACAATAATGATAATTACTCAACTTTATTAGTTTTCTCATTGCATGGTGTAGATGCACCATTCTTCTAAAATTTTAAGCACCAGAAAATTTATTAGGATTAAGATAGTTTAGTGTAAAAAGGTAAATATAAGTCTTCTTATGAGAGAAAATATTTGGAAATTTTAGAAGGATATATAGTGTCTTGCCAGGTAAATGAAGGGATTGAAAGGTATTCTAAACAGAGGTAGCTAGAATGTTCTGGTACAAAGAAAGATAATGTTGTCAAAGTGCACAGCACATACTATAGAAAAGGATCAGATGACAAAGTCCTTTTTATCACAAAGCCAGGCTAAGTAATGTAGATTCGAGATGCCACATTTAAATTGAGTGTGTTTATTCTAGACTCTTTTCTCTCCATGAAAGCAGATTTTCTTCTCTCACAAACCCACTCCATAATTCCAGATGCCCAGAGGACCTCTGAGGAATTAGTCTACCTCTGAGTATTCTTTGCCAAATATTCTGAAATATAAACAGAGACCAAAACCTTAGACCAGGTGTTTACACCTAGAGTATTAGGAACTGTCTGCAAATCTTTTTTAAAAAGATAGCTAATGCTTCTTAACATCATGCACTAAAGATACGATATTACCTCTGGAATTTCTGCTGAAAAAGCACAATCTCAATCTAACAAAGACTGGATGAACCCAAATTGAGGGAACATTCTACAAAACAATTGGCCTGCATAATATTCTGCCAAAAACCATCAAAGACATAACAAAGAAAGACCAAGGAATGGTTCGAAATTAAGAGACTAGAGACATGACAACCAACTACACAATGTATAAACCTACAAAGAGAAAAAAAAAAAAAACCCGTAAAGAGTATTATTTGGATAATGGAGAAAATATGAACACACATTGGATTAGAAAATAATACTGTATTAATAATAAACTTCTTGATTTTGATAAAGGTACTCTGGTTATATAATATCCTTGTTCTTAGGGGATATATACTGAAGTATTTAGGGATAATGGTATCCAATGTCTTTAAACTACTCTCAAATAGTTCAGAAGAAAATATGTATATGGTCATTCTACATAGATGTGATTTGGTTATATTTGCCTGAAAAAGAACTGGTCTGAGACTTGGCACAGTAAAGCTCCAACAGTGTAATTTAGACCCCAGTCAACAGGTGGACGAAAGATAATTTTGACATGGGGACTTACCTGAATCCCTGAAACCATATTACTGACTCAGATGCCAAATGCTAGGCGGGGCCCCCTAAAATCACCCCACCTTCTGGAGGGCGGGCCCCTTGTAGTACAGGACTCCCCTGCTAGGTGAGTGTTCTGGGGACCCATCTATAACAGTGTGCCAGCTGGTGTTGTTATGAGAGGCTGCATTCAGTGAATTTTTTTTTTGAAGGCTCAACATGTTTGCCCATTTCATAACGGATGATTTATAAGCACACTTGCCCACAGTGCGCTGAGGGTTCAGCAGTTTTGGACCAAAAACAGCATGACCCCTGTGCCCTCCCCTCCCCCTATTCATCCCACCTTGCCCTGAGTGACTTTGTTTTGTTTCCCCAGATGAAAAAAGCCCTCAAAGGGAAACATTTTACTGATGTGGGAGAGGTGAAACAAAAAACATCAGAAGCACTAAAAGGCATCAACATCAACAAGTTCAAAAACTGTTTTGAGCAGTGGAAAAAAACGTATTGATAGGCATATTTAATCAAACGGAGAGTATTTTGATGGTGACTGAAGTTTTAACATGTAAGAAGAAATACACAATTTTTATAGTAAATTTTGGGGTTTTTTGGGTCCACCGTCGTATGCCTATGCATAAAGGAATATTCCTGCTTTTGACTTAACCTACACTTTGAAACTTTTTCTCTCCATATATTTATCTGAGGTTCTTGATTCAACCAGAAGCAACAGCTCCATCAACAATTAGATAAGATTAAGTAATTTTATACAATTTTCAAGAAATACTCCAATCAATAATTAAAAAGTAACTTACTTGACAGCATTTGGATCCAAACTAGCATATAAATAATATAAGCATTTCATTCTCTCTTCTGTTTCCAAGTTGTGGGGGACAAGATACTGAGCAAAGATTTTCTCCACCAACAGCCTATGAAATAAAACATCCCCAAATAAAATAATTATTCTATTTTTAGATATTTTTCTCTACAGCCTATGAAACAGAAAAACCCCAAATAACACTATTCTTTTTTAGAAACAATGGCCATTTTGTATTTTAACCACATCCTGCAAAGATAACATACCAATGGTAATATGTAAATGTGCAAATACAATGAAAAAGATCAGTATGTGATCGGTTCTCCTTGGAGGTATTTTTACATTTAGAGCTAAAGTGGCTATTTATGGCTTTATTTTTTAATTTCTCAGTATGGTAAGTGTTGTAAAAGGGTTATGTGTTATTCCTAAACATGGGATGGTAGGGTACTAGGTTACCTATTCTACCATTGGTCTGGAGCTATAACAAATTACTCTACATATATAAAGCTATGATCTCAAGAATGGCCAATTCTATTAACAGAACACCATTAATTTCCTTCGATTATGGCTCAGCTCCTTTCTCATGCCATTTAAAATAGTCAGAGGGATCTTTCTTCATACAAATTCCTGAAAATTTAGCTTTTCCTGTGTACATTTGATCTCTCTTCTTTCTACAGTCTTGCTAAGCTTATATTTATTATTCAGTATCACTGGAATAAGACAATACAGGGCTCTCCATTAATCAATAAAATACATATCCAGTGATGCAAAAAGAGTCAGTCTAATTCAATAACACATTACCAAGTATTCTACAAAAACCAAAATCATTAGTACAGTCCAATATAGAATAATAAATAACATTCACAATAATTAACTTGATATAAGGCCTCATCACATGCAAAAAATAATTTTAACTATGTATGGGAATGAATGTTAACCAGGCTTATTGTGGTGATCATTTCAGAATAAATACAAATATAGATTCAATGTGTTGTCTACCTGACACTAATATAATTGTCAATTACACTTCAATAAAAAGAAAAACAACACAGTAACACCTCAACTGGTACTTACAGTGTTGCAAAAAGGAAAAATAATAATTAGGAATTATTGAATAGTGCTCTATTGCCAGGTATAGGGCTAGAGAGCTTTACATTCATCATTTTATTTAATCCACATGACAACTCTTTAAGGTTTTATTATTACTCCATTTTAGATGAGACTGAGGTGGCACAGAAGTTGTCACTTGTGCAAAAGCACACACCTAATAAATGGCAGAATGAATATTTGGTCTCTAATCTGACTCCAAAGTCTGTGCCTGTTTCACCATTATTATGTGACCTTAATCTTGGCTAGAGTCTTGTTTAAACATAGTATGCACAAATATATAAAAAGTAGTTTGCAGGCTCAGGAGTTATTAAAAAATTAACAGAAGTAAATTGTATTTTTTTAAAATTAAAAGCACTTTTATATTCAACCATTCTATCAACATATTACTTACTTGTCATCAATGCTATTCTGATAATAAATATGCAAAAGTTTGTCTTTTATCCAGCTGACTTTCTCTGCAGCTTCCTTTCCTGCTTCACCATGAAGACAGTATTTCTTATAAAGCTGAGCCAAACCCATCATAGCTTCTTTTCTTACTCGCCACTAGAAAAGTATAAAGTTTATTGGATGAGCTAGATACCAAACTTTACTATACCAATCTGCAAAAAGTACAATTCTTTATTAGGTTGTACATTCAACATATGTGTACAAAAACTGCCACAATACTTATTTTTCATAAGAGGCAGACAAACTGCTTTACCAACAATTTTGGATATGTTCTGCCTTAGATATCAGGCTACTTCAGAAATTATTCAATGCAGATATAGCTAAATCATCTGCCAATTTTTATTTCTCTCAAAGTCAAGCAATAGTAAATCTTACAGAAGAGTTCATTCAGTTCTGTCTAAAAAATATATGGCCAAGTTTTAGAAGCAATTAAAAGGTAAATAAAGTGTATAATTCACTCCGTAAACAAAAAATGAATGTTTATTCTCGGAGGTGGATTTAATGGCGGGCGCACCAGGCGCACGCCCTGGACCCCAACTTCTGAAGGCATGTATTTTTATTTTCCTTGTCTCTCTTTTTCTTAAGGGGCCCAATATTTTCTTCTGTGCCCGGGGCCTCAACCGATCTTAATCCACCTCTGTTTATCCTAGTTATATCCCTTTTGATATTAGCTCAGAACAAGAGCAAAATAGTACCAAAATCCTGGAATGACTAAGTTGGAAAGTACCTTAGTGATCAGTTTAAGTGCACTTCCTTATTTTATAAATTAAAAGGGAGAATGATTTATCTAGGTACATCCTAGTTAGTGAAAGACTGTGTGAGACTTCTAGAGTTTGGGATGGTTTACCAGTTGGAAAGAAAGATGTTAGGAGGCAGGCAGACAGAAAAAGAGACTAGAAAAATGTAGAGTTAGAACCATGGTAGTAAAATGTAATAAAAGCAATAATCAAAACAGGTATTTGTCTTAATAACAAATCAGAAAATACTATCTTTGGTTTATTTAAGTTAATACTCCCTTATCAAATTTTTGTATCATTTTTCTCATTTATAGGTTATTTAGTAGATGGAATGAAACTTTGTTGCCATATAACAGATAACAGATGGCTTTTGACATATCTTACATGAAACCAAATAATTTAAGCAGTAAAACCTAAGGTTAAGTCCTGTCCCTACATTTTATAGAGAAAACAAATTTCAGAAAGGCTATACCCAAGGTCATCTAATTTATTACACCTAAAATGACCAGTAAGTGCTATTATGACCCTATCATATAATGCAGTCTCAGGAAGATTCATTTATTCGCTGTTTCTGAAAATTTAAATATTGACAGAAATAGGAGTGAAATGTTTGTAAAAGGTGGAAATAACACAAATGGCAATACCTTAAACTAGCTGTGTGTGGGCTGTGGGGTGAGCCAATTACCAACTAACCACTAGGGAGAGAATCATTTATTTAAATTAAAGCCAAGGGGGAAAACTCTGAATTCAAAGTCAGAATTACTGATATAGCTGAAGAAGTTAAAACAGTGTCCATGTTACATAATTACTTCTTTTGACTTTTTAAAAAGAACTTTAAGAATACCTCTTGCTTTATTTCATAACCAAGAAATATCACTTTTCTACCCTCGAAATTATAGTTAACCTACTGCACATTGGGTTTGGGAGAACAGAAGGTTTTCAACTATGCCCTAAATAAAATAGCATAGTGCAAAGGCAACCTTTGTTAAAAATATTAATAATAGCATGTATAATCAGTCTCCTTTGCATATCTGTCTTTTGCTTATAAATGACACTATGCCTTAGCAATTACTATTGCTGTTCTTAATACTACTTTTCCCTATCAACCCACATTTTTAACTGCGTCCACATGGAGGATATCACACAAAAAGAAGAAATAAACATATAACTCTCATTTCTGTACTTAGATTGGCAGGAAATATGAAAATATCATCATAAGAAGTATATTCTTTTAGTTTAATGAATGACAGCCACCTAAGTTATAAAATAAGTCACTTCTGAAAATGCTAACTATAGGTAATAAATATTCATCATTTATTTACTCTTTAGAAACTCATCATGTAAGAGAAAAAGTAAAACAAAACTTTAATTTAGCTATTCTTTTTTAAAAGGTAAGCTAGGTAGCTAGAAGACAAACCCATGCCTAAGATCTGAAAAACTATAGAATCCAATATATTCATTTATAAAGATAATTTAAAAACACACAAAAATACAAATTATTAGCTCTTTATTTGGTATTGTAATAATTTGATTTTTACACCAAAGTTTTAAATAGAAAATAATTTCTACTGCACCTAGCAAACAATTTAAATGAAGTAATTACAAAAGAGTAAGATCCCTTAGAGTTTACCCGTTTATCCAGTGTTCTTTCCCTTACAAAGCCAAGTAGCTGATCATTTACTAAGGCAAGGTCTCTTTTGGCAGCTGTTATTATGGTAACAATGACATCATGACGAATAGCTTCTTCTGGATCATGTGATCTAACTTTCAAATATTCTGTAATAAGAGGAAAAAACAAGATAAATGTTAGCTATGATATCTGTCATGTTCAGAATGACATAACGGACTACAATTTCAAGCTTTTGTCCATACTGAAACCATGTTTGTAAAATATGGCATGAATTAAAATTATTTTAGTTTTGAGGCAGCAATGCCCTATATAGTAACAAAATAAACTATACCATAGAATTTACTACTGCGTAGTCATATCTTAATAAATAATGTATTTTACATCAACTATTCTGGAAAAGTCAAATCACTATGCAATATCTGATTAAACAGATTACAATTTAAATTACAATACAAATTAAAAGACTTAAAAGGAAAATAAAAATACTGATAGCGAGTATGCTGACAGATGTATATCTGCATATAATAATATATAATACAGAATTAACATTCTATGGCTTATAAAATATTCCTAAATATTTACAATACAAACAAAATCAAAACAAAAAATGGTACTTCCTCTTTTTTGGTGAGCAGCATTTTGATAGAAGCCATTTATTTGCTACTACCAAATAAGTAGGTTCAAATGAAGAATGAGAAATTCTAGTCTAGTCCAGAAGATAATCACTTTCCTACTTATTATTGATATTACTATGTTTAACTATCATGCAGGCATAACAATTTCAGAAGATAATCATAACAGCCTACTACTTCCTCAAACTCTGATTTCCAAAAAAGTCCAAAGGGACTACAATATGAAGATTTCAAATATAATTTTATTGTATAAACATGAAATCATTTACTATTCCATGGCTGACTATACCTAAAATAACATCAGAGTTAAAACCTAATTCAGAAATTGAAGTTAAGGTTAAAGGCCACATCTAAAATATATTTGTAATTACTGTTATATTTGTAATATAAACAATCTACCTTACCTGTGAGATCCTTTGCTAAATCTGGGTGATTCATTAAACAGTGACTGGCAAATTTCACACTTTCTAATCTCACAGGAACATGAATGTCATTAAATCTACATATAAAAAAATTGCTAAATGTTAGTTGTAAGGCAAGCAATTATTTTCAAATAAGGTACGTATATCTAACATTATGTAAATGCCTATAAACAACAGTTACTGATTAGAAAATGTGATTATTATATTATGAGTTAATATGTTCTGAAGAAAAAATATAAAGTAAATTGAGATATAATTTCATAAAACATTTTGAAAAAAGAATTTGTTTACCATGCTAAAACAAACAATAGTCTAAACACATCTCTCAACCCAAACTAACAACTTTGTAGAGCCAAAAATTTAAGAGCTTAAAATTACGCTACAATGAAAACAAAAAAGATATTCAAAACACACAAAATCTAACCGTAAACATTTTATACAAGGAAAATACTACAGAGGCAGAGATAGAAAGGACATCATATATGAGGCAGAACCAGAAGTTCAAAGATGAGTACATGAAATGTATGTGTACATGCGTCATACTGCCTTACAACAAAGTTTCATATGGCTAGGACCAACATTAAAATGCTCTTTTAAAGGTATAAGATATTGCAAAAATTCAATCAATATAAAATATCACATGTGAATTTAAAACTGCATATATAATGAAGATAAGCTGAGCAACTCTCAAATTTAGAATTTGTTATTGGGTAGTTTGAAAAAAGTTATTAATTAAAATAATGTGATTTTATTTTTAAAAAAGAGTTTATTTTTAGAGAGAGGGGAAGGGAGGGAGCAAGAGAGGGAGAAATACATCAATGTGAGAGAGAAACATCTATCAGTTGATTCTTGTCAGTGACCCAGCCAGGGACTGAACGTGCAACCCAGGCATGTGCCCCTGACCGGGGATTCAAACCAGCAAACTTGTTCTTTGCAGGACGACACCCAACCACCTGAGCCACACCAGTCAGGGCATAAATAATGTGACTTTAAATAGCAAGAGATATTTTTATTTTTGAAATGATCTGAAAAATAGCCAATTAAAGTTATTTAATAAATGTTTTAATGTCCATGGCCTTCTACTTTCTTATCCAGAGATAATCATCATATTTTAATAAAATCTTGCATTTAGGATTTATATTTTCTAACTGCCAAAGAAAAAGAAAAATATTGCGATTTATGATCAATTAAATTACAAAGTATTAAAATACATATTGCTAAATAGTTAAAAAACTATGGTAAAGCAGACAGACTGTTAATACTTCTTTCTTTCTGTAAATTCGAGACCCACTGTTGAAGACAGCAGTGAATCTAAAACTGTGAAGAAGGTTCTTATGGTTGATATAGTTTTCACAAGGAAACCAGATTTTTTAAAAAATGGATTCTTGTACTTTTGTTTAAATGTTTTGCTATAAATATTGTCAATCACAGGACAGAATCACTCCTCTGTATATTGACAAGTACGGTTGCTTCATTCTCTCTAAGTTCTTATGATTCAGGTTTAATTATTCATAAATATTAGTTATTCCTGTGAAGACTTTCAAAACGGCCTGTTCTGAGCAAATAATTTAAGATACTATTATGTCAATGTCCACAATTTCTCAGATTTGACATATACATATTTAAAATTTTTATTTATTGACTTTAGAGAAAGGGAGAGAAACAGGGAGGGGGGAGAGACAGAGGAAGAGAAACACTGATTTGTTGTTCCACTTATTCATGCATTCTTTGGTTCTTTAAAAAAAAATTATTATATTTTATTATGCTATTAGTGGTCCTGATTTTTCCCCTCTGTCCCTGTCACCCAGCACCCCTCACACCCTTAGACAATCGCCCCACCATTGTTCATGTCCATGGGTCATGCATATTAAGTTTTTTGACTACTCCATCTCCTATACTGTACTTTACATCCCCATGGCTATTCTGTGACTACTTATTTATACTTCTTAATCCCTTCACTTCTTCACCCAATCCCCGCCCCATCTGGCTACCATCAAAATGCTCTCCGTATCCATGATTAACTCTTCTTATTAGCTTGGTTTGATTTTTAGATTCAATTATTGATAGACATGTATGTTTTGCCCTGTTATTGTTCATAGTTTTTATTTTCTTCTTATTCTTAAATAAGTCCCTTTAATATTTCATATAATAATGGTTTAGTGATGATGAACTCCTTTAATTTTTTTTTCTTTTGCCTGGGAAGCTCTTTATCTGCCTTTGATCTAAATGATAGCTTTGCTGGGTACAGCAATCTTGGCTGTAGGTCCCTGCTTTTCATGACTCTAAATATTTCTTGCCAATCCCTTCTAGCCTACTGTTTCTTTTCAGAAATCAACTGACAGTCTTATGGGAACTCCCCTGTAGGTAACTTTCCTCTCACTGCTTTTAAGATTCACTCTTTGTCTTTAAACCATGGCATTTTAATTATGATGTGTCTTGGGAGCGGGCCTCTTTGCATCCATTTGACTGGAACTCTCTGTGCTTCCTGGACTTGTATGTCTATTTCCTTCACCTAATTAGGGAAGTTTTCTTTCATTATTCTTTCAAAAAGATTTCCAATCTCTTGTTTTCTCTTCTTCTTCTGGCACCCCTATGATATGAATGTTGTGCTGCTTGAAGTTGTCCCAGAGGCTGCTTATACTATCCTCGTTTCTTTGGATTCTTTTTTTCTACTTGTTCTGATTAGTTTTTTACTTCCTTATGTTCCAAATCATTGAGTTGATTCTTGGTTTCATCCACTCTACTGTTTCCCTGTAAATTGTTCTTTATTTCAGTTAGTATATACTTTGTTTCTGACTGGATCTTTTTTATGCTGTTAAGGTCCTCACTAAGTTCCTTGAGCATCCTTATAACTAGTGTTTTGAACTCTGCATCTGATAGATTGCTTATCTCCATTTTGTTTAGCTCTTTTTCTGGAGTTTTGGTGTGTTCTTTCATTTGGGCCATCTTTCTTTGTCTCTTCGTTCTGGCAGTCTCCCTGTGTTTGTTTTTATATATTAGGTAGAGCTACTTTGATTAGGTCCTGCAGGGTCCAATGGCATAGCCTCCCCTATCACCCAAGCTGGGTACTCAAGGTGCACCCTTTGTGTGGGCTGAGTATACCCCTCCTCTTATGATTGAGCCTTGGTTGCTACTGGCAGATAAACGGCAAGGATTCAGCCAGGCCAATCAACTGCAAGGACTGGCTGTGACTTCTGACCACCACCCTCTGCCCTCCATTGAGGATCAGCCGTGCAGTGGCAGGGTGGTGGTGCTCTAATGTGGTCTGTAGCTGCCCACTTGGTGCAGTAGCCCTGGGGTTTCCCAGGTTGTGGAGGGCAAGGTCAGCCACCATCGGTGTTTTGCCCTGGGTCACCCTGCCTGAGCTATAAAGCAATCTGATATGGCTGTTACTTGTGCTGGACTTGAAGATTCCCAGGTGAAGCCAAGTTGTGAATCTAGGCTGGCTGCTGCTAGGGCTGGGCCTGAGGCTCACTGAGGTCAGATGCTGCTTGTTTGAGAGGACTTACAAAGTTGTGGAGCATGAGCCAAGACCAGACATTTATATAGAAAAAGTAGCTTCAGCGGGCCCCTAAGTCAAGTGGGGCAGAGTCTCATGGGTTCTCTAGGGCGGGGCAAACAGTGTTAGCCAGGTTGATGGAGTCTCAGAAATGGCACCAGCTTGCCAACTCGGTGGGGTGAGGGTTCAGAAAAGGGACAATGGTCTCTGTTTCTCTGATGCCAGTCACTTCAATTTCTCCCTGTATGCCACTGGTGCCTTTTAAGCTGCTACCCCAGTGCTGGAGCTCAGGAGTGAGTCTGAGTAGGTGAGTTCATGTGTGAGTTCTTTAAGAATTGTTTGGGGCTCCAGAAGTTTCTTCCACTGACTCAATCCCCACTGGTTTTTGCAGCCAGAAATTGTGAGGACTTTTCTTCTAGACACTAGAACCCTGGACTGGGGTGTATGTTGTGGGGCTGGGTCTCCTTGCTCCCAAGATATCCCTCTAGAATTTTTATCTACCACATGTGGGTGTGGGACCAGGCTGTTCCACATCTTCGCCCCTCCTACCAATCTAGATGGATGTGGTTTCTTTAATTCCATAGTTGTCAGACTTCCATTCAACTCGATTTCTGACAGTTCTGAGTGATGGCTGTTCTACACTTTAGTTGTAATTTGATGTGGTTGTGGGATGAGGCGAGCTATGTCTGCCTACACCGCCATCTAGGTTGACTCTTATATGTGCCCTGACTGGGTATTAAATCCACAACCTGGGTATATTGGGTTGATGCTCTAAACAACTGAGTTACCAGGCCAGGGCTGTTTGCTATATATATAGAGAGAGAAACATCAATTGGTTGCCTCTCACACTTGTTCCAGTGGGTACCAGGCTGCAATCCAGGGATGTGTCCTGACCAGGGATCAAACCAGTGACCTTTTGCCATGTGGAAGGACACCTGACCAATTGAGCCACACCAGTCAGGGCTGCTTGTTATATTTTAATATTTAACATAAGATTATTATATTGAATTTACTTTAGGAAAATTTCTGAGCCCATTTTCTGAATCAGTTGAACTGAACAATAATGAATTTCAAATGTTATCCAGAATACTAATAGTAAAAATCAACTTTTCAATGTCTGAAGGGAAGAAAATCAGTATGTACAGGGAATTCAATTCATTTCACAGATTTTTTTCAACCTAACCATCAAGCTGATAGAATGTAATAATTTTAAGTTCTTGTGAAGGAATATAAAATCTATTTGAGTGGAAAGGAATGATATTTTCAATTTCAAAATCATATAATATCAAATTAGTTCAAAACAAACATCATGCAATTAGATATGCATCTAAAAGATAAGCAGTAGTAAATAAATTGTGTGACTAAAGGATGGCATGGGCATGCTTTCAATTTCGTGATTTATTTTTAAAAATATTAAGATTTTGGCCCTGGCCGGGTATCACAGTTGGTTTTAGCATCTTCCCAAAATGCCAAGGTTGCGGGTCTGACCTCTAGTCATGGCACACACAAGAAGCAACCAATGAATGCATAAATAAGTGAAACAATGAACTGATGGAATTGATGTTTTTCTCTCTCTCTCTAAAATCAATAAATAAAAATCTTAAGAGTTTGAACATTCTTAGATGTTGCTTATTTATTTTAATGACATTATTTAGCACAAAAAAATCAGAAGTGTTATGTGGGTAAATAAGCTTTCTTCATAAAAATCTGCTCTATAATTTATTTTCCATGAAGGACAGCAACAGAAGATACTAAAGAAACAAACTTCTCAATTAAACTTTGGTATGCATGGTTTTAATCAAGTGGACCATGTTGATTGGCCTCGAAAATACTAAAAAATCCATATAATTTTTATGTTCTCTTACCGTCCGAGAAAACACTGCCAAAGAGGACGATTCTGTGTTGCCAAATCAGAATCTTTAGAACCAAACAATTTAGCTAAAAGTCGAACAACAGCTAATCGCTCTTCTCCATCATTGCTCTAAGAGAAAAGAGAAAATAAGTGAATCTTGCAGTTTATTCATCAGATCACAGGAAATAAAACATTCCTGAGAAGCTACAATTTCGTATTCTGCTCATAATGAGAACTTTAAAGTATATGTTCTCCTTTACTGTGTAGAAATTGATTTGATTGTATGTTAGGTCATCTGGCTCTTTGCTCTTACTCAAACCCTCCCAAATGCTAATTTATGCCAACTTCACTGCTTGTTTGCAGTCAACACAGACTTTGTAGAAATATGAAGGTACTCATTCAATTCTAACATTCTCTAAGACTCTCAGAAAAAATTCTGTGAAAGGCAAAACTGTAAATAATTCCCATCCCAATAAGTCTTCTTTACAAAAAACTTTACCATAATTTGAGCTCCAGCATAATCCCATATCAATTAAGGTTTTAATATGTGAATTTTTAAAATTTATTTTTACTGTTGACACTATTACAGATGTTCCCCACTTTCCCTTTCTTTGCCCTTTTAACCAAGGATCCTCTACTGACTGGAACAAGACACAGAAGAATGTCATAATTCAGGAAAACAAATTTTAATAGAAGAACAAGATTGTTAATAGGATCTAAAAATAAACTGAATACTCTGAAAAAGCAAAACTTAAAGCTGTTTTTGATGAGGGCCTATTTATCCTGAATCAATATAGGTTAAGAAATTTCTGTTCCAGTTTCACTAATGATGCCATGACTTATATTGTTATGAAACTATATGGTGTGTGAAACTTTTTAAAAAAATCACATATTCACTAGGAAATTAAAGGCAATAACTAAAAGCAATTGCTGATTTTAAGTGTTCAAATACAGTGTCTAAAGTAATACCAGAAATCCAATAAATGAATATTCATAGGAAAAGACAGTAAGTTAAAAAGAAAATGAACTCATGGACATGGACAACAATGTGGTGACTGTAGGGGTGGAGATGGAAGAGGGTATAGGGGTGATAAATGGTAATGGAAAAAAATACAATAAAAAAATGAGCTATTAAAATAAAAGACCATGGTAGATAGTCTTTTCCTAATGAATATGTTAACTTTCAGGAATAGGGATTTTTAACAGATAAAATAGGCACATGCATCAAACATGTAAAAATAAAAACTTTATCAAGCTTTAACACTTATAATTACAAAAGGACTTTTTTCTTTGGCAAAGTTTTTCTCAAGTGATATGATGATGCAGATTAGTGCTACCTTTGAGTAAGTACAATTAACTAGCCAACATGATTTATTTTTTTAAAGAAATCATTATATTCCTTAAAAGTCAAACACTAGAATAAGGGGAAATATTATTCTACTTGCAAGTAACTTGTAGCTTAGTGATTATTTCAAATGATGTGACATTTCACATCTATATATTTAACTACTGAAATAAAAATAAGTGAAACTCACCCCTACTGTTTGTTTATTTTTAAATATTTTATTGTTTATGCTATTACAATTGTCCCAATTTTTCCCCTTTTGTCCCTTTCTACCAGCATCCCCTCACTCCCTCAGGCAATCCCCAATACCACCACTGTTTAAAATTTTAAATAAATTCCATGAGTGAGGCTGGAATATAATTATAGTAATGATACATCTTTTGGTGCAAAAATAATTATGCAAAAATGATGTACAGCTATACTATTACTCTATCCCAAAGTGTAAAATTATCTCATTAAGATATTACATAATACACTGGTTAAATACAAATACATATATCTTAATAATTAAAACAGGGGATAAAAATTAAAGATTCTGCATCAATAATTTACCAGTGACTTCATAAAAAAACAAACTCAAAAGGTTATTCTTATATTTTATTTTTTTCATCCTGGCTAGAAAAGGTAACTAACTCTATTATTATTTCTAATTGCAAAGTAACTGATTCAGAATAATTCTCTGAAAAATTTTACTCCAACCGAAATAAGGCAATTGTAACTGTTATAGTATTTTTAAATTTGGGGGATAGATGTAAAAGTCTGGCTCTCTTTCTGCAGTGCCATGAAAAAAGTCTTAAATGTGGTAAATTTTACGATGACGGGTAGCAAAGGTTGATATGTAGCACAATTCCAAGGTAGTCTTGAAACATTTGAGAATAGCACTTTGTGGACCTATGCAGTGAGTAGTGTATACAGTTGCACGCAGTGGCCCAGTATAGAGCAAAATCAAACAAATTGTGATCTATGACTCTTAACTATTAAAAGCTGTAGCTATATGATTCAGAGATAGAACTACAGAATTATCACCATGGTCATAAAAATTTCCTAAGTTATTTGCTTAGGACATACTGGTAACTCAAAAAAGGGCACCCTAATTATATATAGATAGTACCTAAACTACTCTGAATCTCAGTTTCTTCATTCATGATGAGAAAAGTAATACTGGTACAGTCTAGGGTTTCAGTCGGGAGCAAATAAGAACACAGGTGATGGCACCTGTTATAAGACAATAAACAAATATTCCATTATTACTATTATTTAGACACAATATTAATTCAGTATATAGTTTAAAAAGATGTGAAATATCTAGGAACATAGAAAAACAAAAATCAATGGCTTTGTATACTACTAAAACAGACTACAAAGAAATAACATTAACTCACTACAGTGTTAATTTTTTTACAAAAGGAATTAAGAAATTTATAAAAAATTCTTGTTCATGTACTTTAAAGTATACCTAAGAAATCAAATTGCAGCAATGAAGAGAATATATAAAATAAAGGAGTTATTGGGGAATGTGGTAAATAGAAAAGCTTACAATTCATTTAAGAAGGTGGTATTGCTCAGTTTTAGTCATTTTGTGGTAATGTAGAAACAAAGACCCAATGTTGCCAAATGATCTGATTTTTTAAAAAGAAAATGCATACATCTGAACTTTTAAACAAAATTTGACTTTTAAACTTATTCGCCCATTCAATGTTAGTAACTAAAGAGAGAAGAGTCTTTGTATGAGATTTTAAAATAAAATCTATCAAATAAAACCTATTTTTAGGCCATTAACCTATTGTTAGCAACATCTGTTTTAGATTAAATGAACCTAGTAAAGAATGGGGTATAAACAACCTCTAGAGCTTAGCTTAGTTTACATTAAGTCCATACATGGAAATCTAAAAGTTTAGTTTCTAAACCCTTCCTACCATCTATCATGGCAATCTTGTTTAAAGATTAAAGAGGCCTGACTTTTCATATTCACACTCTATGAATAGATTGGATGAAAATATTTTATGCTTTATACCTAGAAATAATCTGGCATGGAAACATCTTAAGGTTATTGTTAAAATAAACTCTTAATAAACAAATAAGACCATGTTCTCTATATAATATTTCCCACACAACAGAGTTCCTTAGAAGCCTAATACCAATGTCCTTTATACTAAATAACAAATGCTTATAATAAAGACAATTTGAACAATTCTTAATTATCTTTATATATTTTAAGAGTCTAAAATACAAAGTTCTAATCCCAAATCTCTTTTAACTGTGTAACTAGGCAAAATATTTCATCTTATGTTTATCTTAAAAAAACAAAACAAAAAACGAAGAACAAAAACTGTAATGTTGGTCCTAATTACACCATAGCTTGATTTAAGAATCAAGTAAAATTCTGAATATAAAAAGCCTTTCAGAAAGTTCAGAATATTAAGCACATATAACTGTTATCTTCTGTAAGCCAGGATAGGGGATCAAGTGTCAAGTTTTTCATTTTTTTTTGAGGGGTTATAAATTTCTTGTTTAGTTATTAAAAAATACACTCCCAAGTCATACAACAAAATTTCTGTCATTGATCTGTACTATGAAAGGGTCATATAGGTGTAATCAAGACCCTGTGAGCACTCAGTTTGAAATATTTTGATGTTGTAAAACATATCTAATAATAAATACCATTTAATAACAACATGTATAATAAGTTTCTGAGATGCTATAAGTCCTATCTATTTCTGTGTCATTGTGTCTATCAGATATTTAACAACTAGGTATATTATAATTTTGCAGTGTGAATTCTATGACCCATATGAGAGACACTGTTTTATTCAAATGATTAAAAAATGTATACCTTAACTAAGTATAAAAAGATAAAACTAAACTCATATTTTATTCTTTCACAGCTAAAGAAAAACTATGTCATATATATTTTTCTCTTTAAGCTTAAAGGCCTTAAAAATTAGTCAGTCCTACCTTCAGTTTGAATTCAAGCTGTGGCATGACAGATAATAATAAATGAGGATCTATAGCAAAAAGTTCCTGAATCAGGTCAAACACGTGTTCTGACAAATCACTTACTGACGATCTTCCCAGCACCAGGACTTGATTGAAAAACTATGAGACATTAAAACAAAAATAAAATATCCATTTCATTTGAAAACCTGGATAGGTTTTTAAATAAACATGTGTTTAAAAAAACTATTTAATTAGGCATTACATATATAACCAAAGGGGATGAAACAGATGCTTCAATTAATATTTATGATAGTCACCAAGAGATGAAATCAACTAAACAACAAATTATGAATGTTACATGGAGAAGAAAGGTAAGAAAGAATTGGGTTGTTGGCTTTCTTCCAAATTAAGATATTTCTAGGAATCTTAACTTTCATTAAAACAAAACAATTTAGATGGTTTATGTAATTCATCATAGAGAATTTTATAAGAATTTTCTAATAGTAGAGAAAAATATTTAAGTCTTAATTAATCTATTTTATTTTTATTTGAGTGTAACCAATATTTCCATGACTTTAGTAATAAAGAGTATTTAAAGGTGGGGATGAGTTTTTTTAAAAAAATACTCAGAAGAAGTCAAATAACATTTTGACTTGGGGACAAAGAAAGAAAAGCTGACACTAAAAAAGCTAACTGATAATTTAAAAGAATGTTGGGAAAAAAAGAGAATATCAAGAAGACAAATTACATGACACCTCCACTTCCTGCCAACACACATATACACTTAGAAAAAAAGTATTAAATTTAAAAATGATAAAGAGGCAGTTGTATGCAACTGACAGAAGCATATATTTTTCTGATAATATCATCAAAAGATATTTCTTTTGCTCTTCAAAAGTATGTTCTAAATAGATGAAATATTTATAGGCTAAATAAACCTACATTGAAAGGTTTTAATAAATTAGTGCTTGGGTTAAGAATTACACAACTATGGAATAAATACAGGTAGAAATACATACGTTGGCAATGCATGCCTCAATAGTCTGGACTGTCCTTTTCAACAGGACTTTTGCAAGGTCAAATGACTGTTTATTTAAGTTCTGAAACAACAAGAATATGCAAAGTTACAAATGATTTGGTGAATTTATGATAGCACCATTAGAACACTACAGTCTTCAAATCTACAAGTAAAAAAATACAATGGAATGCCATTCAAGGTTTTACCCAATATCTTCTAGTCAAGTAGTCTCAAATGCAGACTTTGGAAATAACACAACTATGAATCAAAACCTAAAATAATATACCACTTAGACAAAAAACCCAACCCTATATCAAGTTCAGTTTTACTAAACTCAAACTCAACCCAAAGCTTTTTGGTTTTGTTTGTTAACCAACTTGAACTGGCAATTATACCCATGTATCCTAAAAACATACACACACACACACACACACACACACCCATCTCTAAACCACAATCTCAGTATTTCATTGTCTGATCAACGTGTACTCCTGAGGGGCGTAGACCTGGACAGTTTTCCAAGTAAAACTGTCAATTAATTGTATTTTGAAAAGTTGAAAACTGTGCTCGTTCTTCAAGATTTCCAATGCACTGTAACTTATTAAAGGGTCTAAAAAAAGAATAGAGAAATATACATATTTAATTTTTACAAAATTAATGAAAATGAATTCTTGTTTTGAAGAGTGCCTGTTAACATCTCTATATTTTGAAGTTTTGGAACAAACTGAGATTCATTCACCATCATTTTGCATCTCTCCCAAAAGGAGGCTAGGAAGCCCCATAGTCTAGGTCAGTAGTCAGCAAACTTTATATGCCAAGAGCCAGATGGTAAACATTTTAGGCTTTGTGAGCCACATGGTCAACGTTGCAACTACACAACTCTACTGCTAATAGTGTGAAAGCAGTCATAGACAAAATAAAAAGAAATGAGCATAACCGTGCTCAAATAAAACTTTATGTGCACAAATCGGCAGTGAACCAGATCTCTGACCCTAGCTTCAGGATTTTATTCCACTGGCAAAGGGATACTAGCTCAATATTAAGTCAACCTTTCTATTTCTTGAAAGTGTATTTAATTTCCCACTCTTAAAAATACTAACTAGAATATAAACACCAAATACACTATCCATTCCTCTCAAAGTTTTCTCTTATTTTGCCTGACATATACTATATACCCTTTTGCCATACTCTCAGAATTTTGACCAATTACAGATTCATTTGAATCAATAAAATGCAAATAATATTTGGAGACTCACAGAGTTGAGAGAGGAAGAATTTATAATTAATTTCATCTAAATTTGAAAATAGGTCACTGAACCATCAGAGAAAAAGAGTAGGAAAGTAAATATCAGTAATAAGGTAGGCATGAGTATAGCTCCATGGTGGAGCTTGTGGGGAGCTAAAATCCTTTACTTCCTTAGGAGGATCTAGAAGAGAGAAACAGAAAAAGAAAATGGGGAGGAATATATTGCTCTGAATCATCCCTTCCCCTTAACATTAAGCACAGCTAATATTAATAACTAATGGTAATTAACTAATATAGCAACTGCGGTTAACGTTAAACACAGTTCCTGCTTCTGCTCAGATCTTTTTCTTTTCTTTTTTAAAAAAGATCATTCATTCATTCATTCATTCATTCATTCATAGAGGGAGAAGCATCAATGAGTGGTTGCCTCTCGAGCGCCCCCTACCAGAGACCTGGCCAGCAATCCAGGCCGTGTGCCCTGACCAGGGAATGGAACCAGCAACGCTGTGGTTCACAGGCTGGCGCTCAATCCACTGAGCTACAGCAGCGGGGCCCAAATCTTTTCCTGAAAGTGCTTAAGAAAAATGTAGGGTACAGGTTCTGATAAGAAATACAGTTATGCTCCACATCTGTTACAAAAGAGAGAACATATTTTCTTTTCTTAAAAAACAAAACAAAAGAAACAAAACAAACGGACCAAGACAGAACTCTAACCCCTTATAATTGATATGAGTGAATATGAAACATTTAATTTTCCAGAAAATAAGTGGCACTTAACTGAATGAAAATATTCCACAATATAATATGTTAATCAATGTATCTTCCAAAAATAATAATAGCTACAAGACTAATGTGTGTTAATCCATTTTATTCAGGTTGAAGAAAGATAGTCTAAATAATTATGTGGGATTGCAAATGGTGAAAACTAATTATTTTTCATTATGTATAGTACTACCTTTAAATATTAACCTTTAATATTTTCATATATACAGACCTTATGTGCAGGAATGAGGTTAATAAGAATGGAGTCCAATAATTCTTGAGTAACTCCATCACCTTCCATGATGATAGAACTCATCAAGTCTAGCATGTGCATTTGTACTTTCTTATTGTGGCTATTGCTGAAAAAGGAAACAGAAGAAAAGGCAAAATCAAAAAAATAAATAAATAAAAATTCCAGGTATACAAAAAGAATATTAAACATCCCAGTTTAAAACAACTATGTCAGATGTGTAAGGATTTTCAGTTATGGGAACCATGCCAATAATGGCAAAGAAATTGTGGTCACTCTATTTACTTTCTCTTCTGTTGACTATTACAATAGCTGTAAGGTATTGTTGTAAAGTATTTTATAAAAATCAAGACCTTTAAAATAAAGTAAGATCTTACACAGTTTGGATTTGAGGAGTAAGTTGAATTCAAAGGCAAAAATGTCAACTGGAAAGAAAGACCATCATTGAGTATATGGCCCCAGATTTTAAAACATGATAAAAATTTAAGTATGAAAACAAACAAAAAAAAACAACAAGATAATGAAGGTAAACAGTTTTTCATCCTTTTTATCCTTTTAGATATTAATACATTCTCCAGAATAAAACTAAACACAAAATAAAGCCTAAGCCATAAATTACATGTAATTTATGCTATATACATTTCCACTAGAAGTTTTAGTTCACCAATACTGAAAATCAAGTCTGACAGAAAATGCACACCAGAACTTATGACTAGAAGGTGCTAAAAATGTCATCCTGGTATCTCTCAAAGAATTTCAAACAAAGAAATAAAAAATCAACAAGGCATAAAGCCAAGAATCAGTTTTGGTCCTGCTTCCTTAGCCAGTAAAGAGTCAACTGTAGTCCACAATAAATATGTCTACTGCTGATATGAACTTACCTAAAAAGACCTGTTATAACTGGTAGATCATCTAGGCTTCTCTCCTTATAACTACATCTTAACTAAAGACTTGACCTGTCCATTTTCACACTTGTCAGAATATATGTGCAAAGTCAAGAGAAATGTTATAATTTAGTTACACTGCTACAGATACAGGAAAGTTTAAATCAAGACCAAACTGAATTTTAATATAATTTATGTCTCTCACTTAATAATATATATATATATTTTTAAATTAACATGAAATAATGTATAACAGACCTGCTGGGCACTTAGTGGTAAAATGCAAAAATGAAAAAATTTAAAACTGGTGGAAAATTGTCATGTCATACATAGCTTTCTGTAACTTTTACAAAGACACTACTTTTGCATGCCTCCCCAAATATTTTCATGTTAAGTCTTCTAAGAAAAACATTTGCTTGAAACTAAAAGATCTTAGTGTATATGCACAGCAAGAAAAGAGACAAACAGAAATGTTTAAAAAATAACTTACTTGATCACTGAGAAGAGAGTCCTAAAAAGCTGAATAAAAATTTCATTGCAATCTTCCAAATCAAAGCAGATGTTATATGATTTAACCCAAGCTAAATTCTTAAAATAAAATAAAAAAAATTTACACACACAGAATAGTTACACAAAATCAAATTCATTAATAAAATTTAATTTTTAGAAACAAAAATCTATTTAAAGCTTATAAAAGTCCAACATATAAAATTACAATTGCTAAAGTAATCATGTACTCTGATCTTTAAAAAGACATATATCTGGTTGGCATTAACCTTCTCTAATTGAAAAATACTAAATTGTTAGACATATATAACATACAAAATATAAAAAGCAGTGAAAATTAATTCAACTTAATCGTTTTGATTTAGAAAAGAATAAAAACAGAAGCATGAAAATAAAGTTTCAAATAACATGACAGTGTTCCCAGTGGCATATACTTTATCTTTTCAGGATATGAGGAGCAAAAAGTAAACAAAAGGCATTTTATTAAGTGAGCTTTGTATAAAACAAAAAGATTCATTTTACATTATAAAGTTACTATTAAGAATTTTCAAGCCCTGGCTGGTGTGGCTCAGTGGATTGAGCGCTGGCCTGTAAACCAAAGGTTCGCAGGTTTGATTGCCAGTGAGGGCACATGCCTGGGTGGCAGGCCAAGCCCCTGTTGCCTCGATGTTACTCTCTCACATCGATATTTCTCTCCCTCTCTTTCCCCTCCCTTCCCCTCGCTCTAAAAGTAAATAAATAAAATCTTTAAAAAAAAAGAATTTTCTAGAGTGATATTCTTATTTTTAAATAAAAAAAATTTTTTTTACCTCTAATAAATAAAAGTATCTATTAAACTGTGGGCTCTTTGTATCCTCCAAACCTTTTAATTGTCTGGTAATAAACAAAAATATGTCCTGTTAAAAAAATGATAAAATATATTAATTTAGACACAAATATTCTTTCACAGTACATTAATATACATATATATTTTCCGTTTTACAAACTACAATAAGAAAATTCTCTTTTAGTCAAATGACTTGGAACTGGCCTATTCAAAACAAGTGGAAAAGAGCAAATCATATAAAATTACAGTCTTTAGAAGCAAAAATAAAGAGCAGGATTTAACGAGCTCTCGCTAGACCTACATGTCTTCTCTGGCCAGCACTCACTATGGAGAAGGTCACGTTCAGTTTGAGCATTAAGATCATGATGCACAATGGTGAAAAGCCAGAAAAGTTTGAGCCTGGCATCTCTTAGGCTCTGCTGGAGCTGGAGATGAACTTGGACCTCAAGGCCCAGCTACGGGAGCTGAACATTACAGTGACCAAGAATACTAAGTTGGTGGTGGTCAGAAAGCTATTACGATATTTGTTCCAGTTCCTTAATTGATCTTTCCAGAAAATCAAAGTCTGGCTGGTAGATGATTTGGAGAAAAAGTTCAGTGGGAAGCACATTGTCTTCATCGTTCAGAGGAGAATTCTGACTAAGCCAACTCGAAAAGCTGGACAAAGAATAAATGAAAGCATCCCAGGAGCCATACTCCGACAACCTTGTATAAAGCAATCCTGGAGGACTTGTTTTTCCCAAGTGAAATTGTGGACAAGAGAATCCATGTGTAACTGGACAGCTGAAGGCTCATAAAAGTTCATTTGATAAAGCCCAGTAGCACAATGTGGAAGCACAAGGTTGAAACTTTTTCTGTTGTCCTTAAGAAGCTCACAGGCAAGGATGTTAATTTTGAATTCCCAACGTTTCAGTTGTAAACAAAAATGACTAAATATCATTCTCGGTAGAAGCAAAAATAAAGATTATTATTGCTACAAATCTTTAGGCTTTCTCATTCTAACAGAACCACAGGTTTTTATCTTGTTACCCTTCTACAACAGAACTAACATTTTACTATCTTCATTGTGCATCATGGCAAACAATTATTTTCATTTTGAGGACCTGGACACAAGTCTTTCCATTACTATTTCCTATATGTAAATAATAATTTTCAGTACCTACTTTTGAATTTGATGTGTGACTTCAAAGTTGTGTGGAACAAAGGCAGTACTAGATTGGTTCCAAGGCTGTAATTTTCATGACGATAGTGCATTTCTTAATAAGCTTTCTTAAGAAGTTTTGACCCCAGATAATATTAACATGAGACAAACTCATGTTTGGACTACTTGAAGCAGTCAAAAGGATTAAAATTTGCCAAGAATAAAATTATTCAAAATATGAAATCAGCTCAAGATCAACTGAATATAGAAACTCCTCAAACATTTCAAACAAAGGCACAACCATCAAGATGAGCATAGTTTTGCATGTAGAATAACTTGCAAGGAAAAATAGGCATTTGAATGTGTAAGTTCTGTTACACCATTGTTTTAAAGGGTGTCATTAATATACTATTTATCCCTTCAATTCAGCCGTTAGGGCTTTGTGATGGGTTATCCTGACGGTTAGATATGAGCAGACAGGAACGAGCTTTAATCTGTACTTTTCAACATCTCACAAAAATACCAGTCATTTTTGTAGACAGTCAATGAAAAGTAACTGAATGAATAGTTTGTTTTACAATTTATGAAGTAATCTTATGATGACAAGAGGAATAATATTGAAGCTATGTTCCTAAGGGCAATATAAACTATTAAAGTAAACCAATTTTGTAAATATTGTTATTTACCTTAAGTTTATCATGGGACGTATATGGAGCTTCTGGGGCATAGATTCTAAAGATGTCAGCCAAACAACATGCTACAAGGAGACGCACATCTTTATTGGGATTCCTGAGGAAAAATTCAGATGCAAGATGCAACGCTAGTGGGAGATACTGCTGTTTTTCATCTTCTGAGTCCTGATCCATATCCATAAAAGTTTTTACTACCATCTGTAAAAATGTATATAAGAATAATATTATCAACTCCTGATATTTAGAAGTCAGTGTATATATATATATATATTTAAATTATCATTATAACACAAGTCGGTAATCAATTAGTATCAGAGGATTCACAATCAGTTTTTGTAAATAATCATTAAAAATTTCAGTGAAGACATGAGCATAAACAAGTATCAATTTTTGGGTTACTCTCAAACACATAACCTGCATTTGCACCAGATTTATGAAGAACCTAAGACTCATTCATTTTACATCTAGCCCAGGTAAAAAGTTTTTGGCATCATATGCAGAACCAAATTCATTTGGTATTTTGCAATATCATTTACTATATTTCTTTTATGTTTTATTATCAAAGGTGCCTTGATTTAGGCTCCTTAAAACTGCTATTTTATTTCACACTTTAAGAAGTTTACAATTCACGACAGAAAGCCATGTTTAAATATTTTTATGTAGTTGTACTTCCATTTAAAAGTTTTAATTATAAAATAATCTCTGTTGTTTATGGTTACAAAATTAACAAATGCACATTTTAGAATGACTCTAGAATGCAAAAAGTGTAATTTAAAAAATCCATAATTTCTCAACCAGTATTGTGTTTTATTTTGCTGGTTTGTTTTCTCTGTAAAGATGCAAATAACTATACTAAATTTCCTTATTCATTTATCAAATCATGATTATTCTCTCATGCCTTTAAATAAAGCAGATTTTACCTAACCAGTCACCATTGTCAAACACTGAATTTATACACATTGATTTCTATTTTGCCAAGACTTTTTATTATAAGTTTTGAATTTTATCAAATATTTTCTGTGCCTATTAAAGTGATCACTTTCCCACTAATTCTGTTAATACCTCTGCCATAATACTTTGTATATTGCTAGATGTGATTTGCTATTATACAAGGTGGGGCAAAAGTAGGTTTATAGTTGTTTGTATGGGAATAATACAATAATAATAATAATACAAGAATAAACTTTCACACACAACTATAAACCTACTTTTGCCCCACCCTGTATTATTTCAACTTTTGCATTTATAGTCATGAAAGAAATTTAAATATAGCTTCTTTTCTTAAGACAACCATGTCAGTTTTAGCACTAAGGTTATAATGGCTTGAAACAAATTGGTAAGTAATCCTTCTATTTTATAAAAAGTTTGTAGTAAAACTGGTTTTATTTTTCTTTCTTAAATATTTAGTGAAGTTCAACTGATTGATGAAGGAATCACCATGGAATTTAGAAAGTATTATGAACTGAATGACAATGAAAATATAAGCTATTAATATTTGTGGGAGTATTGCAGTTAAAGCTGTACTCAAGGGAAATTTATAGCCTTAAATGTATATACTACAGAAGAATAAAAAATCAGTGAGGTATATTTTCATGTCAAAAAGTTAGGAAAATAACAAATTAAATAAAAAGAAGGTAAAGTCAAAAGGGGAAAATAAACAGACATCGATGAATTAGATAATAAGGTTACAAAAGAGAAAAACCAACAATGCTGAATGTTGATCACTGAGATGACTATCAAAAAGAGGAAATGTTATTAAATGTCCTAATAATAATACGTGGCTGGGGTGGGGAGGGGTCCTGTCACATGAAATAAAATATCTGAGAAATTCTGCTTCTATGAAAAAAACTGAACCTGAAATTAAAAACCTTTCCACAAAGAAATCTCCAATGCCAGATAACTTCACCAGTAAAAAGTCCCAAATACAACCATGTATAGATATACATAGTATTAGCTATTCTGCTCAAAATATCAAGCCCTTCCTGCCATTCTGCTGTTGCAGCTTCATATCTTAGTTTAGTTACATAGTCATAATCTGTAAGAATCTGCTCTTCAAATACAAACATCCTTGTAAGAGTTAATACTTATTAGGCCTTATATATTTGTTATCTATTAACACTGTAATACAGATTGTTATCTAGTTGGAATTAAAAATGATACAGAAGATAAAACACTTGAAATTTAGGAATTCTTAGAAAACTAAAGAGTATCAAAATGGAAGCTGTGAAGAGATCAATGATAATCTATAACATTCATTTTGGAAGGACTAGCCAGGCCACCAGAAACCATCATATATAGAACCCTTATACAGAGTCATAATTCACCTGACCTCAACCAACAAAACTCCTATTTACAGACGGATAAACTAAGGATAGTTTAAATTCTCCTGCAAGCTGACAAAGGTCAAATGAGAGTGCAAACCATTGAAAGATTTGGCCTTTATCTTACGGGTGGAAAAAACGGCCACGGAATTGTTTTAGGCAACAGCAAATTATGGTTAGATTTGTATCTCATGAAAATGTCTCTTCAGTTAAGAGGTAGCCAATAAAGGAATGCCGTACTCACAAGGCTGATGGATTCCTGAAAGCTAGCTCAGCATGACTTTCAAGTCATTAGAGACACCTTACCAACTACTGTGAAACAAAGCAAGTTCAGTGGGATATAAGATGAAGTGAAATGGGTAAACTGTACTCCTAGATGCCATAACTAATGAGTTTTAAATTTTATTATATAGGATACTGGAGTCATCACAAAATGTGTTGTTTTTTTTTGTCAGTTGAAAAGATGGAAGATATGTATTTGTCATCTACCGCTACCTAACAAAACACCCCAAAACAATAATAAAGAATAATAAATATTTATTTACCACAAAGAGTCTGTGGAAAAGGAATTGGAGAGTGGCTTAGCTGGGTGGTTTTAGCTTGAGACTGTATAATCAATCAAGGTTACAGTTATCTGAAACATGATTTGTTGAATTATGAATGAAAAGACTAGTTCAGGCAATCTCTACATAAATACCCTTTCGACAACAACAAAAATCCATCTCTCCTGGGTAAAAACATGTAAGTTTTGGAGTTCAATAAGCCTAAGAATTTTTATATTAAATAGTGGTTCACTCACTAAGTATATACACAGGAACTGCCAGATAAGAATAAGCACTGAACTATTTGCCAAAACATACTCCTTTCTAGTTTCATATAATTATTTGTAACAAATTATTTTATCTAATATACATTTGAGGTGAAACCTGAGAGAAGCAGATGAGGCAAGGGCACAATTAATGCATAAGCCATCAGAACTATGAAATTTATAAGTTAATATACATTCTAATTTTGGAGTTCAACACATGACAGCAACTTTTGGACCTAGAGCTCCAAAGATCAGGCAACATACTGACAAAATTCGTCACCTTATTATTGTCTTTTCATTGCACCTAGATTGTAAGTTCCTTCTAAGAAAACTCTGCTATACTTAAGACCCAGGCTGCTAATTTCAAGTGAGTTAGCTTCATAATGAATACAGTCAATAAAACTTACATCCCATTGTTCTCACACCTGGTTTAGGTCCTTCTTACCTCATACCTGATTTTAGTCTCCTTAATTCTCAAAATCAAACACAGTGCTTCTAAGTTACTCAAAGATTTTATTTATTTATTTTCAAAGAGAGGGGAAAGGAGGGGGAGAGGGAGAGAAACATCAACATGTGACAGAAACATCAATCCGACTGGCTGCCTCTAACACGCCCCCAAATGGACACCTGGCCGGCAACCCAAGCATGTGCCTTGACAGAGAACTGAACCCAGGAACCTTTTGGTTCACAAGCCAGCGCTCAATCCACTGAGCCACACCAGCCAGGGCTCAGTTACTCTTAAAACATCTATTTTAAGTTTATCCCAATTCAAACAATGGTTTCCCACTGCCAAGTACCTTATGACATTTAAAATATCATTATCAATTTATAACCTTATATATGTATATATACATATGTATATATATACAGGGAGGGGCAAAAGTAGGTTTGCAATTGTTTGTATAGAAAATAATAAAATAATTAATAATAATATAAGAATAAATTGTGAACCCACAACTGTGAACCTACTTTTGTCCCACCTGAATACATATGTATAAATCTGTATGTAAATATAAAATATTACATTAATTTCAACTCTCTAGTCAAACTGTTTATTATCTTCCAAAAACATCCCGAGCATCTTTACAGATCTGCACAGAAAAAGAACTCAGAGAAAGCTCTAACACTTCTGAAAAAATATGTATGTGAACATGTCCTATAACTGCTTCTTTTCACCTCAAACTTTTCACATCAAACATACACTAAAATCATATTTGTCCTTAAAGTTTCCACACAAATTCTATTTCTTCTTCTTGAAACCCTACTTGATCACCCTAGCCTTCATGAAAGGATCACTGGCTCCTTTGAACTGATAACATTGTAGCAATTACAAAGCAATTATCTCAGTGTCTCTTTGCTGTAGTTATGAGTATAAAAATCATGTGTCCTCAAGAAGATTGTGACCTCTTACGTGGTGTGGGGCCAAGTTTGACATATTCCACATCTGTCTTATAAAGTAAGATATAAATGCATTAACATTTTATGAAATAGTGAAACACTGTTAGTTTACTTTTTGACATGCTCTTGACTTCAGTGGTTGACCAAGCCTGAGAACAAAAATCTCTGAAATTCTGACTTGTTGATAACTATGCAATAAATATACATTTCAAGACTAAGTGCTAATATTAAGATGAAACAAAAAATTAAAATAGAACTACCATATGATCCAGCAATTCAACTTCTGGTTATTATCTGAAAACAAATACACTACCTCAAAAAGACACATGCATCCCCCATGTTCATTGTAGCATTATTTACAATAGTCAAGATACAGGAAAAACATAAGTCAAAATGTGTGAGAATCCGTGTATATGTATGCCCCCGCCCCCTAAAATTTCTTTATCCACTTATGTGTTGATGGACACTTATGTTGTTTCCATGTCTTGGCTATTATAAATAATGTTGTATATGTATGTGTGTATATACACACACACTGAATATATGCACACACACAGTGAATTATTATTCAGCTATAAAAATAATGAAATCTTGCTACTTGCAGTAACATGGATAGACTTTGAGGGCATTATGCTAAGTGAAATAAGCCAGACAGAGAAAAGACAAATACTGTATGATCTTTCTTATATGTGGAATCTTAAAAACAAAACACCAAGCTCATATATACAGAGAACAGACTGGTGATTGACAGAGGTGGAGGGCGAGGGGTGGAAAAAATAAATGGGATGTTTGTAGTTTCTTTTTTCATTTAAATAAATTGAATAATTTATAATTTTCAAAAAAGAAACAACGAGATCCTGCACCTGACCAGGAGAAACAACATCAACAAAGGATCAACATAGCTATTTCATTCAATTTCAACAAGTTATTCTTTGGGAAAAGTTCAATATCATATTTTTCTAATAAACCACTAGGGACTACTTGAAAGTATAATTTGTCCTGTTACTAACATAATTAGTCAAGGTTAGTATTCCTTAATGAAGCAAGGTTACTATTTCATATCAAAATTGTGTGGTATGGAAAAGTTAGATGCTACCCATTCTCTATCCTCTTCCTGAACTCCAAACCCAATTCTTCCTATTCAAAAGGCTCATTCTATCAGCTCCAAACCATTTAGTAAGCATATGCTATAAAACTACACTTCTAATAATTCCTGAAAGTTTCTAAATTAGAAATTAGTTTATGTTTTACTCCACTCATTTCTACCTTAGAGATAACCAGTAGTAGGGTTGTAAAAATAACCTGAATACTGACTGCAACAGAGACAATCATAGAAGCTGTTTTTCGTTTCAAGGGCAATTCCTAAGGTCCTAAAAGATTATGAGTAGCCTTAAAGCTTTATAGTCTAACACCTGCACTGAGGCTTCAGAGGTTTGACTTTTGGTTTTCACATAACCTTAGACGTTCTCTAACTTGGGTACTAGTGAGGTAGAAGGACAAAATGAGTGAAGGTAACACAACATAAACCAGTGAATTACTCTACAGTTTGATCCTTACATAATAGAGAAAATTTTCAATTCAGAAACCATATTTTTATAGGTGAGGTATAATAGTACTGATAGCTATAATTTATTCAGTTCTTTCTATGTACCAAGTAATATTTCAAGTGCTATAAATGTATATACTATTAACTCATGTAATAAATAATTCCTTGTGGGAGGGTTATTAATATCCCCATTTAACGGATGAGGAAACCAAGGATAAGTAGTTTAGTCATGGGCATAAAAATTCAAATCCAGGCATTGTGATAATTACTCTTACCCACTTCTTACCACTCTTAACCTATATTTTATATAGTGTAGCATAGTAGGACAAGTGGTAATGCAAAATGACTAGAGAACATTTTTTTTAAATAAAGAGAACTATATATTATCTAGTGCAACAACTTTTAAGAGCTATTACTATTAAGTGATCATATTCCCAGGCCAAATAAAAAAGCCCACCTTTTTCACACTGTATTATAGTTGGTGAAGACAATGATGGAGAATTTAGATGGGAGCACATGGCAGCTCAATAGAAGTCTTTAATGTATTAATTTAACTAAGTGTTCTAACTTTCCTTTTCCTTGATAAAGGTGGATCATTTGTCCTCCTCTTAAAATGCTTAATCATCATTATTTAAGGTCTTTACTCAAAAATGCAATGAAAAGCAGTAGGCTTTTCTTAAGGTTAAATGAGTTAGAATTTGGAAAAAAGAAGGAAAGAAAAAATGGGGCTCAAGCAGACAAGTTTATATACGTGGGAAAAAACAGATGGAATTAATTAGGGTACAAGCAGTGAGAGCCAGAGGATAAGCAATAGTAGGTCCAGGGAAATTCCCCAAAGGCAAGATAAAAAGAGGATGATGGGAAAGAGCAGACAGTGACAGAGAAGTGAAACTGGGCAAAGGATCCCTAAATCAGTTGCCAGAAAATACTTCTGCCCAAAATAACTTAAAGACTGCTAGAGAAAGGGAAAACCAAAAGCTGGTTCTTTGAAAATATCAACGAAATGAATAAATCGTTAGCTAAACTGACCAAGAAAAAGAAAGACGACTCAAATTACCAGATTCAGAAATGAAAGAGGGGGTACTACTACTGACCTGAAAAGGATTATAAAGGAAAACTACAGACACAAAGAAAAGCCCAGTCCCAGATTTAATTCAGATTTACTGCTAAATTCTGTGCATTTCAAGGATATCAATTTTCCCCGAACTTTTCCAAAAAATAAAAGATAATGAAACACTTCCAATTCATTCTAGGAGGCAAATATTCACTTGTGTCCAAAACTAGACTAAGGTATCACAAGAAAATTATAGATTAGTATCTCTTATGTATATGGATGCAAGTATCTTCAATAAAACACCAGCAAATGAAATCCAGTAACATATGAAAAGAATTATATACTATGGTCAAGTGGTATTTATGTCAAGAATGGCAGGCTGGTTTAACACTAGAAAATCAATTAATATAATACATATTAATAAAAAACAAAAATCATATGATCTTAATAGATGCAGAAAAAGCATTTCACAAAATCCAACACCCTTCGCTAATAAAAATACTCATGAAAGTTGGAACAGAAGGGGAAATTTCCCAACACAATAAAGGGCATTTGTGAAAAATCCACAGCCAACGTAATACATAATGGTAGAAAATTGGATCTTTTCCACTAAGATTAGAAACAAGGCTAGGATATCTGTTTTCACTACTTCTATTTAACATAATACTAAAGGTCCTAGCCATGGCAATTGGACATATAAAGACATAAAAGACATACAGATCAGAAAAGAAGTTATCTCTATTCACAGATTACATGATCTTCTAAGGAATCCATTCAAGCCAATTAGGATTAGTAAATAAGTTTAGTGAAGTTCCAGGATACAAGATCGATGTACAAAAGTCAATCAAATTTCTAAATATTTGGAACAGTCTAAAAAAATGAAATAAAAAAAAATTCCATTTACAACAGCATCAAAGAATAAGGAATAAATTTAACAAAATATATACAAAACTTATAGTCTGAAAACTGCAAAACACCGTTGAAAGAAATAAAAGATCTACATAAGTGGAGAAATATCCCATCTTCATGGACCAAAAGACTTAGCATTGTTAAGATGGCAATAGTCGCCAAATGGATACACACATTCACTGCAATCCTCATCAGAATCCAAGCTGACTTCTTTATATAAATTGGCATGCTAATACTAAAATTCAAATGGAATAGCTATAACAACCTTGAAAAAGAACAAAGTAGGAGGATTCACATTTCCTGATTTCAAAATTACAAAGCAACAGTAATCAAGAGTGTATAGGTCTTATCACAAGAAAAAAACATTAAAAAAAATCTACACAAGATAATGGATGTTAACTAATCTTATTGTGGTAATCATTTCACAATATATGTAAGTGAAGTCATTTTGTGGTACACCTCAAGCTTATGTACTGTTATATGTCATTTATATCTCAATAAAACTGGTGGGAAAAAAACCCAATGTGGTATTGGCACAAGGATAGACATTAAAATCAATGGAACAGAATTAAGAGTGCAGAAAAAAAAACCCATATATCAACAGTCAGCTAATTTTCTACAAGGGTGACAAAGCCATCCAAAGGGGAAAGAATTCCCTTTTCAAAAAATGGTGCTGAGGAAAGAATAGCCATTACAATAATAAATGGTGCTGGGACAACTGGACATCCACATGCAAAAGAATAAACCTGGACCCTTACCTCATACCATCTACAAAAATTAACATTTTTTTAAATCAATTTCAATTTTAAACAGTTTGATCAAAGGGGATCAGACCTAAATGTCAGAGCTAAAAGTTAAAACTCTTCAAACAGGCACAAATCTGTGTGACCATAATTTAGACAATGGTTTCTTAGATGTGACACCTAAAGTGTAAATGACAAAAGAAAAATTGAACTTCATCAAGATAAAAAGCATTTGTACCTCAAAGGACACCATCAAGAGAACTCATAGAACAAGAGAAAATTTCTACAAATCATATACCTGATAAGGAACTTGTATCTAGAATATATGTAAGGAACTTTTACTATTCAATACTAAAAAGACAACCCAATCTAAAAATGGTCAAGGGATCTGAATAAATATATCTCCAAAGAAGATATACAAATGGCTATAAGCTCATAAAAAAATTCCTGACATCACTGTCATTGGGAAAACGCAAATCAAAACTATAATGTGATACTACTTAACATCCAATACGTTGGCTAGAATTAAAAAGTCTGGTAATAACAAGTGCTGTCAAGGATCTGGAGAAATTGGAACTCTCATACACTATAAGTGAGAATACAAAATGGCACATACACTTTGGAAAAATTATGTCAGTTCCTCAAAAGGTTAAACAGGGTTACCATATAACCCCACAATTCTACTCTTACAGGCAAAAGACGTAAAAATGTTATGTCCATTTATATGAAGTTTGACGGCCAGACTAAGGTATGTTGATAGAGATCAGAATAGGGTCTATCTCTAGACAGGGAACATAAGGCAGCCTCCTAGAATGCCAGAAATGTTCTACATCATGACCTGGATAATGATTATGTGCGTATACATATATAAAAATTAACAGAATATATAAAAATTAATAGAATATTACACTTAAGGTTTATTCACTTTATGTAAATTAAATATACATTTAAAAAAGAGGTAGAACACACACAGCTAATGTCACATAGGATCTCCCAATCCCTGTGACTTTACATTTTTCAGGCTGTACCTACCTGTGGTTGAAAATATCAGAAGAAAAAGTTAGTAAACTTGAAAATAAACTAACAGGAATTATCAAACTTGAAGAACACATAGGCAAATGATTGAAAAAAATTACAGAGCTCCAGTGATCTGAAGACCATATAAAAAAATCTAACATATTTGTAACTGCATCCTAGAAAGCAAAGAGAAAAGGGTAGGAAAAAAACACTTTAAGATACAATGACTAAAAATCTCCCAAATTTGGTGAAAGAAAAATTTACAGATCAAAGAAGCTCAGTGGTTCCAAAAGAGGACAAATACAGGGGAAACACATACATCAGGATATCATAGTAAAACCACTGAAAAATCAAAGAAAAAGGAAAATATCTTAGAAGCAGCCAGAAAAAAATGGCACATTACATACAAGAGAACAAAAATACATACTGTTTTAAGTTCTAATTAATGTCGATAGGTTCTGTGACTTTAAACAAAATGACATAAAACAAAAACAATTTCAGTACAGGCAAATTGATAAAACAATAATTACGCTCTTAGGACATTTCATCTATGTTTTAACAAAACAATATTGAACAAAAAAACGTTATTCACGGGCCTACTACTGTATTACCACTGAATTCTCATCAGAAAAATTGTAGAAGACAGTGGAATTACATCTTTAAAGCACTAAAATTGTCAACTCAGAATTTTATATCCAAAAAGTAATATCCTTCAAAAATAAAGATCTGGTAGACATTTTCAGACAAATGTTGGTACTGTTCTATGTCATGATAGGGGCTTGGGTTATATATGAATAAGCATCTGCTAAAATGCATTAAATAGCCCTGGCCGGTGTGACTCAGTGGATTGAATGCTGGCCTGTGGACCGAAAGGCTGCTGATTTGATTCCCAGTCAGGGGACATGCCTGCGTTGCAGGCTGGGTCTCCAGTTTGGGGTGTGCAAGAGGCAAGCAACTGATGTTTCTCTTGCACATCAATGTTTCTCTCCCTCTCTTTCTCCCTCCTTTCCCCTCTCTCTAAATATAAATAAAATAGTTTTTAAAAACTCATAAAAAAAAACAACACTCATCAAATAGTACAATTACTATGTATATTTCATCACTGTATATAAATTTCATTCTCCCACACACAGCAAACCCAGTTCAGCCGGATAAGAACTGATTTAATCCCTCACACTAACAACCTGAAAAGAGAAGAGATATGTTTACTTTTGTGCATAAAAATTACCTGAGTCTCTACTGTTTTTTTTTACATACATAATATCCAGCATTCAGTAAAAAATGGGTGGGTGGGATTGGAAGGGTCCATTGTCCAGAGATAGTAAATCAACAGAAACAGACCCAGAGATGGCTCAAATGCTAAAGCTATCAGACTGGTACAGATGTTTCTTGACTTATGATGGGGTTATATCCCAGTAAACCCATTGTAAGTTGAAAATATCATAGATCAAAATGAGTTTAATTGATGCTGACAATTTCACTGCATCACTGATTCACTTATCCTTTAAGATGGTTGATATCATCCACTGCAAAAGTCCTAACTCATCTGTGATGGCCTCACTGACTTACAACCTTCATGCTGGCAATTATCGTGAGTTTCATCTCAAGAGTAATTGCCCTTCTTCTTTTTCTTTTTTTAAAGATTTTATTTACTTATTTTTAGAGAGGGGGGAGGGAGGGAGAAAGAGAGGGAGAGAAACATCAGTTGCCTCTCATGCACCCCCCACCAGAGACCTGGCCTGCAACCCAGGCATGTACCCTGACTAGGAATCAAACTGGCGACCCCTTGGTCCACAGGCCAGCACTCAATCCACTGAGCCACACCAGCCAGGTATCCTTCTTTTTTTCTTCTCCCCAGAAGCAAAAGATCCAAATGGGAGTTTTATAGACATGATGGGATTTGAACACAATAATACAACAGCCAAAAGACATTGGCAAAACAGTACACTGCACATTATCTGTTGTTTACCGCTGCGATTGCGTGGCTACGAGCTGCAGCTTGCTGCTGCTGCCCTGCATCGCAAGAGTATCCTATGGCATTTTACTAGCCTGGGAAAAGATCAAAATTAAAAATTACAGTGTCTCCTGAATGTATATTGCTTTTGTACCACTGTAAAGTTAAAAAATCTTAAGTTGAACCATTGTGAGTCAGGGACCATAAACAACTATAATTAGTATGTTAAAATATATAGGGAAAAGGTAGACTACATGCATTAGCAATGGGGAATTTCAGCACAGAAATGGAAATTATGTACATTAAACTGTTGAACATTATCAAACAGACTGAAAACACAGTAGGAAAAGAGGAAAAAATTGGTAAGAAATATCTGAAGAGATAATGGTTGAGTATTTTTCAATAATGATGAAAGATAAACTCAGAAAAACCCAAACAAGATAAATACAAGGAAAAACACAAAAGATGTATCACAGTCAAAAAAGGGAATAATCTTGAGGGTGGCCAGAGAAGTATTTTCTCTTGTGAAGAGATACAGCAATTTACTACTTGAAATGTTCTATTTAATTACCATCATATATTTCAAGCACTGCCCATTTGCAAATAATTACAGTGAAGTGATAAGTAATAAAGACACAGGATGATTCAGAAGTCCCACAGGAATAACATCATGTATTAATAAGAATGATTAGTTTTAGAGAGCCATATTTAAAATGTAAAAACAGATCAAAGTTACTGACCTTTTCTGGAAAAAAGTAAAATGCTCATTAGTAAAATATATATAAACTACCAATTCAAATTTTTTTAACTCCAACATGCTATATTTGTAGCAGTCAGCGCAAATTAGGAAGACTACAATGTTACGAGATTTCACTGGAAACCCAGAATGTTGGTTTTCAGTGGCAAGTAAACCCATCAAATGAGCTTGTAAGCTATTACCTTCAGAAACAATGTTTGTTAAATTACATTTTTATAACTACTAAAATGTTTAACAGAACTGTAGATTAATAGAGTTCTAAATAATAGATTGTCACCAGATAAAGTAAAAAAAAGGTCATGGCATACATAGTCCCATGCCTTCCAAATAAATTCAAATGCTTTCAGAATAGGGAATAATATTTGTTTCTGGGAAGAATTTTAACTTAAAACATTCTATAACTAATTTTGGAAATCCTTTTAAGACAAAATTTTTGGGAATAGCTAATATGAAATTTAGCAACAAGGAAAGTAAAATATATTTCTGGGATTCTCAGTGTATATTCTCTGTATCACGATCACCTAAAGGACTTACTTAAAATGCAGGAAAAAAATGCAGAAAATTGAGCCCACTCCCAAACTACTACATTTGTTTGGGGGCAGGGAGAGATTAACAGGTATCTGATTCTTAACAAAAGCACCAGTTGATAGTTAAGAATTCTCAAAACCTTAGAACCGCTCATCTACAATAGAGCATGCTGATTATCTTCAAGACTTAAAATCTTCTGCATCCACCTAAAATGAGTAAATTGGGCACTTAGTGCTTTACCTTAGCCAAACAAGAAAAGTCAAAATTAGGAATAAAGGACAATAAATTTAACTTTGCTAGAAAATAAAAGCAATATGTAAATAATAAACAGTTGGGATTTTCCATGCTAAAGAATACAGTATAGGATGGAGGGAGGGATAAATAAGCAGAACACAAATGATTTTTAGGGCAGTGAAAATACTCTGTGTGTAATCATTTGTCCAAACCCAAAGAATGCACACCAAGACTTAACCCTAGTGTAAACTATGGGCTTTGGGTGATTTAATGTGCCAATGTAGGTTAATCGTTGGTAACAAACATACCATTCTGGGGAGTGGCATTAATAATGAGGAGATGATGTATGTGTGGGGAAAGGGGGTATATACATTTGAAATGTCAATTCCTTTCCCTCAAATTTGTTATGAAACTAAAACTGCTCTAAAAAAATTTTTTTTAAAACAAAACAAATCAAGTTTTAAAGGATTACTTAATGACATGGATATACTCATACTGCATTGTTCCATGAAAATCAATACATTTACAATATAAATAAAATTTTAAATTTTATTTAAAAAATGGGAATATAAACTTTGGGTGATAATGACATACTAATGTTGGCCCACGGGCTGAAACATATTACTCTGGTAGTGCATGTGATGTGTTGACATAAGAGGTGGGGCACAGGGAGGAAAGGCAGGGAGTTGGTGGGAACTCTGTACTTCCCTCTTAATTTTGCTGTGATATGAATTGCTGTAAAAAAAATAGCATCTAGTAAAAAAAAGCATTAACAATTGAATAATAAATAAGAAAGTATAGAAAAACACAAAACAATCGAGATGGCAGCAGTGTCTATAAGGACATCACTTTGTTTCTGGAAGAAGTTTAAACCATGCTTAGACATATCACTCTTCAGCTCAAATGCCTGAGCGATTTTATTTTTTTTAATTCAAATTCTTTTCTTTTTCATTTAAGGACTTAATTATAATTTTAAAAAACTGATAAAATATCAATTAAAGGATGAGAATTGAATATAGTAGACCAAATGACATAACATTACTTCCAAGAGATCTAAAACCAATTTTATTTTATTACTGCCTGATGATTTTTACTACCTTCTTCAAAGCTATTTAGGTAGATGGTTTGAGAAGAAAATCATCTTCTAAACTCCTCCCTGAAATGAAGTATTCTCCTTATATGCACTAAATTGATCCTAATGAATCTCAAGTTAAGCACTTTAAATCAATGATTTTCTTTTTGCAGATGAAGAATTCATCTCTCATTTTATAGTGCCTAGATGAAGGATATTTAACTCAACAAAGATTTGAAATTACAGAACAATTATACATGGCCACTGAATTTAATTTTTAAGTATTAAACTTAACAAAATAATTTGGCATCAGTTTACTTAGAATTCCTTTCATAGAAATTCTAGGAAATGTTGCAAAAACACTGAACATATGTGATAAAAATCCAACTCATATTATAATAATCTAATACATAAAATTCTACTAACCATGGTTTTAAATTTTACTCATCTGCAGTCTTCCCACCTAGTGTCCTATGATGAAACTCTCAGCAACTAACTGATTATTCAGACAGTATCATTTAGAAATGGATTACTATTCAACTGAAGATGCTATCTGGTCTGGACTAGAGGATAAAAATATGCCACAAATTGACCACAAAGGGTGGTATTCATGTGCTTAAGAAATTGCTTGGTCACACTTAGACACATCACTCTTCAGCTCAAATACCAAAGAGATTTCTTTTAATTCAAATTCCCTTCTTTGGCACTTAAAAACTTTAACAATTTCACAGGTACTGTCCTCTTTTATCCTCCCAAATGTCTCTCTTTTAAAATGCTTTAGCTTTAGTAAAACTGTTTTATTCATTTTTCTTCAAACACACTAAGCCCACTACTGCCTCTCAGTCTTTGTCCTGATATTCATCTATCTGGCATGTCTTACTCCCCATTTGCTTACCAAAGTCTGAGCTTTCAAATCCCAGTCCAACTGTCACCTTTTAAATGAAACTTTCCTTGACCATCAAAATTCTTAGTATTTCTTTATCCAAAGAAACAAATACAGTCTTAGCATATAATTCGCATTTAACTTATAAATTATATGATAATCTCAAATATTCTTCATATAAATGGAAATCCATTCCAATGCTAGTCTAGTGTAAATCCAGTTTCCCCTGATGAACTAATGCTATTTAACGATTGGCTTTATCAGCACCAATCATAGTGCCCTCCACTTTAGCAGAGTTATAAATGTTTAATCTTAATGATAATTTTATAACATGAACAACAACATATATTATGGCAGTTTCCAACTTTTAAACTATCATCTAATATTAAAGAAATGATATATCTGTAACCTCCAAAGGCTGAGGGTCTCTGTATTTAGACACACCTGTAACTATGTAGAAGCACACCAGTTGGGAAGCTCTGCTTTAAAAAGCTCTGCTTTGGTAAAAGACCAAATACCAGCCCTGGCCAGTGTGGCTCAGTTGGTTGGAGCGTCATCCTGTAGAACAAAGGGTCACGGGTTTGATTCCCGGCCAGAACACAGGAATAAGCCTCCTCCATAATTTTTTCTAATTAGTGCATAAAAAATTCCTGCAATTTTTTCTTACAGTTTTTAAAATAAATTACACACATCTAGCTAGTTAGCTGCAAATACATACTGTTGTTTTTGAGACTAAATGTTTTTCAAGTTGATAAGTACGCTACAAAGTGTACAGGTAGTATACTTTGACTTGGTATCAGAGGTCCTGTGGTAGATTAAGGATGGTTATGAATTCTTTCCTACCTCTTCCATTAGGAAGTAGGGTTAATATTTCTCCCCTTGAATGTGGGCTGGGCTGTGACTACTCTAACTAGTAGGGTAAGTTAGAAGTGACACTGCCAATTCTGAATCAAGCCTTTAAAAGTACTGGCAACTTCCTCCATACTGTCTTGGAGCCCCGAGTCCAACTAACCTGCTGCAACGACCATGAGAAGAAGCCCTAAGGCTACAACACATACGGGGCGGGGGGGGGGGGGGCGCGGAGAGCCCAGTTAGTCCAGCCTATTAGCTGTTCCTACCAAAGTACCAAGTGTTTGAGAAAAGCCAGTGTGGATCTTCTAGACCAATTCAGTCCCCAACTGAATACCAATGAGTGAGCCTGGTAAGCAATGTGGAGCAGAGGAATAATCAAGCCAAGCCCTGCCCAAATTCCTGATCCACAAAATTGTGAGATAATAGAAAAGTTGCCCCCAGCTGGTATAGATCAGTGGATTGAGCGTTGGCCTGTGAACCAAAGGGTTGCTGGTTTGATTCCCCAGCCTGGGTTGTGGGGCAGGTCCCCAGTGGGGGTTGTGCGAGAGGCAACCACACATTGATGTTTCTCTCCCTCTCTTTTTCCCTCCCTTCCCCTCTGTCTAAAAATAAAATAAATAAAATCTTAAGGAAAAAGAAAAAGAGAAAAGTTGCTCACAGTAGCTGAAAGGTGGAAGCAACCCATGTGTCTACTGACAGATGAATGCATAAACAAAAGATGTTATATACACACAATGGAATATTATTCCACCTTAAAAAGTAAATTCTGCCTCATACTACAATATGAAGGAAACTTGAAGACATTATACTAAGTGAAATAAGGCAGTCACAAAAGGAAAGTATTGTATGATTCCACTTACAGAGTAGTAAAATTCATAGAGACTAAAAGCAGAATGGTGGTTGCCTGGGCTGGGGGAAGTAGAGAATAGAGTTATGGTTTAATGGGTACAAAGTTTCAGTCGGGGAACATGAAAAAGTTCTGGGGTGGATAGTAGTGATGGTTGCACAACCACAGAGCGCACATTTAGAAGTTATTAAAGTGGTAAATTTTATGAGATATATATATATATACACATGTATGCATATACTCTGTGTGTGTGTGTGTATTACCAAAAAAAGTTGCTGTTTTAAACCACAGGATTTGGGTGAGTTTGTTACAAAGCAACTGAAAAATAGAATAGTTCTATACAAATCAAGTCTAAAATAAGAACTGTCCTGCACTAAGTATTACTTCACCAACACATACTGGCTATATTTTAGGGCTTGATTTTAAGAAATTTTGCCTCTCTGCTTAATTTTTTAATTCTTAGCAGAATCTAGATTTGAAATTACATACTGAATTTTATGTAAAATTAACACACTATGTGGCAATTAGGAATAAATAAAAATCATTTATGGAGGTGAAAATAATTACAACCAAACTAAGTATTTCTGGGGTCCACCTGGAGGAAGGAGAAGGGAAAGAACTTATGGCCTTCTTCCCCCTAATCTATTCCTCCCCCTCTCCCAACCTAGGTTTGATGAGAAAAGTGGGATGCCCTACATTAAATCAAGCCCACCATATCCTAATTCGTACTAAACTATCAAACAGGCCAGCTTGGACTATAGACAGCAGAAGTGAGACTGTGGGGAAGAGGGAGAATGGCTGACACAAAGATTATAGACAAATGAAAAAAAACAAGGAAGTAATACCTGATGGGAAAAATATGGGGGACGTTTTCAAAACCCTATTATTTCATCTTTCCTAATTCTTAGCACCAAGGTAATAGTTATTTTTATTTGATTCTGTGACATAATAAATACAGCTGATTTGGGTATGGAATTGTGGCCAGAGGACTGTCTAGAGCACTGAGCTCTGAGACCACGTAATAAGAAAGGGATGTCAGAAACAAATTTCACCCTGCCCATTCCTCCCTCCCTCTAAATAACAAGGCTTATCAAGGGCCTACCAGTTCCAAAACAGCAAGAAAGGAAGGAATAAAAAAATGTGTGTGGCACATAGTTCTGTAGTAATACATGATCAGAGATAGACTGTGTATAACCAACTGTGGGTAGAATCACATAATGGAACTTTAGAGAACACTGTTGATAGGTGGATTTTGAATGTTATAAAACTTATCAGACATGACTTCTGCATTAGTTTCAGAATCTCTAACTGTATATGAGGAAGACCATTTGTGAACTGTAGACCTTCACACTTAATGTTACACTGGTAGCAAACTGTGCGCTGTCCTTCCGAAACAGCCAACTAACTTCTGTATGGCTTTTAATATTTCTGTCAATCAATACATAACTGTAACTTATCTATGTAACAAAACTGTTAATGACAATTTTCAGCTTTATGTGACTAGGATTGGTCACAACCTCTCAGACTCAGTTTCTTCATCTGGAAAATTAGAACAAAACCAAATAAACTCTTAAGCTATATTTCAGTTCTAAAATTCTAAATATATATCTTATTATCTCTGGTATACAGGTAAGGTATTTAGTTGCATTGGGTTGGCCCAAAAGTTTATTTTTTCCCATAAAATAAAAAAACACATTTTTCATTCTCACCAATAATTTTATTGTTTTGGGTATTTTGAGTATGTCGGCTATCTCCCATGTGGTATAACACTGAATGTTCTCAATTAATTTTTCAATTTGATTGCTATCAACTTCAACTGGTCTACCCAATTGTGGACCATCATCATCCAGTGAGAAATCGCCAGCACAAACTTCACAAACCATTTTTGACATGTTCAATCAGTCACAGCACATACACTGCACAAGTCTTTTTTTTTGCATTTCAGTCGCATTTTTAAACCTTTCTTAAAATAATGAAGCATAATATGCTAAAAATGTTGTGTATTTTCTTCCATCTTCAATATTAAAATGGCTACATAAAAATTCACCAGTTTTGATAAGTTTTTTAAATGCACACTGATATGACAGCTGTCAAAATACAACCTAACAAAATTGTTTCAAATTAAGTTAAAGACAACTAAGCACTACTAAAGCCATCTTACGGAAAAAAAGCCAAATGAACTTTTCGACCAACCCAACAGTTAAAAATATTTTCAAATTATCTTTCATTTTCAAAAATAAAAGTATTTCTCTAATCCAATATTAATTCAAAGTATTTATTTGTTAATTCAACTAATATTTGTTGAACACCCAATTAAGTGCCATGCATTAAGCTTAGCACTGGGAGGACGCAAAAATAATTATAGATATGGTACCCATATTCACAAAGCTTACAGAGAAGTTGGGGAGACAAACCAAATAAACTTATGCATAAGTGTAATATCACAACTATAATAAATGATATGAAGGAGTTAAAAGGGTATGTAATATATGTATATACACACACACTCTTCTAATGGAGTTATAAGAGCACATATATAAGAGACTTCCCTTAAGGAGAACAAATAAATGACAAATAAATTGACAAGAATGGTACAAATAGCCTACATAATGTGGAATCTGTCTAGGCAGAAATAAACGTGGCACGTTCAAGGAACTGATAGAAGGCCAGGGTGATTGGACATACTAGTATATTGTTCCTTAGAAATCAAAACTTCTAATATATGAAAAGATACCTTAGCTCTTTAGAGACATACTCTTAAGAATTATTTTCAAGGAAGCTTCAAAGCATCACAATAGTTTTTCTCTAATGTTAAAAAAAAAAAATGCTGTCCTAGGCTTTGCTTGGTAGCACATTGGTTAGAGTGTCACTTTGATATGCCAATGTTGCAGACTCAATCCCCAGTCAGGGGACATATAAGAAACAAACAATGAAAGCATAAATAAGTGGAAAAACACATCAAAATTTCTCTCTCTCGCCCCCTTAAAAAAAACAATTGCTCTCCTATATCTCCTGCAAAAGACCGACTAACTCTCATTGATTCCCTTTCCTTTTCATTTTACCGTTTTCAATTGCATAATAAAAACCACAACTCCTTAGTTCTACTTCTTAGACAAAGGCAGGTATAGAATAAAAACAAATTTGATGCTATTGGTCTGGCTCTGCCACTAACCTGCCCTATGACTGACCTTGTTAATATATGTTACTTGGCCACTTTGGGCCTAACTTTTGTCATCGGTAAATATGGGGAGTGCCAGAATTTCTTTTAAGAACCTTTCACTCTAAAATTATGTTTTCACTCTAAAAATGCTTATTCTATTCTTTAAACTGAATAGAATTAGACAAATATCTCTGAATTCCACTGACCAAGATTTTACTTGCTTTTAAGCCTTCTTTGTATTTAAAAGCATTTGAACACTGTTGCTATGTTACAATAATAATAAATTATTGAATTAACAAAATCTGCCTAAGGGTCTAAAACACAAATTATCAAAAATATAGTTAAATATTATTTAAAAACCTATACTTCAAATGAGACAGTAATACTTTAATTAAACGAGGATCCCTAAAAAGTCAAAATGGTACTGCCAAAATAGACTTAGAAAGGCAGGGGGAAGACAAAATCTTAAAAACTCTTCAGAAAAGCAAAATTTTAGCATAGGACATTCAAACTGGTTAATATGCACATCAATTTTAACTTCCAAAAGAACTCATAATGAATATTCTAATCCAATGCTCATTCTAGACTTGCTTCATAGTATTTCTGACATTTAATCTATTTTCAAATGGAAAATGTATATACAGTCATAATTTTTTAAACCAAATTATCCATAACTAGAATTCAAGTTTTAACATTCTTCATATGAATACAATAAAAAAGATTCACAAAATTTTTATTTAACAGTTTTATATTTTATAATTTTTCAGCATCTCAAAAACACTCCATATAACCTTAAGAAACATCAGTTAGGCACCTCATTTCTTGTATTATCTTTAGTATCAAGATTTATTTTAATGGGGGGTATTGTGTCCTATACCTTCAAGAGGCAACAACTAATTAGATTTTAAACATTAAACTACAAAAATACTTTAAACAGGCCCTGGCCTGGTACGTGGTTAGAGTGTCCTCCCAATAGCCAAGATTGTGGGTTCGATCCCCAGTTGGGGCACATACAAGAATCAACCAATAAATGCATAAATTAAGTAGAATAACAAATAGACATTTCTCTTTCTCTCTCAAATCAATAAAAAAATTTTTTTTAAAGAATACTTTAAATATTCATTGGTACTAACGACATTGTAAACATTTACTAGGCACTATACTAAGCTCTGAGAACAAAGACGGGCAAGATCATTCCCTAAAAATACATTTCACAAAGGTAATAACGCTGTCAACATTGTTTCTTCCTTAGCCTCCCACCAAGTCTGATTCTAACTTTGAATTGTCTGGGGTCATTCCTTAACTCTCTATTCCCACTCTCATGCCCTGCTTCAAGATTTTAACACCTTTCATCTATACTATTATTAACAGTTTCTCAGCTGGATTCCCTGCTCCAATCTAGCCAATTTTGACAACCAAAATATCTTCCATACTGGCAAATGTCCACTGAGGGGTCAAAGACGCCCTGGTTGAGAACCACTGCATCAAGTTGACCCCTTAACAAGAACAGAATTTATTTTGCAAGCCTGTAGCCACAATCTATGCCCATGCAACACAGCAAAAAACTGGCCAGCATAAAGCTGAAACTTCCTATCTTGACCTTAAGACCACCACGCTTAAACTAAATACCTACTCATAAGCTGATTCTGTATTAATAGGAGCCATAATAATCTTTCTTACAACCCTTTGAACATGTTTAACCATACTATATACACATTTAAATTCCTGGATATTATAAAATTATGACACTTTAAAAAATACGTATGTACTTAAATCAAGTCTCTTCAGAAGCTGATGAAAACAGGACTTCCTAGACTAATTATTATCTACATTTAAGGTTGTAAGCTACTTTGAAGAGTATCCTCATAAATATTTTTAGAAAAAAACTTTAAAAGTTGAATTCTTATGCTTAAAAAACAAGATTAAAACACACACATACACTCCTTTTCATTTCCCATAATGGTTATGTCTCCCCACAGAATTTATTATTCAAAGATACAGCCAAAATAGAACAATACCTTTCAGAAGGAGTAAAGGAGAAGGCGATAAGCTATCTTTAAAAAGCCTAGTAGAAGCTCTAAAGCCAGGCCCAGCAGAGCAGTTAACACCGCAGGAGAGAGCACTTCCTACCACGCACGTTTGAAGTGGGGGTATTCTGTCTACCCGCTTACCTTCAGTCGTTTGATCATTTCGTCGGTGGTGATCTTGTCGGTGATCTCCTTTACCCCCGGAGGGTAAGCAATCTTCCCGTCTGCACTCCCGACGCCACAGAGGGCAGTGGCAGGCTTGGGCTGCGCGGTGGAGAAGTCCATCCTGGGGGACAACTTTTCTTTCACAGTCCTCTACCGGCCTCTATCGGTCAGAAAACAAAAGTTCAGCGGGAAAGGGGCGACTTTGTAACCTCTTTTTTCATTTCAAAAATCTCTAATCTGCAAAGGGCCCTATCTCCCCCGAGGCCGGGGACGGGGCAGCAGCCGCGCCACTCGCTCCTCCCCGGGGCTAGGACCCTGGCGGGCGCCCCGCCGCCCCCACCCACGCGGGCCCCGCCAGCCCCGGGCCCACGGGGCTCTCCGGCACAGCCGCTGCGGCCGCGGGAAGCGCCGAGCAGCGCCAGGAGTTTCCCATTCCGCCTTTCACAATGAAATCCATCCCCAAGCACCGAGGTCCGAAGTTTGGCGGCCTCGGGAGTCCGGCGTGGCCCCCAAGGCCCCGGCTCCATCGGAGAGAAACGCCGAGTCCCCGCACGGCTGGTCCCCTTCGGGAAAGAAGACGCGAGGCCTATAGGGTTCGGCTTAGGCCGCAAAACTAGGGGCCAGACTGGACCCACACGCAGCGGCGGCTCCCGGGAACGAACGCCCTTGCCAGGCCCCGCTTCAGGACCTCCGGCGTCCCCGCCACGCTCCCGCCCCTCCCCTGTCCCGCTCCCCCACCCCCGCGGGAGGGGAAAACAAGCCGCCCTCCACCCCAAACCCCACGCAAGGAAGCGGCTGACGCGGCTCCGCACTTCACATTTTGTTCCTTCAACTTCGGCTAAGGGACCCCAGTGGCTTCTGTTGCCCCCGGCCAGCAGGCGCCGTCCCGCGCCGCCAAGGCCTTACCAGCACCTCCGGGCAGCCCCGCCGGGCCTCGGTCCCGCGCCCCCACCCCCCGATCTCCCCTTCCGTCCCCTCCCTTCACCAGCCGAGGGCGGGAGCCGAGCCGCCGCCGCCTTTACCTCCTCCTCCTCATGCGGGCGGAAGGTGCATCGAGCGCCCGGGCCTCTGTCAGGTGGTTGCGCCGCCGCCCCTCGTCCGGCTGCACACAAAGCGGCTTCGTGGGTCCCGCCGCCGCCGCCGCCGCCGCCCGCCCCGGAGCGGCGCTTGGGCTGGCGGAGCCGAGGAGGAGCAGCCGCCGCGGGGGGAGACGCGGGGCGAGTGTGCGCTGGGAGGGGAGACACTGCCGCTCTCCGTCGGGCCGAGGAAGAGCAGCCTCGGAGAAGGCTCCTCCGGGACCGTGTGCGCTTGTGTCCGCCCGGGACCCCTGAGGCCCGCCCGTCCGCACCTCGCGCCGGCCGGGTCCGCCGACCCGGACCCGGACGCCCCTCTCAGCGGCGCGCGCCCGGCGATCCGTGTCCCCGGGAGCCGACGCCTCGCACACACACCGGTCCGTCACGCGAGCGGTGCGAGAGCACGCGAGAGCAGGGCGCGCGCCTCGCTCCCACCCCTTCCTCCGCCGGCCGTGCCTCCGCCTCCCTCGGGCCCGTGCCTACCGCGCGTGGGGCGGACAGCGCCGCCACCCGGTTGGCGCCAAGACCTGCGGCGCGGAGCGCCCTGGGGAAGCCGGGACCCAAAAGGCGAGCAGAGGAGGAGCCCGGGTGGCGGGAAGCGAACCTGGTCCCTGCGACGCTGGGAGGGCATGGAGGACGGACAGAGCTTTAATTTATGTCGCAGAAATGAGTTAGTGACTTTTGGGAGTCATCCTGAGGGACGTGGATGGAACTTGTTGAAAGACGGGTGAACTGCTTTCCTCCCTAGGGACAGAAGATCTGCAAACTGAGGAAAAGTTTTGTAACATGGCACAACGTGGGCTGCTCGTTCTTGTACCTTCTGACAATCACTGGAGTTAGCCTTCTCCTCTTTAGATTTCTAGTTAATATTTTGAAAGCTGTAAAATATGAAAATAGCAGAATTGAGTGGTTCTCAAACAAGGGTCTGATACGTAAGTTTCTGGGCTCCACTCCCAAACCCTGGAACCCAGAAATAAGTACGTTTAAAAATTAGCTAGATGGTTCTTGTAAATATGGAAGAACTTGTGTTTTTTTTTAAAATTCTCACCGGAGTATGTGCTTATTGATTTTAGAGGCACCCTCAACTGGGATGGACCCCGGGCATGTACCCTGACAGGAAATCCAACCCTCGACCTTCGGTTTACAGGAGGACACCCCAATCAACTAAGCCACTCTGGCCAGGGCATGGAAGAACTCATTTATTTTTTTAATGTGATAAATATACCAAAGAATAACCCTTTCTTTCCTACAGAGGAAAACACAGTGCAGTGTGTTTGAGAAATTTAATGTAAAAAGTTGAGCAAATGATCCTCAGAAGCACATACATAATTTCAAAAAATGGACTTGGAAAAAAACAAAGTAATACGAAATAGCATTCAGCTCTTGAAACTGACAACAGCCATAGTTTAAAATGATATACAATTATTCATTTAAATTATTCTTGATAGATACCCATTGGTTTTTTCACATCATTTACTTGATCTTAAAAATGTTACAGGTACTGCAGTCACTGAGTTGGTGTTTTTAGGGTATTACACAAGGGAGATCCCAGTTATCTTGGAATCTAACCTGCCACAGTTGCTGATTTGCTAGAACTCTGCCTAAAAGCCTGTTTTTTATTCTTGGGCATTTAGAGTAGTTGGCAGAATCCATTCAAGATGGTCTTTACCCAAACTATTAAAATGCTCAAAACCTACTCTGTTTTCAAGCTGTCCCTCACATTTAAATGACATTTAAATAACTATAGAGTGATGCTTTTAGTGGGTGGCTGGTTAGCTCACTTTGTTAGAGTGTGGTGCTAATAAAGGGTGATGATTTTCATTTTCATTCCTGCTCTGAGTAATTTACCTATTATTAAATGGAGTTTTGTATATGCCCACAAATTTTAATTTTATACAACTTATTATTTTGTTAATATTGTTTGACTTTATGAACTCAAAAGATAATAAGCTCCCAGGATTACAACACAGAAATAAATTTATATCATTCTAAAATTTCTGTTTTTACTTTCTTTCTTAAACATTGGTTTCCATGTACAGTAAATGAGATAGAATTATTTGTGTAACAGTTATTTTAAGAGGGCCTAGTATGCAAGGCATTGTGTTGGGCACTGAGAAAAAATTGGTAATGGGAAAGTAGACAAAAATTCCTGCCTTCCTTGGTGGAGCTTAGTTTGTTGGGGGAGAGATAAACTAAATAAATTGCTATGGAGGCAAATAGAGAAGACGGGGGATGCAGATCACACATACACTTTTAGGCCTTTGCCTTTTGTCTTTTACTCTGACTGAAATGGGGAATTATTGTGGTGTTTCAAACAGAAGTGACATGATATGATTTAAGTTCTATGAACTAGGAAACCTTGCACAAATTACATCATTTTTCTTGCCTCATTCTCTTCATTCTTAAACTGGGATAATAGTTTTTATTTTCGAAGATCACTATGAGGAATAAGTAAGTTAAGCCAATGTGTAAAGTGCCTAGAATAGTAACTGGTACATACTAAGCCCTACAAAAATTTTTTTCTGCTTTTTTTTTGTTTGTTTGTATATTGATTTTAGAGAGAGAGGAAAGGGGAGAGAGAGAACACTGATGTGAGAAACATCGATTGGATGCCTGCCATATGCTCCCCAGCCGTCAGCTGAACCTGCAACCTAGGTATGTGCCCAGAGTGGGAATCGAACCCCCAACCTTTTGATGCGTGGGGATGATGATGCAACCTACTGAGCCACACCAGCCAGGGCCATAAATTTGTGTGTGTGTATGTGTGTGTATGTGTATGTATGTAAAATGAATCAGTCTAGCCACGGGGTTGAAAGTAATGTATAGAAATAGGGTGACCAAACATAAGACAAATGCAAAAATTCCAAGGAGAGATGGTAATAAGGACTAGGTATTAACAGTGGAGGTGATGAAAAATGGCATAAGAAAAAGAGAGAAGTGAAGGAATAAGGATGAAGCCGAAGTTTTAGACCTGAGTAACTAGGATAATGTAAGCACTAACTGAGAAGGGGAGGGCTATGCTTGGAGCAGATTTAGGGTCAGGATGTCTGTTAGACACTCAAGCTATTTAAAAGTTAATTTAATGAATAGTTACTGAGCTCCTGCAATGGGTAAGGCATTGTACTAGGCACTGGAGAAATACTTAAAAAAACAAAGACGAAATCCCTGGAACAGGATCTATTGGAGGAATCAGACATATAATGAACCACAATTCTAGGCAAGGCTGTGATATATTCTATAATAGAGATTTGAACTACATTGCCTGTTAGCTTAGAAAAGAAGTGCTATGGTAGCATCCCAAAGGAAGGGGCATTTGAGGCTGGACCTTAAATGGTGAGTAATTGTGGTGAGTAGTTCTTGTGGGTGAGGCAATAGCTAATAGAGATAACCACAGGTGAACAAAAGCCTTAAGGTGAACTTAGGTAATTAAGTGCAATTTTGGGGGCAGAGGGGCAGCATTTGGTGTGGTTAGAACAATGATTGAATAAAGAAGTGGCTTTGTGAGCCTTACTCTAACACCACATAATAACAATCAGCTCCCCTCCCATTTACATACATCCAAGTGTACAATTTATGCACAGAATGATATCTAATTCAGCTTCAGAATAAATTTCTAAATCCCTATTTCAACCATACTGCTAACCACAGATTCTTCCTATATAGAAATTCTAGATCCAAACTCTAGGACAATCCTGTCCAATAGAAATTTCTAAAACAATGGAAATGTTCCATACCTACATTGTCCAATACAGTAGCCACTAGGCACATGGCACTCTACAAATTCGAAATGTGGTTACTGCAACCAGGGAACTGAAGTTTTAATTTAATTTAATTTAATTTAAATTTTAAAATCTAAACAGCCATATGTGGCTAGTGGCTACTGCATTGGACAGCACAGTTCTAGTGTATAGAGTTTTAGGAGTGATTGACAGAAGATGAGGATAGAAGATAAATTGTATTCATAGTGAATGTTGTAGATATTGAGCACAGTGATAGGTTAAAAGGATGAATTGGGGTAATAGGAGACTAAAACCATTCATAGTGAAAGTTAGCTAAGGTAAAAATATAACCAAACAGATAAAATTGCAAAATAAGATATTTAAAGTAGTTTTTAAAAATGTGCTTATTCTATTTATCTGAAATTACTTACTGGTTTTCAATTCGAAATGTAACTTGCGGAGACCCAAGATGGCAGAGGAGTAAGTGGAAGCTACAATAACCTCCTCCTAGGACCAAACTGGAATTCAACTAAATTATGGAAAAATCATCCTGAATAACCAATTGAACACTAGCTGGAGAGAAACCTTATAACCACAGACAGACGGTTGAAGCCACATCACCACAATGAGACTGGTAAGGAGTGTGGAGGAGATGCAAGAGGGCTGGCGGGGCTCCCATGAGCAGCAGCTGAAGATCTGGAGGGATATTTCAGTGGCTGGAGGGTTCCCCTTGAGAAGTGTTGGGTCTAAACCCCAAGCTGGGCTCCGCAGCCTACAGCACTGGAACTCGGAAAAGAACCTAAATAACATACAGCTATGAAAAGCAGTGTGGTTTCTGTCTACCAGGGAGAGATGGCTGGAGATGCAGAGAGCCTGCAAAAGGCCAACACACAAAATTTTGTTTGCAGCCACTTACCCTGGGCTCTGGCAGAGGGTGGGTACAGTGGACTAGAGATGCATGAGGAGAGCCTGGGGCAGGTGGCTCTGGGGAGATACCTGAATGAACAGCTGCCAGGATCCCTGTGCTGAATCTTTCCCCAAACTGCAGAAACCATCTTTCTCAGGCAGGGTACTCCCCTCCAAGTGGGAACAGCCTGAGTGGAAGCAACAGGAATCACTCTTGTCCCACCCTGTGGTGCTTATGCCCTGCTGCTTAGGTGTACAGCGGGAAGACTTTCACTGATAAAGCTAAGAGAAAGCCTATAAGCAGAGGCAGATCTTTGGGAGCTCTGAGACTTTAGCTGACCCTCCTCCAGGCCCAGTCCTGGTAAAAGCCAGCTTTGGCGCACAGCCTGTTTCTTTCTGCACACATCCAGGCCCAGCAGAGCTAGCCACAAGCTATGGATTGCTGATAGCTCCAAACAGGTGGCCCAGGGCCAGTCATAGTCAGTGTGTGACATTGGTCCGCACCAGAGTCTTTGCAGATCTACATAATACAAAGAAACAACCACAAAAAAGCAGCCAAAATGGGAAGACTCTTTGTCCCTAGACTCCAACCGAACAGATCCCAAATGAAAGAACAAGAGAATTCTCCAGAAAAAAAACTATATGAAATGGAGGCAATCAACTTATAAGATAGAGAGATTAGAGTAATGATTATAAGGATACTCAACAGCATAAAACAGATATAGAAACCATAAAAAGGACTGGTCAGAAATAAAGAATGCAATATCAGAAATAAATAATTCACTGGAAGGAACAAACAGTAGGTTAGATGAAGCAGAGGACTCAATCAGTGAGTTGGAAGACAAGGTAGGAAAAGGGAATTTTAAAAAAAGAGGAGAGCTTAAGAAACATTTGGGGCAACATGACACATAACAGCTTCTGCTTCTTGGGAATACCAGAAGGAGAAGAGAGTAAACAAGGAATCAAGAACCTATTTGAAGACATAATGGCCAAAGACTTCACTAATCTGGTGAAGAAAAAAAGACACACAAGTCCAGGAAGCTCAGAGAGTCCTAAACAAGTTGAATCCCAAAGAGGTCTACATCAAGACACACTGTAATTAAACTGGCAAGGCTTAAATACAAGAAGAGAATCCTCAAAGCTGCAAGAGAAAAGCAGGTCGTTACATATAATGCAGAACCAATTAGACTGTCATCTGATATTTCAACAGAAACATTTCAAGCCAGAAGGGAGTGGCATGAAATATTCAAGGTGTTGAAAAGCGAGGACGTACAACCAAGGCTACTTTATCCAGTAAGGCTATCATTTAAAATCGAAGGAGAAATAGGACATCTGGCCAAGATGGAGACATAGGTAGATACACTTTGCCTCCTCGCACAACCAAAAGAAGAACAACAAATTTAAAAACAAAAAATAACAAGAACTGCCAGAAGATCGAGCTGTATGGAAGTCCAATAACCTAGGAATTAAGGAAGAAACATTTATCCAGACTAGTAGGAGGGGTGGAGGAAGAGACAGGAAGTCGAGGGCGGAGGGGATGCCTCAAGGCTGTGGCTGAAGGACAAAGCAGGTGAGACAGCAGCTGGCAATCTGCATTTATGTTCAGATAAACTGGGAGGAACAACAGGGGAGTGAGATAGACTGTGCAACCCAGAGTTCCAGTGAGGGAAAAGAAAGCCTCAAAACCTTTGACTGTAAAAACCTGTGAGTGTTGTGCAAGCAGGAGAAACTCCCAGCCTCACAGGAGAGTTCGTTGGAGAAGTCCTCAGGGTCCTAGAACATACACAAACCCACCCACACGGGAACCAGCACTACAAGGGCCCAATTTGCTTGTGGGTAGTGGGAAAATGACAGAAAGCCACTGAGAGCCGACTAACAGGCATTGTTCCCTCTTGGAATCCTCCCTCACATACAGTGCCACAAAGCTGCATGTGAGTTGCCCTGCCCTACTTAATACCTAAGGCTCTGCCCCTTACAATGTGATAAGCACACCAGAGACAAAAAAAATATGGCCCAAACAAAAGAACAGATCAAAGCTCCAAAAATAGAACTAACCCATGAAGAGATAGCCATCCTATGAGATGCCAAGTTCAAAACACTGGAAATCTGGATGCTCACAGAAATAGTTGAGTGTGGTTACAAAAGAGAGGAAAAAGTGAAGGCTATACAAAGTGAAATAAAGAAAAATACACAGGGAACCAACAGTGAAGGGAAGAAAATCAGACTCAAATCAACAATTTGGAACAGAAGGAAGAGGTAAACAGTCAACCAGAACAGAATGAAGAAACAAGAATTCAAAGAAATGAGGAGAGGCTTAGGAACCTCTGGGACAACTTTAAACATTCCAACATCCGAATCACAGGGATGCCAGAAGGAGAAGAGGAAGAACAAGACATCGAAAACTTATTTGAAAAAATAATGAAGGAGAACTTCCCAATCTGGTGAAGATTCTGGGAAGTCCAGGAAGCTCAGAGAGTCCCAAAGAAGTTGGACCCAAGGAAGCACACACCAAGGTACATCATAATTACATTAACCAAGATTAAAGATAAGGAGAGAATCTTAAAAGCAGCAAGAGAAAAGGAGGCAGTTACCTACAAAGCAGTTCCCTAAGACTGTCAGCTGATTTCTCAAAAGAAACCTTGCAGGCAAGAAGGGGCTGGAAAGAAGCATTTAAAAAGCCATGAAAACCAAGGACCTACATCCAAGATTACTCTACCTGGCAAAGCTATCATTTAGAATGGAAGGGCAGATAAAGAGCTTCCCAGATAAAGTAAAGTTAAAGGAGTTCATCATCACCAAGGCCTTATTATATGAGATGTTAAAGGGACTTATCTAAGAAAAGGAAGAAGATCAAAACTATGAACAGTAAAATGACAACAAACTCACAATTATTAACAACTGAACCTAAGAACAAAAACAAACTAAGCAAACAACTAGAACATGGACAGAATCACAGAAATGGAGATCACATGGAGGTTTATTAGCAGGGAGGGGCAAGGGGAGAAAGGGAGAAAAGATACAGGGACTAAGAAGCATAAATGGTAGGTACAAAATAGACAGGGGGAGGTAGAATCGTGTAGGAAATGGAGAAGCCAAAGAACTTACATGTACAACGCATGGACATGAACTAAGGGCAGGGGGGACATGGGTAGGGAGGGGGGTGCTGGGTGGCAGGGAAAAATGGGGAGGAAAAAATGGGACAGCTGTAATAGCATAATCAATAAAATATACCTAAGAAAAGAAAAGAAAAAAGTATATACCTTTAAATGGAATAAATTTTTGAAGCATTAAAAAAAAATTGAAGGAGAAATAAGGAGCTTCTCAGACAAGAAAAAATTAAAGGAGTTTGTTAACACTGCACCAGTACTGCAACAAATGTTAAAGGGCTTGCTTTAAGAAGAGAAGAAAAGCAGAAAGAAAAAAAAATGAGAGAGGAAAATAGCCTAACAATAAAATGGCACTAAATACATATCTATCCATAATCACCTTAAATGTAAATGGCTTAAATGCTCCAACCAAAATGCATATCAGTTAATAAGACCCATATTTATGCTGCTTCCAAGAGACCCACCTCAGATTGAGAGATACACAAAGACTAAAAGTAAAGATATAATAAAAGATATTTCATGCAAATGGAGAGGAAAAAGAAAAAACTGGGGTAGCAATACTTATGTCCAACAAAATGAACTTTAATACTAAGGCTATAGTAAGAGACAAAGAAGGACACTACATAATGACAAAGAGAACAATCCAACAAGAGGATATAATCCTAGTAAACGTTTATGCAAACAGCATAGGGGCTACTAGACATGTAAAGCAAATCTTGATAGACATAAAGGGAGAGTTCGACAGAAATGCAGCCATAGTTGGGAATTTTCACCCCATTGACTGCCATGGATAGATCTTCCAGACAGAAAATCAACAAGGTGACAGTGGCATTAAACAACACACTAGATCAAATGGACTTAACTGATATCTTCAGAGCATTTCATTCTAAAACAGCAGAATACACAGACTTTTCAAGTGAACATGGAATGTCTTCTAGGATAGACCACATGTTAGGACACAAAACAAGTCTTAATAAATTTAAGAAGATTGAAATCATGTCAAGCATCTTCTCTGACCACAATGCTATGAAACTAGAAATCAATCACAAGAAGAACACTGAAAAACACACAAAGACACGGAAGCTAAATAACATGTTATTAAACAATGAATGGGTCAACAGTGGGATCAAAGAAAAAATCAAAAGATACTTAGAAACAAATGAGAATGAGAACACAACAATCCAAAATCTGTGGAACACAGAGAAAGCAATTCTAAGAGGGAAGTCCATAGTATTACAGGCCTGTCTCAAAAAACAAGAAAAAGCTCCAATAAACAATCTAACTTTACACTTAAAGGAACTTGAAAAAGAACAACAAATAAAGCCCAAATTGAGTAGAAGGAAGGAAATAATAAAGATAAGAGCAGAAATGAATGAAATACTGTCTCAAAAAAGATACAGAAGATCAATGAATCCAGGAGCTGATTCTTTGAAAAGATAAACAAAGTTGGCAAACCAGACTTGTAAAGAAAAGAAGAGAGAGGACACAAATAAAATCAGAAATGAAAGAGCAGAAAAAGCAACTGACACCAAAGAAAATATTATTCACAACTATATGCCAACAAACTGGACAAGCTGGATGAAATGGATAAATTCTTAGAAACATACAGTCTTCCAAAACTAAATCAGGAAAAATCAGAGAATCTCAATAGACAGATTACACCTAGTGAAATTGAAACAGTAATAAAAAAAAAAACTCCCAACAAACAAAAGCCCCGGACCAGATGACTTCACAGATGAATTTTACCAAACATTCTGAGAAGAACTAACACCTCTCCTTCTCAAACTATTTCCAAAAATTCAAGAGGAGGAAAAGCTCCCAAGCTCATTTTACAAGGCCAGCACTATCCTAACTCCAAAACAGATAAAGACACTACGAAAAAAGAAAATTACAGGCCAGTATTCCTGATGAACATAGATGCTAAAATCCTCAACAAAATATTAATAAACTGAATACAACGATGCATCAAAAAGATCATACACCATCATCAAATGGGATTTATTCAGGGAATGCAAGGTTGGTACAACATTCGCAAATCAGTAAATGTGATTCACCACATAAACAAAATGAAGGCTAAAAACCACATGATCATATCAATAGATGCAGAAAAAGCATTTGATAAAATTCAGCACCCATTTATGATACAAATTCTCAGCAAAGTGAGAATAGAGGAAACATACCTAAACATAATAAAGGCCATATATGACAAACCCACTGCCAGAATCATACTCAATGGGCAAAAACTACAGGCATTCCCCTTAAGATCGGGAACAAGAGAGGGATGTCTGCTTTCACCTCTCTTATTCAACATAGTACTCGAAATTCTAGCCACAGCAATCAGACAAGAAGAAGAAATAAAAGGCATCCAAATTGGAAAGGAGAAATACAGTTGTCTTTATTTGTAGATGACATGATATGTATATAGAGAACCCCAAAGATTCCACCAAGAAGCTATTAGGACTGATAAATTAATTCAGCAAAGTAGGGGGATACAACATTATATCCAAAAATCAGTTGCATTTTTATATGCACTAATAATGAACTAACAGAAAGAGAAATTTAAAAAACAATCCCATTTACATTTACTTCAAAAAGAATAAAATACCTAGAAATAAACCTAATCAAGAATGTAAAAGGCCTGGACTCAGAAAACTATAAGACACTGAAGAAAGAAACTGAAGACGATACAAATAAGTGGAAGCACATACTGTGTTCATGGATAGGAAGAATTACCATCATTAAAATGTCCATACTTTCTGAAACAATCTAGATTCAATGCAATTCTTATCAAGATTCCAATGATATATTTCACAGAACTAGAGCAAATATTTCAAAAATTTATATGGAACCACAAAAGACCCTACCTACCAACAGTGATCCTGAGAAAGAAGAACAAAGTTGAAAAAATCATACTATTTAGTATGAAACTATACTATAAGGCCATAGTAATCAAACAGCATGGTACTGGCATAAAAACAGACACATAGATCAATGGACCAGAATAGAGAGCCCAGAAATAAACCTACACCTTTATAGTGAATTAATATTTGACAAAGGCAATAAGTACATACAATGGGCTAAAGATAGTTTATTCAATAAATGGTACTGGGAAATTGGACAGATACTTGCAGAAATATGAAGCTAGACTACCTTCTTATACCACACCCAAGAATAAATTCAAAATGGATTAAAGACTTAAATTTTATACCTGAAACCATAAAAATCATAGAAATGAACATAAGCAGCAAAATCTTGGACATTGCTCATAGCTGTATTTTATCTGATATATCTCCCCAGGCAAGGGAAACAAAAGAAAAAAATAAACAAATGGTACTACATCAAACTAAAAAATTTTTGCACAGCAAAGGAAAACATCAATAAAATAAAAGACAATCCACAGATTTGGAGAACATATTTGCCAATACATCTGATAAAGGGTTAACATAAAATATTTATAAGGAATTACAAAACAACACACACACACACAAACAACCCAAACCAGTTAAAAAATGGACAAAGGACCTGAATAGAAACATCTCCAAAGAGGACATACAGATGGCCAACAGACATATGAAAAGATGCTTAATGTCACTAGTCATCAGAGAAATGCAAATTAAAGCCATAATGAGATATCATCTCACACTGGTCAGAATGGCTATCACCAATAAATCAATAAACAAGTGCTGGTGAGGATGAGGAGAAAGGAGTACCCTTTTGCATTTGTTAGTGGGAATGCAGACTGATGCAGCCACTGTGGAAAGCAGTGTGGAGATAGCTCAAAAAGTTAAAAACAGATCTGCCTTTTGATCCAGTGATCCCACTTCTGGGACTATATCCAAAGAAACCCAAAACAGTAATTCAAAGGGAACATAAGCACCCCTATATTCATTGCAGCATTATTTACAATCGCCAAGATATGGAAGCAGCCCAAGTGTCTGTCAGAAGATGAGTGGATAAAACAACTATGGGACATTTACACAATAGAATGCTACTTAGCCATAAAAAAGAAGAAAATTTTACCCTTTGTGACAGTATGGACGGACTTGGAGACCATAATACTAAATGAAATAAGCCAGTCAAAGAAAGACAAATATATGATTTCACTCATATGTGGAATCTAATGAACAAACTGAACTAATGAGCAGAATAGAGATAGAGAGCAAGATGACAGCTAAGGGGGTGGGGAGAGTAGGAGGTGGAGGGATTGAGCAAAAAGGAAAAGGACTCATGGACATGGACAACAATGTGATGATTGCCGGGGGAGGGAGGGATAGAGGGACTAAATGGCAATGGAAAATATACAATAAAAAATTAAACACACACACACACACACACACACACACACAATCAGTCAGGAATGTAACTTGCGAAATCTATCCTGAGTAATTTTACAAATTATAAATGCAAATCATCCATGTACCTCTGGTCACAGAGAAATTTGAACAATATGTCATATTCACTATGAACCCAAAAAATGGTACTTTAATTTTAGTGTCTTTCCAGATATCACTGACATCATGACTTAGATTTATTAAAACTTAAATATATTTAGGCATACAGTAATAACATATCCATCTGTAGTGAATGAAATGACTTATGAATGATAAAGACAAAACGTATGAAGTCTGAATCATTTTGTTCTAGAATGATCAAGATGTTAATGATTAACTTGTGTGTCATAGTAATTTAAAAACTTTATTTGAGTTCTGTCTAATATCTTAGTCTCCATGCACATCTCTCTTCAATTTAAAGTGTGAAATTTGAAATGCATTATTAATTATATTAGCTTTGTTAGAGTTGTTAATTGAAATTAAGTATTATTTAACAAGCAAGGACAGCAAGAACTAAAACTAAATATTTTCAAATATGAAAGAAACTACAGATACAAACAACATGGGTAAATCTTAGTGACATAGTATGATAACCTGCTTATAAAATTACAAAGCCAGGCTCAGGGTTATGGTTGCCCCTAAGAACAAGGGCTAATAGGGAACACAGGCACAAGATGAGAGAATGAATACATGGGTAGATATATTCTATTTTTTAAAAAATCCTCATCCGAGGACATTTTTTTTCATTGCTTTCAGAGAGAGCAAAAAGGAGAAAAACATTGCTTCGCTGCCTCCTATACTCTCCCCAATCGGGGATCAAACCCACAACCTAGGTATGTGCCTTTACCAGGGATTGAACCAGAAACCTTTCGGTTTATGGGTTGATGCTCCAATCAACTGAGCCACACTGGCCAGGGTGCTATATTCTTATTAAAGCTTTATTTGGGCAGCGGTGGCTTCTTATATGTTCATTATATCAATGAATGAATGAATGAATGAATGAATGAATGAATAAATGAATGAGGGCAATCTGTGTACCAATGAGGGATGTATTTATAACCCAAGGATTATGATTAATCCAAGTCAGGTACCTAAGGTCCAGAAGAGAAAAAAATAATAAGACAAAAGGAGTAAGTAAAACTGTTATTATTCTCAGATGACATCATGTTGTACATAGAAAGCCCTGAGGTCTCCACCAAGAAGCTACTAGAGTTAACATGAATTTGGCCAAATAGCAGGATACAAAATTAATATTCAGAAATTGTTGGCATTTCTATATACCAGTAATACACTATCAGAAAGAGAAACAAAGAAAACAATCCTATTTACTGTTGCAACAACAACAAAAATAAGGGCCCTAGAAATAAATTTAACCAAGTATGTAAAAGACCTGTACTTGGAAATCTATAGGTAAGAAATTGAGGAAGACACAGATAAGTAGAAGCATATACCATATTCATGGATTGGAAAAATTAATATCATTAAAATGTCCATATTACCCAGAGCAATCTATGGATTCAATGTAATTCCTATTACAATACTAATGGCACACTTCACAGATCTAGAACAAATATTCCAAAATCTTACATGGAACCAAAAAAACCCTGATTGGCCACAGCAATCTTGAGAAAGAAGAACAGAGTTGAAGGATCACAATACGTGATATCAAACTGTACTAAAAGGCCACTGTAATCAAAACAGCCTAGTACTGGCAAAAAAACAGGCATATAGATCAATGGAACAGAATAGAGAGCCCAGAAATCAACCCACACCTATATGGCTAATTAATACAATGGAGTAAAGACAGTCTTTTCAATAAATGGTGTTCAGAAAATTGGACAGGTATATGCAAAACAATGAAACTAGACCACCAACCTATACCATACAAAAACAAACTCAAAATGGATAAAAGACTTACTGTAAGTTGCAGAAGCATAAAAATCCTAGAAGAAAACATAGGCAGTAAAATCTCAGACATCTCTCATAGCAATATTTTTGCAAATATGTTTCCTAGGCCAAGGGAAATAAAAGAAAAAATAAACAAATGGGACTACATGAAACTAAAATGCTTCTGCACAGCAAAAGAAACCATCAACAAAATGAAAAGGGAGCCCAATGCATGGGAGAACATATTTGCCAATGACACATCTGATAGGGGGTTAATTTCCAAAATCTATAAAGAAGTTATACAACTCAATACAAGAAAGGCTATCATTAAGAA
>PVJD01000248.1:323552-535179 GCA_004026545.1 Mormoops blainvillei
GATAGCATGGATGCACCTAGAAATTATGCTAAGTCAAATAAGCCATTCAGAGAAAGACAAATACTGTATGATCTCAATTATATGTGGAATCTAATGAACAAAATAAACTGACAAACAAAATAGAAACTGGGCATGGATATATGGAACAGACTGACAGCTCTCAGGAGGGAAGGGAGAGAGGGAGGCTGAAAGGTGGTGAAGGGATTAGCCAAAGAACCTGTATGCATAACCCACAGAAACAAACGACAGTATGGTGATGGCCAGAGAGAAGGGGGGGTGGGGGCAGGGTGGAGGCAGGCAAAGTGGGGGTGGGGTGGGGGACATCTGTAATAGTGTCAACAATAAAAATAAAGAAAAAAATAGTAAGAGAAACTCAAGAAATTTCAAAAAATTATAATGTAATGTTTTTGAAGTAATATCCCTCAAAGTCTCCTGATATTTTTTTCTAATAGTGGTAGTAAAGTAAGAAATTATTTGGAACTATGTTTTATACAGATGTCACTTTATAGCCCTTTCTCAAGTTGCTAATACTGGGATGATAAATGATTATGGGACTGAAAGAATTTTCAGGATAATTAAACTTTGAACAATCACATTACATTATATTTTTATTATGAAGCTTGAGATGTCAGCCTCCTATTGTTTTATATGATTAAAATAATGAAGAAAATAAACTTATGACAAACACTTCTTCACTACAGTAAAGGCAGAAGACATTCATTTATCAAAATGTGTTAGAGAGGATAATCATTCCTCAGCCCTACCCATCCCCTCCTCCCACCTTCAGTCCTTCCCCCATTTGGCTTTGTTGATGGGTCCTTTATGCATGTTCCTTGATGACCTTTCCCCTCCTTTTCCTCTGTTCTCCCCTTTCCTCCTCCCCCTGGTTATTGTCAGTTTGTTCTTTATTTCAATGTTGCTGGTCATGTTTTGCTTGCTTGTTTATTTTGTTGATTAGGCTCCATTTATAGGTGAGATCATATGGTATCGGTCTTTCACCGCCTGGCTTATTTCACTTAGCATAGTGCTCTCCAGTTCCATCCATGCTTTATAAAGGGTAGGAGCTTCTTCTTTCTTTCTGCTGTGTAGTATTCCATTGTGTAAATGTACCATAGTTTTTTCATCCACTTATTCACTGATGGGCACTTAGGTTGCTTCCAGTTCTTGGCTGTTGTAAATTGTGCTGCTATGAACATTGGGGTGCATATGCTCTTTTGAATTGGTGTTTTGGAATTCTTAGGGTATAATCACAGCAGTAGAATTACTAGGTCAAAAGGGAGTTCCATTTTTAATTTTTTGAGGAAATTCCATACTGTTTTCCACAGTGGCTGCACCAGCCCATGTTCCCACCGACAGTGTACTAGGGTCCCCTTTTCTCCACATCCTCACCCTCACTTGTTGTTTGCTGATTTGTTTATGATGGCCATTCTGACTGGTGTGAGGTGGTATCTCCCTGTGGTTTTTATTTGCATCTCTCTGATGGCTAGTGATGCTGAGCATCCTTTCATATGTCTCTGGGCCCTGTATACGTCCTCCTTGGAGAAGTGTCTGTTCAGGTCCTTTGCCAATTTTTTACTTGGATTGTTTGTCTTCCCTAAGAAGAGCCATGTGAGTTCTTTATATATTTTGGAGATCACGAACCACAGTTTTTTGATCCACTCATTTACTGATGGGTACTTAGGCTCTTTCCAGCACTTGGCTATTGTAAATTGTGCTGCTATGAACATTGGGATGCATAGGTTCTTTTGAATTGGTGTTTCTAGATTCTTAGGGTATAATCCCAGCAGTAGGAATTGCCAGGTCAAAAGGCGAGTCCATTTTTAGTTTTTGGAGGAAATTCCATAGTGTTTTCCACAGTGCATTAGTGTTCCCACCAATAGTGTACTTTTCTCTATATCCTCGCCAGTACTTGTTGTTTGTTGATTTGTTAATGATGGCTATTCTGAATGGTGTGGGGTGGTATCTCATTATGGTTTTAATTTGCATCTCTCTGATGGCTAGTGATGTTGAGCATCCTTTCATATGTCTATGGGTCTTCTGTATGTCTTCCTTGGAGAATTGCCTGTTTAAATCCTTTGCCCATGTTTTAATTAGATTGTTTGTCTTCCTAGTGTTGAGTCATATGAGTTCTTCGTATATTTTGGAGATCAAACCCTTGTCCGAGGTATCATTGGCAAATATGCTTTCCCATATGGTGGGTTCCCTTTTCATTTTGCTGATGTTTTCTTTAGCCTTGCAGAAGCTTTTTAGTTTGATGTAGTCCCATTTGTTTATTTTTTCCTTTATTTCCCTTGCCTTAGGAAATATATCAGTGAAAATATTGCTGTGTGGGATATCTGAAATTTTACTGCCTGTTTTCCTCTAGGACTTTTATGGTGTCACGGCTTATATTTAAGTCTTTTATCCATCTTGAGTTTATTGAATTTCTGTTCTTTTAAGCCACTCTGTTTGTGGTACTTTGTTACAACAGCTCTAGGGAACTGATACACCAGCCATACATGCAATTTGTCTTAAAGTGGGTTGGTTAGTAGCTGTAAGAAAGCAAATTTCATCACTCTCATTTTTGAAATTAAATTTTTGCTTTTGAAAAAGACCCATAGAATGTTTATAAAGTTGTAACCAATACCTTATTTCTACATTTTTCTCAATTGTATTGTTTGTGAACCTCAATTCATCTCTAGATTCTGCATTTTCATTTTTCTACTTACTCATATTTTTATGAAATAAGAACAATATGCAAGCAAATATTTAAATAATTACACAACTAAGATGGAGAAACTGCAAAAATGGAACTGTTGGTTGGCAGACAGCTCCACCAAGCTTTGGCTCAAAGTATTTATTAGTCAGCTGATATGCAAAAGTCCAAAACTGGAATTTTAAAAGCAGTTTAGGAATGAGAATATGAAATGTTCTAAATGAAACTGTGCAAAATTCAAAGGACTAAAAGCAAGGTCAGTTTGTTTAATAAACAAGTAGTGATTATTTTATGTTCATTTAATTAATGAAGAATTTTTATAAATGCAATATTTTCTATGTCTATAACCATCAAGTGTCATTATAATAACTGGCAGATTGTAAGAATGAGTAGCTGAACTTCAAATTCTGGTTTAACTAGAAATGTAACCATATCAAAACTGGTAGCTAGCACTATCTGACTTGTCCAAGGAATTTGCTGAATTTGTGCAACTTTTGTCTTCTTAAGTTTTCCAAGTAATTCCAGAAACTGAATTGTCCTTGGAATGTGGGCTATCTAGATAAATACTATTTTAGAAAAACTCTTCAGAGTTCAATTATGCATAGACTTGTCCAGAGACTAAAGAAAATTAAGCAATGATTCTTCAGGTAATTGGATTGTAAGAACTATTTCACTTCCTAATCATAACAGATTTATCATGATTTTCAGGGGGTAGGAAGATTTCTGTTAATTGATTTTTTTGACAAATTGATACTTGCCCAGAAAACTCTTGTTTCTTTCCACTCTATTGAAAATATTCCTGGTCTACATCAGTTTTCTTTTCAGTCTTTAGAAAGCCGAGGATAGTGAACATAATAGGAAATATTTGGTGTTTGAACATACCCCGATGCCTCAGGATTTGTCAATCTGAAAACCACTTTAAATTTGCAAAACTGTAGATGTGGAATCAGAGACTGATTGAGCCTTACATGATTGAGGCTAGAACTTTCCATGGAAGCTAGTTTCATCTCCATGTGTGTTGTTGGGTTTTTAAAAGATAGTATGGGGAGAGGCCAGTTAAGAAACTCTGTAAAATGGGATTTTTCTTTTTAATAAAAACACAAGAGAACAAATCCACTTTTATTTGTTTACTTTTCATTAAGATTCATCCCTTGAGGGGTACAGCGTGACACAGATTCTGTGTTCAATGGCCTTAGCAGGAAGGTTGCTTTGGAATTTAGACGAACCAGCCACTCTTTCCATGGGCCCAAGTTACCTTTCCCCAGGTTACTCTGGTTTAGTTCCATTTGCCACCAGGAGTCACTGTGTTGTTCTTTGCTTTGTATACATTAGCACATCTCTTGTCTAGATAGAATTCAGCTTCATCTCAAACATAAACACCTTCCGTTTTAAGAAGAGCTGTGTGCTTCCTCTGGTTTCAGAGACGCTGCCTTTAGTTGGCAAAAATTGTCTTGGACCACAACCTTGCAGACACATTTGTGGTTATAGAAGTCCTGTTCCCAGCAGGCCTCCCCAGGCTCTAGGATGGTGGAAAGAGCTAAATTGGGTTATGATACATTGATTCACTTAGCACTTACTATCTGGAAGGTTCTATAGCAAATGTTGAGGATACAAAGACGGACAAGATATTTTCCCTCCATTCAACAGGCAATTTGAAGTTTTCTTGTGTTATTGCTATATTATTAGTGTATTTCCATGTATTTGTACTATCTTAATTTACTAATTTGGAAAGCAGAAGTATGGATAGAAGAAAATGGAATTGGGGTGATAGTGGGGAATGAAGAATTTTCTTAGGTGTAAGCAAGAAGAAAGTTGTCTCTCGTTAACGAGATTATGGGACCAGCTTTTCTCTTTCTTCATACTTTCATGTGCTTTCCAAACTTTCTGAAAAAGTTTGTGCAGAATAAAATGGTTCCAAAATGTTTAAACTTGGAAAATTAATTTATTTTAAAATGTGACAGACATTTTTATGAGGTAAAGTACCTAAAGTGCTTAGCACCATGGCTGGCACATAGTATGCTTAATAATATTGGCTACTATTGTTAATATTATTATAATTACTGCTGTAAATTAGTTATCTTTGGTTGCAAGGAACAAAGGAAACTGAAGCTAGCTTGAACAAGGAATCCGTAGACAGACAGATAGATAAACAAAGTGGTATTTCAGGGAACCCAAGAACAAAATTACAGATATGCCTCAAGAATGGAATGGAAGTAAGAACTGAAAAGCTATTAGGGTGCAGTCCATTATCTCTAGACATCTGCTCCATTATTTGCTTTTTGGAGAGAATCCCCTTCTTTGCTTTTCAGTTCACATGGCATGTAGAAGAACCACCCCTCATCTTCTGAGTGTAGGTTTCCTTCACCTTAGACAGTCCAGACTAAACTAGAATTCCTTAGTTCAAATTCCAAATGCCAAGGACAACAAATTTAGTCCTTTTTTCCCCCATATCATTTATCATCTAGCATAGTAAATAGTTTACTTATTATGCTTAATATTTATTCTTTATCTCTCCAGGTGTCTGTGCCTGGTCTAATCAACTGGGGCCAGGTGACCAGGATCATGTCTAAAATGTATCCCTATATGAGCCACCACTAATGAACTGGGAGACCAAATGGCAATTTCCAAATTAAGGAAGGATCATTGGGTCATAGACCTCCTTTTGGGGCATGTCCTCCAAAAAATCTCCACCAAAGGTTTATCTCTGTTGAAGTAGTACCGAAGCAGTGTTATTTATATTTACATACACACAGTTCATAGTGTACCTACCAACCTGTAAAAGAAACACCTTTCCATTAGCATCAGGATTAATATTTTAAGTGTAATTTTCAGAATTTTGACCTCTTTAATCTTAAAAATAGAACACATTATTCATATTTTAATAATAATGTATATCAATAAGTTCAAAATTCTTAACACAATGTTTATCTTTTTAAAAAAATAAAAAGATACCGAAAGTGGTTATCCACAAGAAACTCCATTTCTATGCCCTGATCTGCATCTCTGATTCTCTCACTGATAGTGAGCAGGACAGACATTCTTTTCTTCCGTATATACTGTTGCCTTCCTGGGGCACAACACTTACCATGGGGAACAGAAAGGGCATTTGGCAGTGTGAGTGAATGCAGAGCAAGAGACAGAGGCTCTTTTTGAATATTGACACATGAAGGTGGGGAGTGTAGAAGAGGGTATAGCGGGGATGAATGGTGATGGAAAGAGACTTGACCTGGGGTGGTGAACAGATGATGTATTACAATATACAGATGATGTATTACAGAATTATATATACCTGAAACCTGTATAATTTTATTAACCAATGTCTCCCCACTACATTCAATTAAAAAAAAAGAAAGAAAGAATATTGCCCTGGCCAGTGTGGCTCACTTAGTTGGAATGTTGTCCCACAACCAAAAGTTTGCAGGTTTGATTCCTGGTCAGGGCACGTGCCAAGGTAGCGTGTTTGATCCCCCGTGGGGACATGTGCAGGAAGCAGCCAATTGGTATTTTTCTCTCACATAGATGTTTCTCTTTCTCCCTTCCAATCTCTCTAGAAGCAATGAAAAAAGGTCCTTGGGTGAGGATTAAAAAAAAAAGGAATATTGACACATGAGCCAAGTTAGTCTTTTCAATGTGAAAAGTCTGATTGTATGTTCTCCACTGATAGGATTTGACACACCCTAGATCTCATCTAAAGTGGTATAGAGCCAAATGGGTCACAGGCTGTGCCAGAGGTGGAGAAGAGGAGACAGGATCCTGGAGAGGTGACACAGGTGTCATGGAAGGAGAAGAAAAGAAAGGGGAGGGCTAAAGGGGACGAAGTTTTTCTATTCAGGCTGAGAGAGGGAGGGATAACCAGGTAGAGCTGCTAAGTGGGCCCAGATGGAAGGACCCCTGCCCATTGAAGGTTGGTGAGGCTGGTATGAAAAGAGTAGAGGAACCCTTTCCAAACCCTTATTTCTTGTGACTCTGAGTTAAGAGATCTGACATTAACTTGGTGCAATGCACTATTGTGTTCATTCTGCTAGAATGTAAGCTGTGTGAAGGCAGGAATCTTTATTTTGTTCACTGACATATCCCACATGCTTGCAACAATGCCTGGCACCTATAGACACTCAATACATATTTGTTCAATTGAATAAAAGCATTCTGGACTATGTGTATGCGCCTGACTGGCTAACAATATGGTTATTTAATACTGGATTGTATCACTGCTGCCTTCTCTATTCAAGGCATAGTGCTGGTGTTTCATTAGATATGAACCAAAACATTTGTCAAGTGAAGTGCATGAAAAGAGGAGAAGGAGGAGAAGATACTTTAAGGGCCACAATCAGTCATATTAGACTTTAACTGCTATTTTCCTGGACCCCATTTCAAATGTAGAAGGAATTTAGGCCAACAATGGAATAGAATTAGATTTTTTTAAATATTAAAAATTTTAAGTATAGAATCTGCTGCTTTCTTCTGTTTTCCTTTTCCCAGTATTTATCTAATCATGTCAACTCTAAAATGGATTGGCTCAATGTAAGACCCAGGAAAAATGGGAGATTATCACATACTAACTTAAAAGTGTTTTAATAAAAATACCATTACTTTAATTATGCATAACAATCTAAAAACACCTACAAATAAATAGATTCTTTTTGTATTTGAATATGAAACTGCATACATAGTATTAAGACTTTTATTATTCAGTCAACTGACCTCTTTTAAGGTTGAAGATATCACTCTGACTTTTGAAATTCTAAGAAATCATGGAGTGGAGTTTTGGAAAGTTTTCCAATACAATTCCCTGGTCCAAACTTACAAGGTTATTTTAATGAAATAATTATTTTAGTATTTATTCATAATGCACCTGCAACACAAAGGGATGAGACATGGTCCACAGAAGGCTTGGCTAGAAAATAATCACCTCTTATTGTGGACACCAAGGGCTTTGTTACTGAGTCAAATGTATCAGTCCTGGCTTTTGTCTTAGGATACATTTTCTCATCAGAGCCCCTTCTTTCTCGCAAATAGGATTCTTTAGCTCTTCCCAAAGTTTACTAGGTAGCTCCAGACATACAGGCAGTGGACAAAACTTGGTTGGGGGCTGGGAGTGCATCATCATCATAATCATTTTACTTGTGCATAGTACTTTATAGTTTAAAAGGTAATTTCACATCTAATGTCGTTTAATGCTATCAATAATCCAATGAGGTAGGCAGAGATGGATTTTTGATGAGGCTAACAAAGATGAAGTTTTAGCACACCCTGGAAAGGACCTTAGCAGAGTCACACAGTCATAAGTCATAATTTTTTATAAAATTTGCAAAAATTTTAACTATAAGGGATGAAGACTACTGTCTCTATCCACTGTGACTACCTCTCCTTAGTACTTCCCTCATAGGAGACATTGGAGTGTCCTTAGATACTTTGGGGATCTGGCTGGGGTGGGGGAGTTGAATTTGGTACATTTAGTTTGGATTTAGTGGAGTATATTTATGTAGTTTGCGATCATTTTTGTGCATGGGTAAGTTATTGCCAGTTGTTCTAGTGTAGGAATGGCTCCCAGGACTCTCCTACAGAAAACTGTTAATGCATGTTAACAATGCAGAGTATTTAAAGTTTGTCACTGCACAAGAGATCTTCAGATGCCTTGTAATCTTGTACTCATGTATGAAAGAAACTGGATAGGGGTGTTTCCCAAATTTAATGATGATCCTGACAATTTATATGATGTTGCTAAAACATATTTCGGAGCCAGATAAGCTTTTAAAAAACTAGCAAGGAAAGAAGTTGAATAACCAGATTAGAAAAGAATACTTATTTTATTCTCTATGTAGAAAATAACATAACGAAATCACTGTCATATGAAAGGGTGATCAAACCACCAAATTTTTGGAAAATGAGAATATGAAAATATGGAGAGACTCATCCATTTGGCTAGTTAATCTACAAATATTTATTATCTGACTACTGTATTTTCAAGAATGGTGCTGGGGCTGGGAATAGAACCATGAATAGACATAGATAGTCTATGAATAGTGACACTGAGATATTCATAGTCTAAGGTGGAGCAGACCCCTAACAAGTTATTGTGTCAATAATTATTTATTTATTATTAGGATAATTGTGATAAAAGAGAAGTGTAAGGTGCTCTGAAAGCTGACCTAAGTCTTGGTTTTAGGGAGGATTTCCTTGGGCAAAAACCATATGCAAACCGGAAGAGTAATTCAGATTAAACGGGGGAAAAAGAATATCCTACTCAGGGGGAAGAATATGAACAAGAGTTCTAGGTGGGAACTGACTTCAAAGGACCAAAAGAATGCCAGTGTATAATAGCTACCTTGCCATAAGCAGTGAAAAGGTGAATGAGTTCAACAGATGAGTTTGCCCCCTTAAAAGTTCATATAAATAAAATTGAGTATACAATATATATGCTTTTGTATAAGACTTCTTTAACTGAGCACGATGTTTTTGAATTTCATCCATCCTGTTGCATGCTTTGTAGGTGTTCGTGGCTGAACATTATTCCATTGTATTTACCACAATGTATTTATCCACACACCTGCTGATGGACATTTGGGTTATTTCCAGGTTCTGACCGTTATAAATAGAGGTGCTATGAACATTCTTGTACAAGAGATATGAGAACTTTAGTTCAACATTTCTCCCACCTCACTGTATTACGGAAGCAAGAATATGCTCTGTGTAACACAGAAATTTTAATAAAAGTGCAAAGAACAGTTCAATACCTACATGATCTTTTGCTGACCTCATGAAGGTACTTGTGTTCTAGCATCTACAGATAAGAAGAGCTGGGTCAGGTAATTCAACACAGACACAGCAGCAGCCTGGCCTGAGTTCCACATCACCAACATCTGATACATGAACCTGACTTTGAGACAGAGGATATCCAGGTACGAAAGGGTTCTTGCTGATGCCTGAAGATAGAAAACCGATCTCATCTACATACTTCAGTCAAAAAAGGAACCTATAGTTACCCAAGGGACTCTTTATTTTCTGCCAAATGGTCTTAATCCTACTTCCTCTTGTCTCTTTCCTATTTCCCTAAAAGGACTGACCTGATAGCAGTTATCCGTAACTCTAGCTTTACTGTATAACTCCTGTACTTTTAGTGTACCTGCATATTCAGCAGAAGCAGATGCAACATGAAAACAGCCGCTGTGCTGAGGCCTACTAGGCAAAGTGAACTACTCCCATGCGCACCTCTGTCTGATTATTCCAATTTTAGTTACTATATCAGTGATTGTAAACTGAAATACAACATTGTACAAACATGACAGTATTAAGAATATCAGCCTTTAGTGAATTTATATTTCTGTAGCTAAGGAAGAAAAAGACAGTATTTTGAAGTATTTTTATTTTTTTTTGTTTAAGATATCTTTCTTACAGGAATTTTCTTTCCAGAGGGAATTTCTATGGCCTTTTCATATTTTAATGTACATTCTTTTGTTTCTTCTATATTTCTTCTTTATTTTATACTCTTTTTATGGCATGCCTTGATTATTTTTCAAAAGATCTTGAAATAAAGCAGAAGTTCTCCACAGGTAGTAAGAGTTCTAAACCCACATGAATGTGTTTTGGAGCAGAATTTCTGCACACAGGGTAGATCTCTAGCCACAGTGGAAGAACTGTTCAACTAAGATGTTTGGAGGTTGTGAGTTACCATGGTGCATTTCAAAAGCGGACAAATGAGTAAAGCAGCAGGCCTGGGCTCTGCTGGGCATACTCCACGTAAATCGTCTACTTTTCCCCTTTCCCGTCTTTACACATTACAGAGACCACCCATTTTCCTCACAGATGTCCTTTATGTTACTCATGTAATAGCTAAACCTACAGGTCTCTACCCACGGCCTGTGAACCAGCTTCCTCCTTCTTGGTCTTTTGTTGGATTGATGGAGGTCCCTTGGCTCTCTGGTTCTTTACTGTTTCCCTCTCGTTTTATCCACATAGCTGTTAAGTCCCCAAGTCTTGTTGATTTGCTCTGAAAATGGTTTGTAAGCTCTCTCCATTGTCACCATTGCCATCATATCTTGTTATTATGTCCAGGTCTTCATTCTGTTCTGCCAATGTACAGCCCCATGATTATTCATTTCCTAGGGCTGGCATGACAAAGTATCACAAATTAGTACTTTGTTTAAACTAACAGAAATGTATTCTCTTATAGTTCTGGAGGCCAGAAGTCTTAAATCAAGGGCTTCTGGTTTCCAGTAGGGCTGTGCTCCCTTTGGCACTAGGGAAGAATCCTTCCTTGCTTCTTTCTGCTTCCAGTGGTTGCTAATAATCCTTGGTATTTCTTGGCTTCCAGTTGCATCGTTCCAATCTCTGCTTCATTCGTCACATAGCCTTTTCCTTGTGTTTCTTCACGTGATGTTCTTCTCTGTGTGTTATGTTATACTTTTTTTTCTTTTTCTTTTTGCTCTAAGTCAACACCACATCCCAGCCTCCAAGATAATTCATTCTTTTCACACATTTAACCAGTGCTTCCTGTCCCATTATCTTTAATTGTTCTGGAGATTTCTTTCAAATGGATCTTTCTGTGCTACCGGCAGGGGTTTTCCTTTCAGCCTTTCCTATTAGCCTCTAACTACCACATTTGAGTATGTATAGTAAATAATGAGAGATGCTTTTTCTGATAATATTGTGAACTGATAACTGGAAAAACCCCTCTGTAAAACATCTATAAGTGCTGGATAAAATATAAGAAACATTCTTTTAAAAGAAGAGCTGAGCCAGCAAAAAAGTAGGTGGCATAGACTGTATAATGGCCACAAATTCCTCCCATCCCAATATGTACCTGCCTTTGCAGTGCAACTTTGCTGCTGCTTATCTCAAAAGAAAGTCTATTCCCTTACCCTTTAAACCTGGGTTGCTTTGGTATTCTGACACCAACTGATGTGCTGCAATATAATTTAATTCTAATGCTAACCATTTGATATTATTGTCAGAATCCACAGGTTAAAGGGCATGATCTCCAACAAGGCTGCTCCACTTCATGTCAGCCACACGTGGAGTCCACCAGCCACCTGTACTTCTGACCAGCTACAAATATGGAGGGCTCCTATGACCCGCCCGCAGATTCAGTAATTCATCAGCATGACTTGTGGACTTCAGGAAAGCACCATACTTACAATAACGGTTTTGTTATAAAGGATGTAAGTCAGGGACAGCCAAATGAAGAGACACATAGGTTGAAGTCTGGGAGGTCTGAATGCAGAGCTTCTGTGTCCTCTCCCTGTATAATCAGGTTGTGTCATCCTCTTGGCACCTCAATGTATTCACTAAGCAGGAAGCTCAACTGAGCTTGGGGGTCCAGAGTTTCGACTGGGGCTTCGTTACATAGGCATCATTAATTGAATCACTGACCATGTGATTAAACTCAATGTCCAGCTTCTCTCCCCTTGTTGAAGATTGGGCTGGCTCAAAGCTCCAACCCTCTCATCACATAGTTGATTTTTCTGGTGACCACCCCAATCCTGAGTTATTTTTCTCATAGTGTAACCTTAGGTGTTATCCAAGGGGCTCACGGATAACGAACGCACTCCTATTACTCAGGAAATGCCAGTGATTTAAAGTCTCTCTCCCAGAAACCAGGGACAAAGGCTAGGCAAATTCTGTATTATATAGCACCTTGTAACCAATAGGATGTGGTTAAAATGATGTTTTATGACTTCCAATGCTAGGCCTTAAGAAACCTTATGGTTTCCAATTTGTATTTTTGGAACATTGCCCTAAGACTGCCATATAAAGAACTTGGTCTAGCTTAGTAGAGGATAAGAAGCCATGTTTAGAAGAACTAACATGCACAAGCCAAAAGCAAGCATCAACTGCCAGTCATGGGAATGGCCATCTTGGACCCTCCAGCTGAATGCAGCTCTGTTAATGACCCCAGGCAAAACCAAGCAGAGGAAACCCTTATTCAACCCACAGACCTGTGAGATATTAAAAAAATCATTACATTGTTTGTTATGAAGCAATGGATACTGATACTTGGGAGCCAATAAAGAAGGTAAAACCAGAGCAGGAAGCAAGTGAGCTTTCACTCAGGTACCCTTAGGTCAAGGTTGAATGGGATTTTCCTATCTTGATAACAATGGGGTTTGAAAATTTTTTGGCTTTTTAAAGATTTTATTTATTTTATTTTTAGACAGAGGGAAGGGAGGGAGAAAGAGAGGGAGAGAAACATCAATGTGTGGTTGCCTCTCACATGCCCCTTATTAGGGACCTGGCCTGCGACCCAGTCATGGCACATGACTGGGAATCGAACCAACGACCCTTTGGTTCACAGGCAGATGCTTAATCCACTGAGCCACAACAGCCAGGGGTGGGGCTTGAATTTTAACAAGGCCTTGACATCTCATGAGATAGGGGGCTGGGATTGAATCAGAGGCTCAGCGACAGGTGGACTGAGAAAAACTCTGCATTCTGGCATAAGGAAAGGACAAAAAAGCTTGTCTATCATGGCCTGGCATCTAGATAGTAAAAAAGCAAATAATTCTTTTTCAATTTATAACTATTAGCCCAATCTGACCTCACTTAGATTTAGAGTTAGAATGTATATCACCGGTATATTAGTATCAGTCTGGGAAAGCCCAGTCAGAATTTAACCTAAAAAGTGGTCTATGGGTAACATGATAATCTATATAGAAAATCCTAAGGAATCTACAGAAAAGTACTAGTTCTATAACTGATTTCAACAAGCTCTCAGGATATAAGATCAACACACAAAAATTAATTGTATTTATTGTTAGCAATGAACAACTGGAAATTAAAATGTAAAAATATTATTTACAGCCTTGACCAGTGGCTTGGTTGGGTGTCTTCCCGCAAAGCAAAAGGTTGCTGGTTTGATTCCTCCTGTTCAGGGCACATGCTCGGGTTGCAGGTTCAGTTCCTGGATGGGGCGCATACGAGAGGCAACCAATCAATGCTTCTTTTCTCTCTTGCATTGATGTTTCTCTCCCTCTCTTTCTCCATCCTTTCCTCTATCTCTAAAAATAAATAAATAAAATATTTAAAAAATTATTTACAATAGAATAAAAAATCATGCAATACTTAGGGATAAATTGAACAAAATATGTACAAGACCTGTACACTGAAAATTATAAAACTCTTTTGAAAAAAATTTAAGAATACTTAAATAAATAGATGCATTGTGTTCATAGATCAGAAACTCAATATTGTTAAAATATTAATTCTCCCTAAGTAGATCTATAAGTTCAGTGTAATACCAGACAAAAATCTCAGCATATTTTTTTGTGGAAACTGAAAAGCAGGTTCTAAAATTTACAGAGAAATGTGAAGGACTCAGAATAGCTAAAACAATCCTGTAAAGTAAGAACAAAGTTGGCAGACCACATGTGACTTGATTTTGAGATTTACTATAAAGCTAAAGTAATCAAGAGAATATGATATCAGCATAAGGGTAGATGTATTGATCAATAGAACAGCCTAAAAAGTCCAAGAATAGACCCACATATATATAGTCAATGTTCCGAGGTAATTCAGTGGAAGAAAGAATAGTTTTTTCAAAAAAATGGTGTTGGAACAGTTGGGTATCCATGAGCAAAACATAGAATGTCATCCTTACCTCATACCAAATAAAAAATTAATTTGAAATGGAGCATAGACCTAAACCTAAGTTTTTCCAAAAGAAAAGTTAGGTTGAGAAAAGATTTATTATATAGGACATAAAAAGCACAACCCATAAAAGAAAAAAAAATTATGAAACTGAATTTCATAAAAATTAAACATGGAGGGCAAGATGGAGGAGGAATCAGTGGAAGTCACACTGACCTCCTCCCAGGACCAATCTGGAATTACAACTAAATTGTGGAGAAATTGTTCAAACAATTGAACAACAGCAAGAGAGAAGCCTTGTAACCCTGGGCAGACAGAATAATCAGTTTGGCACAACCTGACTGATAAGAAGGGCAGCAGAGACTCAAGAAGGCTGGCTGGGCACCCTCAGACGGCAGCACCAGAGGGATATTTAAGTGGCCAGTTGGATCTCCCTGAAAAGAGAGGCGTCTAAACCATAAGTGGGGATCCCTAGCCTACAGCACCAGAGCCCAAAAAGTACACAGATAACAGCCAGCTGCAAAAAGCAGCAGGGCTGCTCTCTGCCAGAGATGGGAAGCTGGAGAATGAAAGAGCAGTTTAAAGGGCCAACGCATAAACTTTCATCTGCAGCCACTTACCCTGGGCTCTGGTAAAGGCTGGGGCAGAGTGGGCTGGAGACACCTGAGGAGAGACTGGAGATGGAAGCTTTGGGGAGAGAACCTAGAAAACAGCCTCCAGGATCCCAGTGCTGAATCATCCCCCATAAGGCAGCAGCAGCCCACAAGCTCACACAGACCTCTTCCCTCCAAGCAGCAGCAGCCTGAGGGAAAACATTAGACCCAAATCTAGGAGGAATTCTGCCCTGCCCTATGGTGCTTAAGTCTGACTGCTGAGCACAGAGTGACTAGATTAACAACTGAAGGAGACAGCCACAGACAGTAGATCCCTGGAAGCCTTGAACAGACTGCCTAAGGTCAGGCGGGGTAAACATCTGACATCACCAGAGGCGGATCTACAAAGAAAAGACAGCGGTAAATACTAGAGGCTACTGAGACGAAATCCACTGTGGTCTTCTCCATGATTTGCAATATTTTCTTTACTACATAGCTTTTTAACATTCATTTCTTGTCCATCAAGTTGGTGCATATTAAGTCACTAGATTTTTATACTATACTTTATTTCTCTCCTTTCTTGTAATAGTCCTTATCTCTTTATAACCTTATTAATACTGGTTCATTTGCTGTTGATAGTGGGGTTGCAGGGGGGACTTATTTTTGTGGATGGGTTTGTTTCCTGGGCTTTGTGGTTTTGCTCTGACAGCCAGATAATGGGAAGACAAAGAAACAACCTCCAATCTAAAGGAAAGGAAGAATCCTCAGAAAGACTACCAAATGAAATAGAGGCAAGTAATCTATCAGATATTGAGTTTGAAACAATGGTTACAAGGAAGCTCAATGAACCCAGAGAGCTCATTGAGAATTACCAAAAACTACAGGGAAACTATGAGGAACTTATTGCAAACTAGATCAGCATGAAAAAGGACATAGAAACTATTGACAAGAACCAAGAGGAAATGAAAAATACAATTTCTGAATTGAAGAACACAGTAGAAGGAATCAAAAGCAGGCTAGCTGAAGCAGAGGATCGAATCAGCGAGCTGGAGTACATGGTAGAAAAAAACTCCAAGAAAGAGTAAGAAAATGAAAAAAGGCTCAAAAAGAATGAAGAAGGGTTAAGGGAAGTTCAGGACAACTTGAAACGTAATAATATCTGTATAAAAGGAATACCAGAAACAGAAGAACAGGAACAAGGGATAGAAAACCTGTTTGAAGAAGTAATGATGGAAAACTTCCTTAATTTGAGGAGAGAAAAAGTCACACAAGTCCAGGAAGCATGGAGGGTCCTGATCAAGAGGAACACAAAGAGGCCCACTCCAAGACCCATCATAATTAAAATGGCAGATATTAAAGACAAACAGAATCTTAAAGGCAGCAAGGGAGAAACAGGAAGTAACATAGAAGGGAGCCCCAATAAGGCTAGCAGCTAACTTCTCCACAGAAACACTAAAGCCAGAAAGGAATGGCAAGAAATATTCTGAGTAATGAAAAGCAAAGGCTTCAAACAAGACTACTCTACCCAGCAACGCTCTCAATTAAAATGGAAGGTGAAATAAGGGGTTTCCCAGACAAAAGAGGGCTAAAACAAAACACCTCTACTGAACCAGCATTGCAAGATATGCTAAAGGGACTGCTTTAAGAAGATAAAGAAAAAGAGGGGGAAAGAAAGAGAGAGAGAGAGGAACACAAGTACAAAGGGAGAAAATAAGTACCTATCAATAATAACTTTAAATGTAAATGGATTAAATGCTCCAATTAAAAAACATAGAGTAGCTGAATGGATAAGAAAACATGACCCACACATATGCTGCCTACAAGAAACTCACCTCAGAACAAAAGATCTACACAGACTGAAAGTAAAGGGTTGGAAAAAAATATTCCAAGCAAATGGACAGGGAAAAAAAAGCCAGGGTAGCAATACTGATATCAGACAAAATAGACTTCAAAACAAAGGTCATAAAAAAAGACAGAGAAGGACACTTCATAACACTCAAAGGAAGGATCCATCAAGAAGACATAAACATTGTAAACCTATATGCACCCAATATAGGAGCACCCAAATATATAAGGAAAATCCTGGAGGACTTCAAGAAAGATATAGACAGCAGCACACTTATAATAGGGGATTTTAATACGTCACTGTCAACAATGGATAGATCTTCCAAACAAAATATCAAGAAGGATATTGTGGAACTGGACAACACATTAGATCCAATGGACCTAACTGACATATATAGAACCTTTCATCCCAAAGAAGCAAACTATACATTCTTTTCAAATGTATATGGAACATTTTCAGAGATATACCACATGATAGGACACAAAACAAGCCTCAACAAATTTAAGAAAACTGAAATCATATCAAGCATTTTCTCAGATCACAAGGGCTTAAAACTAACTAGAAACCAACCACAAGGAAAAAACTCAAAAACATTCAAACTCATGGAAACTGAATAGCATGCTATTAAACAATGAATGGGTCAATAATGTGAGCAAAGAAAAAATCAAAAAGTTTCTGGAAACAAATGAAAATGAACATACAACAGTCCAAAACCTATGGGACACAGCGAAGGCAGTCCTGAGGGGAAAGTTCATAGCAATACAGGCCTACCTAAAAAAGATGGAAACATTTCAAATAAACAACCTAACCCTACATCTAAAAGAACTGGAGAAACAACAACAAACAAAGCCCAAAGCAAGCAGAAGGAAGGAAATAATCAAGATCAGAGCAGAACTGAATGACATAGAGACTAAAAGAACAATTCAAAGGATCAATAAATCGAGGAGCTGGATCTTTGAAAAAATAAACAAAATCGACAAGCCTTTAAGCAAATTCCTCAAGAAAAAGAGGGAGAGGACACAAATAAATGAAATCAGAAATGAAAGAGGAGAAATGGCAACTGATACCACAGAAATACAAAGGATTATAAGAAATTATTATGAATGACTATATGCCAAGAAATTTGAAAACCTGAGTGAAATGGACAAATTTCTAGAAAAATATAATCTTCCAAAACTGAATGAAGAAGAAGCAGAAAGTCTGAACGGACCAATAACAGCTGGTGAAATTGAAGCAGTAATAAAAAATCTCCAGGCACACAAAAGCCCTGGACCAGATGGTTTCACAGGAGAATTTTACAAAATATTTTAGGAAGAGCTAATCCCTGTCCTTTTCACACTATTCCAAAAAATCCAAGAAGAGGGAAGACTCCCAAACTCTTTTTATGAATCCAGCATCATCCTAATCCCAAACCCAGATAAAGACACAACAAAGAAAGAAAACTACAGGCCAATATCATTGATGAACATAGATGCTAAAATGCTCAACAAAATATTGGCAAACTGCGTCCAGCAATACCTTAAAACAATCATGCACCATGATCAAGCGGGAGTCATCCCAGGAATGTAAAGGTGGTATGATATTTGCAAATCAATAAATATAATAAAGACATAAAAAGAAAGACAAAAATCACATGATCATATCAATAGATGTGGAAAAAGCACTTGATAAGGTATAGCACCTGTTTACGATAAAAACAATCAGTGAAGTAGGAATAAAGGGGGCATACCTCAACATAATAAAGGCTATATATGAAAAACCTACAGCCAACATCATACTCAGTGGGCAAAAACTAAAAGCTTTCCCTCTAAGATCAGGAACAAGACAAGGATGTCCGCTCACTTCTATTCAACAAAGTATTAGAAGTCCTAGCCACAGCCATCAGACAAGAAAAGGAAATAAAAGGCATCCAAATTGGAAAGGAGGAAGTAAAACTGTCATTGTTTGCAGATGACATGATAGTGTACATAGAAAACTTTATAGGTTCCACCGAAACACTACTCAACCTAATTAAGTGAATTTGGCAAAACAGCAGGATACAAAGTCAATATTCAGAAACTGAAGGCATTTTTGTACACCAACAATGAAATATCAGAAGCAGAAATCAGAGAAAAAAAATCCCATTTACTATAGCAACAAGAAAAATAAAGTACCTAGGAATAAGCTTAATCAAGGAGGTAAAAGACCTGTCCTCAGAAAATTATACAACACTGAAGAAATAAATTAAGGAAAACACAAATAAATGGAAAAATATACCATGTTCATGGGCTGCAAGAATTAACATCATCAAAATTTCCATACTACCCAAAGCAATTTATAGATTCAATGCAATCCCTATTAAAATACCAATGATAGCCCTGGCTGGTATAGATCAGTGGACTGAGCGTCGGCCCCAAACCAAAGAGTTGTTGGTTTGATTCCCCAGTCAGGGCACATGCCCAGGTTGCGGACCAGGTCCCCAGTAGGAGGCATGTGCGAGGCAACCACAGATTGATGTTTCTCTGTCTTTCTCCCTCCCTTCTTCTCTGTCTAAAAATCAAATAAATAAAATCTTTTAAAAAATACCAATAATATATTTCACAGATATAGAACAAACATTTCAAAAATTTATATGGAATCATAAATGACTCCGAATAGCTGCAGCAATTTTGAGAAAGAAGAACAAAGTAGGAGGGATTGGATCATAATACCTGACATCAAACTATATTATAAGGCCACTGTAATCAAAACAGTCTGGTGCTGGCATAAGAACAGACACATAGATCAACAGAACAGAATAGAGAGCCCAGAAATAAACCTATGTCTCTATGGTCAATTAATATTTGACAAAGGGGGCAGAAGCATAAAATGGAGTAAAAGTAGCCTGTTCAACAAATGGTGTTGAGAGATCTGGATAGCTACATGTAAAAAAATGAAATTCAACCACCAAATTACACTGCACACAAAAATAAACTCAAGATGGATAAAAGAGTTAAATTTAAGTTGTGACACATAAGAGTCCTAGAGGAGAACATAGGCAGGAAAATCTCAGATATTCCATGCAGCAATATTTTCACCAATATGTCCCCTGGAGCAAGGGACACAAAGGAAAGAATAAACAGGTGGGACTTCATCAAAATAAGAAGCTTCTGCATGGCCAAAGAAAACATCAGCAAAATGAAAAGGGAACCAACTGTATAGGAAAATATGTTTGCTGATGATACCTTGGACAAGGGTTTGATCTCCAAAATACATAAAGAACTCACAGGACTCCACTCCAGGAAGACAAACAATCAAATTAAAAAATGGGCAAAGAATCTGAAGAGAAACTTCTCCAAGGAGGACATACACAGGGCCCAGAGACATATGAAAGGATGCTCAGCATCACTAGCCATCAGAGAGATGCAAATAAAAACCACAATGAGATACCACTGCACACCAGTCAGAATGGCTATCTTAAACAAATCAACAAACAACAAGTGCGGGTGAGGATGTGGAGGAAAGGGAACCCTAGTACACTGCTGGTTGGAATGCAGACTGGTGTATCCATTGTGGAAAACAGTATGGAATTTCCTTAAAAAATTAAAAATGGAACTCCCTTTTGACCTGGCAATTCCACTGTTGGGATTATACCCTAAGAATCCTGAAACACCAATTCAAAACAACATATGCACCCCAATGTTTATAGCAGCACAATTTACAACAGCCAAGAATTGGAAGCAACCTAAGTGCCCATCAGGAAATGAGTGGATGAAAAAACTATGGTACATTTACACAATGGAATACCATGCAGCAGAAAGAAAGAAGGAGCTACTACCCTTCGTGACAGCATGGATAGAACTGGAGAGCATTATAAGCTAGGTGGTGAAAGGGAGCTACATATGATCTCACCTATAAGTGGAACCTAATCGACAAAATAAACAAGCAAGCAAAATATAACCAGCAAAACTGAAATAAATAGAATAAAATGACAGTAACCAGGGGGAGGAGGGTGGCAGATAATGGGAAAAGGAGGGGAAGGGTCATCAAGAAACATGCATAAAGGACCCATTGACAAAGCCAAATGGGGGATGGATTGAAGGTGGGGCTGGGGAAAGTGGTGGCTGGAAAATGTTGACAAAACAAAACAAAACAAAAAAATAGATAGGGGGAGGCTAAGAATAGTATAGGAAATTGAGAACCAAAGAACTGATATGCACAACCAAAACGGACTAAGAGGTGTGAGGATGATGGGATGGGGTGCAGGGCAGAGGGGATTAAGGGGAGAAAAAAATGGGACAAATGTAAGAGCATAATCAATAAAATATACCAAATAATATGCAAAACTAAAAAAAAAGAATTAAATGCTATTGCTTTTTGAAAAACACTAAGAAAATGAAAGACAAGAGATGAGAAATGAGAAATAAGAAAAAATATTTGCAAAATGTATATCTGATTAAGACTTGTATCTAGACTATATTAAAAAACTCATAGCTCAATAAAAAGAAGACAAAGAGTATAATAAAAAAAGATAGCTAAAAGGTTTGAACTGACAGTTCACAAAAGAAAATATATGAGTGACAATCACATGAAAATATGCTTGACATGTTTAGTCATTAGGGAAATAAAATTAAAATCAAAATGACATACTATTACACTAGAATGGCTAAAATTAAAGACTGATAATACCAAGTGTTAATGAGAATGTTGACCAACTGCACTCTCATATGTTGCTGGTGGGAGTACAAATGATCATTTTGAAAAAGCTTGGCAGTTTCCAAGTAGCCACTTTGGAAAAGTTTGGCAGTTTCATACAAGGGTAAACAAGCATCTAGCATACAACCCATGAATTTCACTTCTAGGTATCTACCCAAGAGAAGTACCAATAAATATCTACACAAAGACTTATGTACAAATAAGACTTATGTTCATATCAGCTCTATTCATAATCATCAAAAACTGGAAAGAACGTAAATGTCCATCAATTGGTGAATATTAAATTGTGGAATATCAACAAAATGAGTAAGTTACTGAGATACTTATTAACATTAAAGAATAGAAAAAGGATTATGCTAAATGAAATTATTTGAAACAAAGAACTACATATTATATAATTTCATTGATATGAAACTCTAAAAGAAACACAGTGACAAAAAGCAAATCAGTGGTTGCCTAGAACCAGGAGTGAGGGAAAATTGACCGCAGGAGGTGCAAAGGAGCTTTTTGAGGTGATGGAAAATTTTATATCTTAATTATGGTGGTAGTTACATAACTGTTTACGTTAATCAAAACTCATTGTACAGCCCTGGCTGGTGTAGCTCAGTGGATTGAGTGTTGGCCTGTGAACCAAAGGGTCGCTGGTTCCATTCCTTAGTCAGGGCACATGCCTGGGTTGTGGGCCAGGTCCCCAGTAGGGAGCGTGTGAGAGGCAGCCACACATTGATGTTTCTCTCCCTCTCTTTCTCCCTCCCTTACCCTCTGTATAAAAATAAAATAAATAAAGTCTTAAAAAAAAACCCTCATTGTATGTTTTAAGTTAGTGAATTTTATTGTATGTAAATTATACCTCAGTAAAACTGATTTTTAAAAAAAGAGGTCTGTTGTTAGTATGGGATTTCCAAAGATAAAGCCCAGCTGAACATGAGACTACCACATAAAAATTTCAAAACACAGAGGGAAATGATTAGTATCCATCAATAAATAAACAATAATCAGCAAAAGGAGACCCCCCGCAAGGATCACAGATAATTAGACTATTTAGTAGAGCTTATAAATTAAGTATATATTAAAATTATAAAGACATAAAATAGGGAATTGAAAACGTTAGAACAAAACAAGACGTTATTGAAAAAAGATCAGAGCTTTGAAAATAACATTTACCTCTCAACAAAAGAGAAAGAAAAAGGAGGAGGAAAGGGAGAAGGGGGAGGAATAAAGAAAGAAAGGAAGATCACAAACAGAATTTCTAGAAAAGGAAAAATATAGTTATTGTTAAAAATTTTGGACAGGTACAACAGGTGATTAAACTAGCTAAAGAGAGAGTTAAGGAATTGGAAAATTGATCTAAGGAAAACATATAGACTATAGTATAGGGAACTAAAGAAATGAAAAATATAAAAATTTAAGAGACACTAATAGAGCAAGAAGTGCTAATATATTCCTAAGTGGTTCAGAGCAGAGAACAGAGTAAAATAAAATATGCAAATAGATAATGACTTAGAGTTTTCCAGAATCAAAAAGTGACAGTGAACAGACATTTTAATATGTCTTTCAAGAATTCAAATGATAACCTCCCTTAAGCTTCTTAATTGTTTTCTGTCTTCACTCCTCCAACTTTACACTTCACTTATTAATTAGGATAAACAAACAATACAAGAGGAGGGGCAGCTTATTTGTGGAAGTTGCAGGATACTGTTAGTGTAATCAGTTTCAAATCGGTGTTTCCCTTTGAACCCTGAACATTGACTGAAATATAATGTTTTATTGATGTGCTACTACACTGACTGGTCAGTTTTTGTTTTTTTTAGTATTCCAATTAAACAGCTGGAGCCTCCATTTTGTGGTTAAGGGGCAGTTTATTTTCTTCCAAGAGTTTCTTTACTGACATCCAATAACCCTCAGGGTTTACTGAGGCCTGAGAACAATGGCCTCAAAGGAACCAGAGAGCCTGTTTTATTTGCTTTTTATGGGTTGCTGGGTCAGCCATTAACAGACCTTGACCATTGAGTTTCCCAAGGAACCTTGGGGGCTAAAGCTCAAGTATCCACACTTGAAGCCGAGGGTCTGCTACCACTGTCATAGCCACCTCTCTAACCACTACTGTGAGTCAGCAGGAAGACATTGGAGGCTCACTGCAGTTTTTGTCTGGGCATGTGCCCAAGGATGGGATGCCCCTATCCCTCCTCCCACAATCGCAATAGCTGTTTCCCCACAACCTCCCTGTGCATTTTCACTAGGACCTTATATGTATGAGGGTCAGCAACAAAATAAGACTCTTTCACTCCTCACTCGAGTTGGCTCAAATCACCACAGACCCAGGCTCCCAACACTTGGCTCTTGACACACTGCAGAGCACAGCCAGCCAGCCTCCCTTTCAGGGCATAACCTTAAGGGGAGGATTTAGGTCAATAAATCCCAATAATTCCTTTTATTTTATTTCCTTTTGGGAGGGGGACTGTCCAAGATTTGAACCAAAAATTCTATTTCCATTTTTTCCTTCTTCTAATTTGCACTCTTTTTCATCCCTTGGCAACCTCCCTGGCTCAGATCCTAAACATCTCTTATCCAGGTTACATGAGTCTCCTAATTAGTTTCCCTGCCTTCACTCTTCAGTCATACTGCTCGGCTCACCTCCTTGCCACAACCATACTCTTAACTCTCCTAAATTCCTTTCATGCTGTCGCTAGAAGGATCTAAATTTCATAAGTGATTATGTTCTGATTAAAGTCACATCATGGTGAATTAGAGCCCAAGTTTAGAGCTAGCGGTCACTGATTCCATTGTTTACTCACTGCTTAGCATTTCTTTTAGTTTCCTCTCCTATAAAACAGAAAAATGATAGCATCTATCTCATAAGATTTTGGGGGGGATTAAATTATATACTGTGTGTTAAGTTCCCAGTACAATGCCTGATGTTAGTGAATACTCAAAATAATGGTGTCTCCATTTCCCCTCTTTTCTGCTTGATCACGTATCATTAAGTTTAAATGTTTCCTTCCTTCTTCCCTTCCTGATAGAATTTTAGTCTTATTTCACGGGCGTAAAATCTTACCTTATGGAGAATATTAATTTACTCTTTGAAAAATTCTTCTACTGTCTGTATTATCTGTTTCCTCTGAGTTGTTTTTTTCTCCTTCTGGTTTATTTGTTTTGGTCTCTGTCTTTACTGTTGGAATTTCCTTACAGACCTGGTGATCCTTGGATGTTTGTTCAGATTTTTACATGAATCACGGCTGATTGGAAACTGTGTGAGTGGGCAGGTCTGGTCAGTTTGTGGGCTTATTTTTAGATTGAGTCAGTAGACGGCCAGCTCGTGGGTGTGGTCCTCCAAATGTCAGTCTATGTAGGTATTTTCTCTGTAGTAATTTTGTGTATCTAGAGAAAGAGCCTCTCTAATCGACTGTCTGGGAAGGATAAGCCTGACTGCTGGCGCTGTAGCACAGGAGATTGAAGAATCTCACAGTTCAGTGTGCAGACTTTCATTAAATCCTCACCCCTGCCCTCTTCCTGCCTGGTGCTCCCCCAGAAGCCTCTCAGATTGTTTCTTCCCAGATAAAGTACTTATGGGAGTGGGGGAGGGGCTTCTAGGGCTAACTGATTTTTTTTTCCCATCATTTCAGACACCCCCATTGCTTTCAATGCCGATTCCCACCCCTGTCTTCCAGGGTAAACGCTTTGATTCCTAGGCCTTCCTGGCATGAGTTGTCTTGCTTCTTGAGGGTGTTCAACAATATTTGGCTTCTTCTCCTCTGTTAATCTAGTTACTATTCTTCTGTGACATGACTTTTCCTAGTAAGAAGCTAGGCAAGTGGAATAGGGAAACTGAGACAAGAAAATAAATAAGGCCAAACAATTTGAACAACTTACAGCCAGCTAGTGAATTACAGGACCTTATTTTCCCACACCAAGGACACTTGAGAGCAAATGGTTTATACCTCTCCTCCCTAACCAAAGAATACATAGCTTAAATCACCCTGGTGAGGAAAATAGAGAACAAAGACCCAATTAATGCGATTTGTGCCAATTAAACCCAAGGACAGAAGAAGTCAGGGAAACAAAGAGAAAACCCCATTCAAGCCAGACAGACCCAAGATAAAAGTAAAACAGTAAAGCAGACTAAAGAATAAACCGAAACTCCCTCATATGCTCATTTTGATGCATCAGCCTATTAAAAACACACCTGAGTAAAAACACAGCTGAGTATTTTCAGTATTCTCAGTATATTCAGGTGAATACTCAGCTGAAAGCCTCCCCTACGATTCTCGCCCACAGCAGAGAGATTAAAAACCCTCGAGACAAGGACTCACTGCAGGCTTGCTCTAGAGCGCTCCTGTGCCCCTTCTTGAGCATGAACTCTGATTTCTTCCTAAACTTGGAAGGTCCCCACGAGACTTGCCACCAGAGGAGCAGTGGACGCCAGCAGCTCGTCCCAAGCTTTCCCACCCTGATCCTGTCTCCAAGAACCCCTTTTTCCCTGACTTTCCAGTGAGCTAACAGCAACCTCTCCTTGGCTCACTTCTTTGCTATAACACTTCTAAAGAGCCAAAGCAGAGCACCACCGTGGCTCTCTCCTGTTGCTTTTTCTGTCCTAAACCCTTCCTTGTTTCACTGTCCCCAGCTTTAATAAACATACTCTTAAAATCCCCTGCACTCATGTTGTGAAATCTTTCTTACACGAAGTCAAGAACCTATACACTATAGGCCTGCACGAGGCAGATCCCCTTGGGGCTGGTCCCTGTCTAGTAATACTTCGCCTTCTTTTTGTCTTCATGGGTTGTGAGTTTCCTGGTACAGATATTTCTCAGTTTTGTTGAAGATGGGGTTTGTGTTTCTATTTCTTGTTCTGATTGTGTTTGGAGGAGATTTTCAAAAGAAGAGGTTAGAAAGGTCAATGGTTAGCCATCTTAATCCTGGAAATTGTGGAGGTGAAATGCTAGCATTTGCTGTGATCGTCACTATCCAAACTTACTTGAAAAAAAAAATAGTAGTCTGAAAGCAGTTCTGTCTGCATGTTCTCTTCGCTCAGTGGTAGTGCCAAGCACCATTTGTGCCTAGCTCTATTGGAGCCTGAGACAAAAAAGAAAATCAGTAACACTGATTCAATCATTATTTAAAATTCTGATATTGTATTCATTGTGGGGAGTTTAGCGCCAATTTGATTTTTTAAATCCTCACCTGAAGACATTTTTTTTCATTGCTTTTAGAGGGAGGAAGGGGGTAGAGAGAGAGAAAGAGAGGGAGGGAGAGAATAACACCGATGTGAGAGAGAAACATCAGTTGGTTACCTTCTTGTACGCACCCCAACTGGGGATCAAACCCGCAACCTGAGTATGTGCCCTGACTGAGAATTGAACCTATGACCTTTCAGTCCATGGGATGACGCCTCAGCCAACTGAGCCACACCAGCCAGGGTCCAAGGGTCCAGTTTTGATTTTTAAAAAATATTGCATTAAAATATTATTTATCTCGTTTCCTGAGTTTTCTGGCACCCCTTAAATTTTACACCCAAGTTGAGAGACTTACTTGCTTCACCCTAATCCTGGCTCTGGATGGAGGAATTACATTCTTCATCAGCTACATCCCCAAATCCCCTAAATGATGACAAATAAACACACAATCTAAGTAAAAGAAGTTTGCTTGGTGTGCAAACTTTCAGTTTCAAGACAAATACCAGTGATCCTTCCAATCAGTTTGCCTTTCTAAGAGGTCCTGCATAGGTATTCCTGAGGTCTCTGCTCTGTTCATAGCAAGAGTTGGTCTCTTCCAGGATAATATAGGATTGGGTTCTATTGAGAGTTCCTCTCGGTATAATTGAAATGCTAGAGCTTTACTGATTCATGTTGTAAAATGTGACACTTCCATAATACTTAGTTCCACAACTTTTCTTACTAATAGTATGTGACATATGTAGAATCAAAAGCATTTCCTCTTAATTCTTCTGGTGTTGATTTTTCTGCTAAAAACCTGAGATGAAGTAAAAGAAGTAAAAATTCTTCAGGTATTTCTACACTCACTATCACACAGGGGCAGAATCAGAAAATGATCCTCCCTTGCTGATTACAAGATTTTTGTTGGCAGACAGAGGGCTGGAGGAGGAAGGTGTTTTGGCTGCCTCAGGGCACTATGATGCAATGAGAGTGAATTTCAAAACATCTTTTGAGTTCTTGTTTTAACTAACTATGGTGATGTAGGGGAGTCTTCTGCAGCATTGGGCATTTCCACAGTGAAGAACAGTCATATTGAAGGTATTCTCAGTTCTGGCATGCTCATAGGAAGTCTTAACTATTTTGGGATGTTCTGTCTGTAGGCCGTAGAGGCACCACTGAATAAAGACAGGCGCAGTGGCTAACTCACCTTACTTGCCATAACACACCCTTGCGGAAGATGTAGACTAGAGTTAATTATTGAATGAGTATCTGTCTGTATCCAGATAATCATGGAAATTGAGAACAAGCATTTGGAAATACTTATAGCAATCTGACAGAATAATTAATGCCTGTCAAATAATAAACTTAGCTTATATTTTTGATGTCTTGTTTTTTAAAAATTCATTTTCTAGTAATTAATTGTTACTGTATTTTATAAAAGTTGTCACATTACTTATTTGGTTCTCTATGAAGCATTACATATATTTTTAAATGTTTTCTATGTTCAGGGAAGCACTACTTTTAAACTCTTTTTAAAAGTCTTTTTCCTTGAGTTAGTTTAAGATTTCAGATATAAATGAATTAATCCTTCCCTGTATTTGTTTAATGATATTTCTGAAATACATACATACTGCTAAAAAATAATACTCCTAGTATTTAAATCATATTTGTCTAAAATCAAATAAAAACTTATTGTAACACTTTAAGAGCGAGAAAGCATTTCTGTATCAATGAACTTCTTGAATACATATATTATTTTCTCTCAACTCAAAACAATAACATATATTTATATTCCTTTAAGATCATATCTATTTTGTTTCCAGAAGTCAGAAATTTATATATTCAATATTTAAGTTCTGTTTAAAGTACCAACTGTAAATGGAAAATTCATCTCCAATGTTCCTTATATTATAGTTGCAATGTGCCCTGGCAAATGTTACAATTTCAATATGATAGAAATAATGCTAAAATAAGAACATGACTAGACTGGGAACTTTTAAAATCCTTTTCTGTGTTGGAAATTTTATATTAAAATGGATAAAGAAGTAAAAATGTAATGTTTTGAAAGGAACATTGTAAATCAAAATGTATAACCCTTTTACTGCACACCTATTATGTCACATATATTTAAGAGAAACCTATAAAATACTAATAATAGAAATAACCATGCAACACAGTAGTCTATTAGAAAGAATATTGGATTTTTAAGAAAAAAACATTTTTTGAGATATCACTCAAATATAAAATTCACCCATTTCAGCTCTAGCCGAGTGCTCAGTTGGTTGAAGTGTCGTTCTCGTACAGCAAGGTTGTGGGTTTGATTCCAGTCAGGGTACATACAAGAAGCAACCAATAAATGCATGAATAAGTGGACAACAAATTGATGTTTCTCTCTCCTTCTCATTCCCTATTTATGTAAAATGAATCAATAAAAAATTTAATATTCACCCATTTCAAGTGTGCAGTGGCTTTAGTATATTCATGGAATTGTGCAACTATCACCATAATCTAAGTTTGAAATATTACCGTGTTCTAAAAGTGAGACTCCTTTCCCAGTAGAACTCGCTCTCTTTTCCACCCAGCCCTAGTCCTAGTCAACCATTAATTTACATCCTGTCTCTACAGATTAACCTATTCTAGGCTCTACATATAAATGGAATAATACAATATGTGGGCTTTTGTGTGTGGCTTCTAACATAACATAATGTTTTCAAGCTTCCTCTGTGTTGTAGCATGAATCAATATTTCATTCCTTTTTATGGCCAAATTTTGTGGTTCCCTTTTACTGCTATACCACATTTTATCTATCTATTGGGTTGTTTCTATTTTTTGTCTATTATTATGAGTAATGCTGCTATGAATGCTCATGCACTCATTTTTTAGAAGACAAATTGTGTTTTCATTTCTCTTGGGTATACACATGGGAGTGGAATTGCTGGATCATATCGTAACTCCATGTTTAACTTTTTGAGGAACTGCCAAACTATTTTTCCAAAGGAGTTGCACTATTTTATATTCACAACAGCAATGTATGAGGTTTCTAATTTCTTTACTTCCTTGCCAATACTCATTATTGTCCACCTTTTTAATGAGAGCCAACTTTGTGGATGTGCAGGTTATTGGTTTTTTTGAAGTCAATCAGAATAATACGTTTTTTCAGAATAAATCCCAAAAGTGTAATATAACATAGGAAGCCTTCCATGTGATCATCCTTAACTCCCTGTCTCTCTAGCCTCATGTTCTACCTCTTCCCTTCTTTGTACTTCATATTCTACTGACACTAAATTGCATGAAGTTTTCTCTATCCTCTGAAACCGATTCTGCTTTTTTTCTCTGCCTAGATTTCCCCCCACTTTTCTTTGTCTAATTGTTACTCATGCTTTGAGACTCTACCCAAACATTCATTTCTCAAGGAAATCTTCTCTAAATTTCCAGTTGTTATTTTCCTTCTATCAGCTATTAGTTTATCAATATAACAACCCTGTGAGGTAGGGACTGTTATTATCACCCTAATTTTATGCATAAGGGAACTGTCCGTTAGAGAGCCAAAGACAGAAAGGGAGATTAAGTAACTTGCCAAAAGTCACACAGTAAGGCAGTGACACAGATTGAATTAAATGTCATTTCTCTGCTCTCACAGCAGCCGCTACTCACATGGGTTCTTTATCGCATTACATTTATATCTCCCCGATTCAACCATTCATTCATTTGACTATTCATTCCCCAAATATTTGTTTATACTTTACCATATGTCAGGCACTGTGGCAGGTGCTAAGGACACAGTATGAACAAGATGGACAGGTCCCATATGGGATCCACTGAAATTAGAGACTAGTGGAGTATGCAAACAATTCAATTAAATGAATATGTGCTATAGTAGCAAGTAACAGGGGGACGTAATCAGTAGTTAAGAAAGCCTGGAAAAATGATTTTGAAACTGATAAGGGTAAGGATAACTAGGGGTTATGAGGTAGATTAAACCTCATATGCTATTTGGCCTGGAGAGGATGGATAGCATGTCATTTTGCATTAGTTTTCTATTGTTAAGCCCCCAAATTTGGTGACTTAAGAAACAAACATTTATTATCTCACAGTTTCTGTGGTCAGGAATTTGGAAGTGACTTATTTGGGTGGTTGTGGTTCAGGGTCTCTCATGAGGTTGTTATCAAGATATTGGCTGGGGCTGCAGGCATCTGGAAGCTTGACAACTGCTTAACTGGAGGCTCTGCTTCCAAGATGACTCACTCACATGGCTGTTGGCAGGAGGCTTCATTTCCTCACCACATGAGTCTCTCCATGGGGTGAGTATCCTTGAAATGCAGAAGCTTCCTCCAGAGCACATGATCCTAATGGGAGCAAGGAGGCCACAATGCCTTTTATGACCCAGTCTTAGGAGTTATGCGTCATCATGTCTACCACATTCTATTCATTAAAAGTGAGTCATTAAGTCTACCCCATACTTAAGGGGAGGAGAATTAGGCTTCAAATTTTAAAGGAGGGGCGTTGAAGAGTTTGTAAACATAATTTGAAACCACCAAACATACTCAGAAAAATGACAAAAAAAGTTCAGCATAAATAGAATTAGAGTGAAAGGAGGAGATGAAGAAAAGACTAGTGAGTTATTTTATTGAAAAAATTAGCTGGAACCAAATTCCTTATTGTCCTATTAATCTTAGTGACACAGTTTTCACTTTAAGGGCAATAGAAAGCCTTTGAAAAGTTCGTTTGTTCTTTTTTTGTTTGTTTTTAGAGGAAAGGAAGGTGGGGGGGAAAGACAGAGAGATCAGTCAATTTGTTTTTCTACTCATTTATGCATTCATCGGTTGATTCCTGTATGTGCCCTGGCTGGGGCTCAAAGCCCCTACCTTGGGGTATTGGGATGGCACTCTAACCAACTGAGCTATCCGGTCAGGGCCAAGAGTTTTTTACTTTTAACAGGTTGATTGAAATAAAATTTATAAACCATATAGTACACCCATTTAAAGCATTCAATTACATCTATCATATCACCACAATCAATTTTAGCATATTTTTACTACTCCCTCAAAACCCTACATCCCTTAATTGTTATCCCTCATCCCCCTGTCCTTTGGCAACCACTAGTCTACTTTTTGGCTTTATAGATCTGCCATTCTAGGCCTGCCATATAAGCGGAATCATATAAATGTGGTCTTCTGTGACTGACTTCCTTCACTTACGATGTTTTCAAGTTTAATCCATGCTGCAGCATATATCAATGCCTCATTTCTCTTTGTGGCTGTATAATAGTCCATTACATTGGATAGATAACATTTTATCAATCAGTTGATAGACATCTGGGTTCTTTCCACTTTTTGGCTATTATGAATAATTTTGCTATAAACAGTCAGTTTTTGTGTGGATATGTTTTCATTTCTCTTGTTTATATATCTAGGAGTGGAATTGCTGGGTTATATGGTAACTATATTTAACTTTTTGAGGAACTTCCAGACTGTTTTTCAAAGTGGCTGTTCCATGTGGGCAAGAGCTTTTATTGAGGTTTCTGTGGGAAGGAACAGGCAAGGTAGAGTAAGCAGTTTTGGGATCAGCTAGGTTGAATATTGCCACAGGCTCTTCGGCATAGGGGCTATTCAGCTGTCTGGTACCTGGCCCGTAGGTAATTAGGGTAGGGAAATAGTTGCCTGGAATGTCAGGGAATATAAGGGCCTGATAAAGAAGGTGTTTATTGGTATGGGCTTTAGACTGATTGGTTTTCACATGAAAGACACACTTGCAGACAAGGCCTTTACTATTTCTAGAATTGGCTAGCCCTGGTAGTGGCAGGTGCTTTACGGTCAGCAAGGCCTTAAAATGTCAAAGTGTCAGAAATACATGGTTAATATAATTCCCTTGATGATTAATGATGTTGAACATCTTTTCATGTGCTTATTGGCCACTTGCATATCTTCTTTGGAGAAGTGCCTGGTCAGATCCTTTGCCCATTTTAAAATAGGGTTGTTTGTCTTTTCATTACTGAATTGCAATTATTTTACACATTCTAGCTAACAAGCTCCTTATCAGATATATGACTTGGAAAAAATTTCTCCCGTGGCTCGATAATGTCTTTTGAAGCACAGAAGGGAGAGTTTTTAATAGGAAAGTGAGCTAACCAGGTTTACATTTTAGAAAGAACACTCCGCTTGCAGTATAGGAAAGTGTGTATTGGTAAGGGGTAAACCCAGCTAAAAGTCAGTTGCAGTGATACAAGAAGATTGAGGTGGCCTGGAAGAGCGCTGCAGTGCAAGGGCAGAGTGAAACGGAGCTTAGTAGGTGCTGGAATGTCTAGGACTTGGAAATTGATTGCATATTGATGAGTACAAAGGGTATAATCAAAAGAAAAATCATAAAGGAAGACCAGGTATCTTTGGGTTGGGCAACTTCAGGACACATTGCAAATATAATGAAAGGAACACTAGAGATGGATTTTCCTCATATGTTTGGTACTTCAAACAAAATTTAAATGCATAAATTTCTAACTTCTTAAACTGAAAGGAATACAACATAAATGGAAGGTAAACATATTTAATGAATTTTTATTGAGAGAAACCAGGAAATGATGTTTGGATTCAAGGAGTTCATTGATCAAAAAAATGTGTTTTCCTGCTCTGAAAGTGTTACAGTTTAAATTTCCATTTGATTTTAGATAAATAGGATCTGAATACAGGTTGTATTGTTTTTAACAACATTTCAGAATTATTATTGAACAAAATATGAAACAAAGTATGAAAAAGGAATAATTCATTTATATCTGAAATCTTAGACTAAGTGAAGGGAAAAAGAGTTTGAAAAAGTGAAATATCCTTATTGAGGGGAAATAGATCTGATGACGGATTGATAACTGAACATGCTGAGTCCAAAGTTTGTATGAGATAGTTAAGTGAAGACTGGCTAAAAGGCATTTGGATGTATGATTCTGGTGCCCACTGGGAATATTTAAACTGTAGTTCTAGATTTTGGTGTCATTTTCATACAAATGGTAATTAAAAATCATTAGCAATAGCCCTGGCTGGTGTGGCTCAGTGGATTGAGCACTGGCCTGAAAACCAAAAGGTCACTGGTTCAATTCTCAGTCAGGGCAGATGCCTGGGTGTGGGCCAGGTCCCCAGTTGAGGGGGTGTGAGATGCAACCGAATGATGTTTCTATCCCTCTTTTTCTCCCTCCCTATCCCTCTCTCTAAAAATGAATAAATAAAATCTTTTAAAAAATCATTAGCTAGATTAAGATTATCCCGGGAGCTAGACAGTGAGAAGGGAAGAGGGTGCTTGAAAGGATCGAGGAAGCACTAATGTTTAAGGGATAAGAAAAGGAGCTTGTAAAGAACAAAAAGGATCAGCCACAGAGGTAGCATACATACATAAAATTCCTTAGTTCTGTTCACTAAAATGGTTTAGGAGCAATGAAACCCCAGCAACAATGAGCACATGTAGCACCCAGATTGGATCATTAATGACATTCTTTAACAAAAGTAGCCAGGGACTCCTTGGAGAAGTGGTTGATTCCAGAGCTAGGATAGCATGAACCTGGGGCATCATGTGGTACCAAAAAATAAGGAAGTGCTCAAAAAATGAAGTAGACATGTCAAAAGGCCACAGGGACTAGCCGAAGGAGCTCTAAATGGCCAAAGTTGAACAATTGGAGAAACAATATAAATAGTGATAATATTGAATTATAACTCATAGAATAAAATAAATACCCATGAGTCCATAATAACGTAAATGTAATTGAACAAATAAGTCAAAGTGAAGAAACAACTATTCCTCACAGAAAAATTCTAATTAATGTGTGTAGAATGAATGAGGGAAATATACTATCTCTATTAGGTAAACTCAACAGTAATAATTGTTGCAGGTAAGATCCACTGATGGATGGTAAAATCAGTGGATGAAAGTTTGAGGAGAAACAGAATTTTTATCTCAAAGTAACTGCCTCAAGATATTTACTGATGCAAAGGAAAAAAATAGTAATTTTACTACCTGGAAGATACCAGACTAATCAAATGATTAAGATTAATACAATCTAGTAATAAAATGTATTGATATCATGTACCCTCTGACACAATGCATTGAGAACATAGGATCACTTCTGAGGTATTTTTGCCCAAAATGCATATTCAATCTAATTATTAGAAGAAATCAGAGTAACCAAATTGAGAGACATTCTACCAAATGACTACCTATACTCATCAAAAGTGTCAAGGTTATGAAAGAAAAGGAAAGCCTGAGGAACTGTCATGGTTTGGAGGAGACTAAGGAAACATACGAACTAAATGCAGAGTGGAATTCTAGATTGGATCCTGGGACAGAAAAAGGACATTAGTGGGGGAAAAAAGGGAAAATCTGAGTAAGGCCATAGTTTGTAGCAAAGTTAACTTCCTGCTGTTGATTATTGTACTATGGCTATGAAAATTTTTAATATTAAAGGAAGCTTGGGTGAAGGGTATACATGAACACTGTACTACTTTTGTAACTTTTCTATAAGTCTGAAGCTATTTCAAAACAAAAAGTTAAAAAAAAAAAAGAGTAAAGGGGAAGGGTGGGATCTAGAGCACAAGGGAGAAAGTAGCCTGAGTTAGGAGGAGCTGTGCCTCTCCCCTGCAGCCAAAAGGGTTGGCAGGAAGCACGAGTGGCCATGCAGGCAGGTCTCCTGGCTTGCTGGCAGGAAGCTGATGGGGTTCTTCAAGGGAAGACTATGGTTGCACCCTCAATGCCCATCATAGGGCCTGCCATAGAATGGGGGTTCAAAAAATGCTTACTGAATTGAACACGCTTAGGGTTGAGTCATGCCTATAACGTGATTATAGGTTTCTAGATATGACCATAGGCAAGTTACTGTTTTTGTACCTGTTTCCTTTGAATATGTGGATAATAATCCCAACTGTTGAGTCAGAAATGAATACATATTTGCCAAAATCTATTTCCTTTTTTTCTGGGCACACAGCTATGTAATGATTCTCAATTTCCAATTATGTTAGACACATACTGACCAGCACATCATTGGCTCTTAATATATATTTACTGAAAGAATATAACATTGACATGTTCCATTACAAACTTTGTTGTCACCTGTTCTTTTTTGTCTGGCCATGGAGATAGTTAAGACCAAATGAAAATTTCCAGTGGCTAATTTGTAATAGATATGATTTGTTTTATACAGAACTAACTGATCATGATTATTACTTCCTTAATTATGAGCCATGGAGAAAAAGAATGTATTCTTAATCCCCTGACACTGGTTAGAACTGAAAGAAAATAATAGTTGTGAAAAAATTTTGCCAGTGTTTTTTTTCTCCGCACCCCTACTCATCTAATTTAAGAACACTATTATTAGAAGCAGTGTGAAGGCAGAAGAGTATGTCGTGGCGAGAGAGTGGGAAAATTGAACTACAGCTAACAGAAACTTGCTGACCACTGAGGTGGGTTCTCTGAAGCTGTAGTACCTTAGATTCAGCCATCAGTGATTCAGATTTTGAACTTCAACTTTTCTGGTTTAGTAAGATGATCAAGTCAGCTAAATGAATGAGTTAAACAAATTCATGGAGTTGCATGCCAACCAATTTCTTGTGAGAATAATATGTAAACCAGAATGCCAAGTTATTAATTTATAGTGATAAATATAACCAGAGAGCATGTTGCATTCTTATTGGCTGCTTGATACATTCTTTCTTGGTAGGAAAATCTATAGGGGAAGCCATATAGCTTTAATCAGAAAGTTTTCTGGTAAACAGGACTTTGGAACAAAAAGAGTTAGATAGGTAATCTTAAAGACCAGGATTATCAAATTATGATAATTGAATGCAACCATTTTAGTAGTAAGTACAGACTTGCTAAGAGACGGTGGCATTTTCTCTGTTGATATTTCTTTTATGTGGATTGAGCTAGAATGGTGTAATTCCTGGTTTCTCACCATCTCTTTACCCATCCCAGGGGAGAGTTACCTCCGATTGGTAAATTCAAGAAGAACAATCTAGGCATCTTGCCTCCTTTCCTCTCTTTTCTCTTCCTTGAGTAAGGCTGCTCTCAGGGAGTATATACCTCGTCCAGAATCTAAGACTTACTTGGGCAATGTGTTGCCCAGGGCTAACTTCTTCATTAGGCACAGTGGGCATAGTGTCTAGGGTCCATGATACTTTCAGGGGCCCTTAGATGTTTTGTTTTAATTTAAAATCAGAAGAAAAAAATATGAACTTGTAGGGCAAAGAAAATGTTTTAAAATATAATATTAATATAATTTTATTTATATCAGTACAGTCATAACACATAATTTAAAATATTTTTTTATGGAGGAAGGGACCCCTCAAAGTAGAAGTGCCTATGGCCCCACACAAGACACAATGTGACCTTATGCTGCCTGGGGAACAGGGTGGGGAAGTCTGTCTAATTCAAGGGTTCAGGTGACAAGTCAGTTTGGTTTTCATAAACTACATTCTTCAGTCAGCCCTTATCAGTTCAAGGTGATATTTGAGCTGTTATGCACCTTGTGCTTGCCCTTTATTCTCAGTTATTCTCAGAAGAACAATGCTGTTTACTGGGCTCCCTCAAGACCCCAGTTGAATCACAGGAACACATATATATTTACTGAATTGAACTGAAAGAGACTGGAAAATTTGTGCACTGAGCAGGGCTACGCTGATCAATGCTGGTCAATCTAAAACAAAATACTGTTATTTCATTTCCCTTTTCTATGCTCCATGCAGATCAAATCCTTCTATGTTTTGGAATTAGCCAAAAGAAAAATAAGAAAACTCATTGACATCATCCTATAAATCATGACTGGTTTCTGATTTGGAACAGATTTTTTGCAGTAACCCATACAAGCAAGCAATGAGACATTCCTGTGTCTTACAATGAACACATATCCAATGTAGGACATATTTTGAAAAACCCACATACAGCTATAGGAGATCCAAAGCAAAATCTGGCACTGTTCTACATTTTGCATATTAAAAAGTCACTTATGTTAGGAGATGTTATTGCATTCAGATAGCAAGTTGAAATTAACAAAAAAATTTTTCTAAGAAAATAATTTTACTATATTCTAATTTTTCCTTTTACCTAGTTAACTTGATTAAAACTCTAGATATTTAAGTTTTAGTTTTTTAAAAAAATTCTTACTGGTGGATATGTTTATTGATTTTAGAGAGGAAGTGGGGGAGAGAGAGAGGGAGAGAGAGAGAAACATTGATGCTAGAGAAATATTGATTGGTTGCCTCCCATATGTGTCCTGACCAGGGATCAAGTCGCAAAATTTTTTTTTTTTTTTGGTGTATGGGATGATGCTCCAATCAACTGAGTTACCTGGCCAGGGCTAAGTTTTGGTTACGAAGCTGCAAAAGCTTTGGTTCTTAAAATGGTTGATGTTTTTAGCTAACTTCAGTTTTAAAATACCCTGATAACAGAACTAAAGCATTATTATAAATGAAGAAAAAGAGTTAGAAAATATATAATCTGTTCAATTCAGAGAATAACTTAATATTTATCAAGCACCTGATATGTATGAAGCATTTACTTAGGTATTTTTATCCATATTGTCTCATTTAATCCTTGCAATGATCCTCTAAGATTAGCATCCTTATACCCACTTTACAATTGAGGAAACTGAGGCTGGGAGCAGTTAGTTACCTTTGCAAGCTCATACATTAATGACATGGCAGAACTAAAAATCTGAACCAAGTTTAAAAGCCAATATTATTTTCCACTTCACCATCCTATTCCTCTTCATAAACATAACAATAATAATGCTTTATATCTGTATCTCTTCTCTTGGAAAAATTACAACAAAGCTCCTTAAGTACAGGGACCATGTCTTATACTTTTACAATATTCCTAATAATAAATTCTCAAGAAATATTGGTTGAATGAAGAAGATTAGCTCTTGTTATTTATATAATGGTATTCAATGTTTCAGTTGAATTTCAATTTTATATATATATATAAAAATATATATATAAATTGTGTTCTTCTACACCTTGCTATTTATATGCAATTATTTTGACATTTCATATCAGAGATAATTTCATCATATTGTTTAAATTCATCTTATATATCAGAGGGGAGGGGAGAGGGGGGACTGGATGAAAGATGGTGAAGGGATTAATTAAAGAACATACATGCATAACCCACAGGCACAGGCTAACAGTGCGGTGATGGCCAAAAGGAAGGGGGGCCGAGGGCCTGGGGAGATGGGCAAAGGGAGAGAAAATGGAGACATGTGTAATAGTGTAAACAATAAAAGCAAAGTAAAAAAGTATTTAAAATAAAGGTGTATAAACCTATATGAAGCTTCTATGCTGCAATTCTTGGAATGTGCCTTATGATACCATGTTTATAGAAATTATATTTAACTTCACTTGCAGGCTGTTTAAGGTATTTAATTTATAAACACCTTTCTGGGCCTCCTAGGAACTTTCCTAGGTACTTCCTATCTACTCAGTACTGGGAAGACTGGTATAAAATAAATAGTAAAATGACAATTCTATCTATAGATTTGAAAACATGGACAAAGAAATGAACACTGCTTTCTGAAAGGGTTAGTCTCAAAGTGTTAACTAGCCCTAGGTTTTGGAAACTCATATTTGACAGTGCTAAAATAGCTACCATTGAAGTTCTCATCACCTTAGGATTGGTGCTCTTATCCCGTTCCCTAATGCCTTTCCTATCATAATACAAACCAGCCTAAACCAAACCAACAAAAATGCGTTATAATGCTCAAACTGCATCCGAATTAGCAAAATTCAAGAATGTCTTCCACCCTGGCTGGTGTGGCTCAGTGGGTTGAGCGCCAGGCTGCAGGCTGAAGGGTTGCTGGTTCGATTCCTAGTCAGGGCACATGTCTGGGTTGCGGTCCAGGTTCCTAGTTGGAGGGGTGTGAGGGGCAATTGATTGGTGTTTCTCTCACACATTGATGTTTCTCTCCCTTCCTCTCTCTCTAAAAAAAAATAATAATAAAATAAAATCTTAAAAAAGAAGAAAGAAAGAAAAAAAGAAAGAAAAGAAAAGAAAGAAGAGAAGAGAAGAGAAGAAAAGAAAAGAAAAGAAAATTCATCTTTCAGGCAGGCTAACACCAAACATTAAATGTGAAGTCTCAGGTCTTAGGCAGGGACTGAGAGGAAAATCTAGTAGGTGGAATGTGCTACTTGGCTCCAGGCCTAGCTTATATTTTCCATCAGCAAATATCACCTTAGCTTAAGGCAAATGTCTTTCAGAATGTCCTTGAACTTGCCCTCTCTCAACTCGAGAGATTGAAAAAAAGGTATGATTTTGAGAACACAAATGGATTTCATTATGAAGAGCTTCACATTTTATTTTCAAATCATATCCAGAAAACCTACTATAATAGTTGAACTCTTTTGAATGCCACTATAAAAAATCAACTCAAATTAGCCTAGGCCAAAAAAGGGGAAATTTATTATAAGAATATAGAAATGTTTTAAAGAACCTAAGGGGGGAGGGAGCAGCTAGCCCCAGGAAATACTAGGATCGAATTGTTGAGAACCCTGACAATGCTTTCTTTTCACCTCCCCAAATCTTCTCTACTTGCCAGCTTCATTCTTTTCTTTAGGACAGCTTCCTTTCCTTCTCAGCCCTTATGCAGAATACAGCTGCCCCCAGCTCCTGAGTTTACCCTACACAGGCTTAGTTGCACAAAGAAATTTAATATCTTTAGAATCCCCAATATTTTATTCTTACTTAAATTGTATTTAAAAAACACCAAATAGAGTCTTTTGGTTCAAAAAAGGTAGAGTGAAAAGTCTCTCCACCTCTTTCCTCTAGCTACCCAGTTCCCTCTCTCAAAGGCAACCAGTGGTAGCAGTTTGTTCCATATCCTTCCAGAGATATTTTATGTATATGTGATAAAATATGTCTGTTTACTTATTTAGATATTCTTCTTTCCCCATTTTTTACACTGATAGCAGCATACCATACACGCATTTTTCACTGAGCAATTTATCCCGAAGATTGTACAGTATCAGCACTTAGGGTGTGCTATTATTCTTCCATGATAGGATTCCACGTTTTGATGTAACATACTGCATTAAACCAGATCCCTATTGACAAACATTTAGATTTTCCCCATTTTTTTGCTATTACAAATAATTCTGCAATAAAAAAACCAGGAAAAAATATGCATTTTTAAGAGTACTTTGTATTTTTTTTCAGTGAGCGGTCTTTTTATCCTTTGATCATTTAGACGTTTGTACATTAGAGGAATCAGTTCTTTGTCTCTTAAATGAATTGCATTTTTTCTTGTATATAATTTGTCTTTTGATTTTATTAATGGTGATTTTTGTATTTGTCCCCATTCTAAAACTTCCCAGGAAGGGGCTAACTGGATAAAGATACCTACCCTTGGTTAATTAACTGTAACTAGGGAAGTAGAGTCATTTTTTTAATACCCTGGGGCCCACCCTATGGAAGGGGGGTAAAATTGCAGGGAAAATTGTGAGCTAAGAGGTACCCTAAAGGGGGGTTATAACATTTCAATACATAGAGAACATTTTCTAGTCACTGGGGATATTATCTCCTTGTCTAGGGGAAAAGAGCTCACAGTTTTAGTAAAGATACACGCCAACAAATGGTCATCATTGCAAGTGTGTAAGAGAGGTGTGTATATACAAATTTCTGTAGGCATAGAGGAAGCAGTTATATTTGGGGCATCTGGAAAAAGTCTACAGGATAAAGGGCTTTTGAGCTAGGTTTGTAAAGACGCACATAAGTGAAAATGAATGACTAGGATGCCCAATGACTTAACATCATTTGAAGTGGTATGTATGGGGCCATGTGTGATTGTCACAAATGGAAGAGTAGTATGACTGACAGATGTCACAGATATGGTTATAGGATGCAATGTTTCCTTATTAGCAAGTGACATAAAATCTTATAATTATATAAAGCTAGCTCTACCACAATATACATCTGGTCCTAAGTATGGCTTCCTGTAAAAATTCCTCACAGAGGCACAGAATTGTTGTTGCTAATATACCCACAGGAGGATTACCCCAAGCATGAGGAAGTCTGCCATTCTTCAGTTCTAGACTCTTAGGTGTTTGCTGTTGTTGTTTTGTTTTTAATATTCTTTGCCAATCCCATTTTCACCCTTTCCTGTCAAGTTTGGAGACTGCCTCATGCCCGACCACTTACTTATGAAGAAATTAGGTAAAACAAAAATAGATTTCTCAAGAGCATCCCTCAGTGGATCTAGGCTTGAGTTCTATTTGAAGTCCATTTTTGTAGAAGGAATGGTGATATTTGGAAGTATGGGTTGAGGAGATTGGATTTCATCCTCAAACATATAGATGAGTGCTTCCTCCCAAAGTGTAATATAAAATTGTATGTCCTGAGATACTCTCCATGAATAAAAGATTTTTGGTCAAGTAAGTTTGGAAATGTTTAATACTATATCCCTCTCTTAGAGTTCTTAATACACATTGCAATATTAAAAGCTCTGAGAATTTATTCAAGGAAAAATAGAATGTAATAAAAAGTCCTTCAGTGGGGATGGGAGGAGCTGGGTGGAGCTGGGGAAAGTGGTGAGGGGAAAATGTTGACAGCAAAAAAAATAGACGGGGAGACTAAGCATAGTATAGGAAATTGAGAAGCCAAAGAACTGCTATGTACAACCCATAAACATGAACAAAGAGGTGTGGGGATGATGGGATGGGGTGCAGGGTGGAGGGAATAAAGAGGGGGAAATGGTACAACTGTAATAGCATAAGCAATAAAATATACTAAAAAAAAAGTCCTTCAGTTTAAAAGAAACATATAACTTATTTACCCCCCGTTTATGCATTTTCTCATGTAATACTTATTACAAATTTGAGAAAAGCTAATGTAATTAGTGTGGAGCTGTGAAGTTTCTGAGAAACAGTCAAATTTTTTTTTTGTGACTTTTTCACTCAGCCTAGAATGCCATTATTTTCCTAAACTTTTTTCTTGTTGTTTTAATTTGCTTGGTTTTGTTTTTTGTTTGCTTGTTTTGTAACTGTTTGGTTTTTCAATAGTAGATTGACTTTTCCCCCTCATTCTTGCCTCCCCCAGCTTTACTGAGGTATAACTGACAAAACTGTATATGCTTAAAATGTATAATTTGATATACATTGCAAAATGATTACAATTAACATATCCATTACTTCACAGTGACATTTTGTGTGTGTGTGCATGTGTTGACAACACTCAAGATCCATTCTCTTAGCAAATTTCAGTTCTTAAAAGTTGCCTCCTTTTAGTATCTTATTCCTTCTTCCCTCAGGGTATCTGTTTCCTCATTTTTAAAAAAGAAAAACAGCACTTTATGCTTTTCTTTTGTAGATAATTGCACAAAGAAAATTACTTTTTCTTCATAATTGAGTCCACTAATACCTTCAAGTAATAATATCTACCTACCATCTATTGAACCTCACTTTCACATGTTTTCATTATTTTAATTAATCAGAAAGTAGATATAATGAATGCATTTGAGAGATGAGAAAAAATGAGTTTTAGAGGGCTTAAGTAATGTTCCCAAGTCTGCAGAAAGTGCAGCTCCTGTTGAGTCTGGTAAAGCATTCTTTCATAAAGATAAGCCCATTGATACTTATTTACTTTAGATAACAGCAATATTACCCACTATCCAGTTTCTACCAGATTTAAAATTGAAAAACACAGACGTTCCAGCGTATGTTGGTCCTATTTTATTTTAGCGAAGTGCAGACATAAGAAATGTCCAGACCTGTGGAGAATTTTTATGAGTTTATTTGAGCCAAACTGACAACATATGCTGGAGAGCATGATCTGGACAAATAGTCTGGAAAATAACAATTTTGCACCTGCTTTTATGCATTTGAAATTAAGGAGAAACAATGTTACCCCAATAAATTCAATAAAAGGAAAAAAAAAAGAAAAAGAAATTAAGGAGGGAATGTAGGAAAGATTACATGAAGAGGAGAGGAAGCAATGCAGGGGTTGGATTACAGGAAAATTAAGATTATATGCTCTCTCTCTCTTCCTGAAAACAGCCAGAGGTGACCTCTGAAAATGGTTTGCTATTCATTTGGCCCAGAAAACCCCACAAAATCATGCAAATCAAGAGGTTCAAATCTTTGTGTTCACTTTAAGAACACTCGTGAAACTGCCCAGGCCATCAGGTGTATGCATATGAGAAAAGCCACCCAGTATCTGAAGGCTGTCACTTAGAGAAGCAATGTGTGCCATTCTGTCATTACAATGGTGGAGTTGGTAGGTGTGCTCAGGCCAAACAGTGGGGCTGCACACAGAGTTGGTGGCCCAAAAAGAGTGCTGCATTTTTGCTGCATATGCTTAAAAATGCAGAGAGTACTGCTGAACTTAAGGGTTTAGATGTAGGTTCTCTGGTCATTGGGCACATTCAGGTGAACAAAGCTCCCAAGATGTGGTGCAGAACTTGGAGAGACCATGGGCGGATTAACCTGTACACGAGCTCTCCCTGCCACGTTGAGATGATCCTCACTGAAAAAGAGCAGATTGTTCCTAAAGCAGAAGAGGAGGTTGCACAGAAGGCAAAGATATCCCGGAAGAAACTGAAGAAACAAAAGCTTATGCCTTAGGAGTAAATTCAGCATAAAATAAACACTAATAAAAGTAAAAAAATAGATTATGTGCTTACTTTCATGACTATATGGTCAATTAGTATTTGTCAAAGGAGGCAAGAACATATAATGGGGTAAAAACAGTCTATTCAATAAATGGTGTTGGGAAAATTGAACAGGTACCTGCAAAAAAGAAACGACTACATTACTACACCACATACAAGAATAAACTCAAAATAAATTAAAGACTTAAATGTAAGACTTGAAACCATAAAATTCCTAGAAGAAAACATAGGCAGTAAAATCTCAGACATTTCTCTTAGTGATATTTTTTCTGATACATCTCCTCAGGCAAAGGAAATACAAGAAAAAATAAGCAAATGGGACTATATCAAACTAAAAAGTTTATGCCCAAAGGAAACCATCAACAAAATGAAAAGAAAATCAACTGAATAGAACATATTTGCCAATGATACATCTGATAAGAGGTTACTACCCCAAAATTATAAAGAACTCGTACAACTCAAGACCGAAAAAAACAAACAATCCAATTAAAAACTGGGCAAAGGACCTGAACAGACACTTCTCCAAAGAGGACATCCAAATGGCCAACAGACATATGAAAAGATGCTCAACATCACTAATCATCAGAGATATGCAAATTAAAACCACAATGAGCTATCACCTCACACCTGTCAGAATGGCCATCATAAACAAATCAACAAACAAGTGTTGACAAGGAATGTAGAGGAAAGGGAACCCTTGTCCACTGTTGATAGGAATGCAGATTGGTGCAGTCACTATCCAAAATAGTATGGAGGTTCCTGAAAAAATTAAAAATGTAATTGCCTTATGATCCAGTGATTCTACTTCAGTGCATATATCCTAAGAAACCCAAAACAGTAATTCAAAAGAATATATGCATCCCCATGTTTATTGCAGCATTATTTACAATGGCCAAGCTATGGAAGCAGCCCAAGTACCCATCAACAGACGAGTGGGTAAAAATATGGTGGTACATATATATGATGGAATATTACTTGGCTGTAAAGAAGAATGAAATCTTACCATTTGCGGCAGCATGAATGGACCTAGAGGGTATTATGCTAAGTGAAATAAGTCATCTAGAGAAAAACAAACACCACATGATTTCACTTATATGTGGAATCTAAAGAACTATGTAGATGAATAAACAAAACAGAAACAGACCCATAGATAGAACAGATCGATAGTTGCTGGGGAGGGGTTTGGGGGACTGAGTGAAAAAGGCGAAGACATGGAGAAGTACAAATTGGTAGTTACAAAATAGTCACAGGGATGTAAAGCACAGATGGGAAATATAGTCAATAATATTGGAATAACTATGTATGATGCCAAGTGGGTACTGGAAATATCAGGAAGAACACTTTGTAAAGTATATGATCGCCTGACCACTGTGAAGTAGACCAGGAACTGATACAAAATAATATTGAATATAAACTGTAATTGAAAAAAAATAAAAATTGAAAAATGCTAAAAAGAAAGATTTTTGCTCTCTTGAGTGTGGTTATGGTTTATTTCAAAGGTGTGTTAATCTAGATGTACAGAAACAATGGACAGGGCTTGCTTACAGCAAAGATAAACCTTTTATTAAAAGTTATATTCCTGGGGTGTGACCACCCACCATGACCTGCCCAGTTAGGAATTTATGATCAGATCACCCTGTGAGGTTATTTTCCAGAGAACTCTTTTTTATCATCCACAAACGTCTTTGCACAATGCTATTCTCAGTTTAACTGGGGATGTAAATAAGTATGTATCAGCTATTATGTAGAGGAGGAAAAAGTCCTAGATAGATTTTCTTTTGAGTTGCCATATGCTGTGTCATAGAGTAATGCTTACTCATTTTTCTTTCACTCAGAAAATATCCATGGAGTTTTTGTTTTGTACTAGGCTCTGAGTTTGGCAGTGAGGAATACAAAGCTAAATGGGAAACAGAACCTATCTTCAAGGAATTGATGATCTACTAAAGGAAATTATAAATATGTAAATAATTAAAATTAGGCAGAATGCTCCAAGTCAAAATCAAAGTATAGGTTATTTTTGGAATAAACTATACTTATGTTCTAAACATAAACAAGTATATTTAGAATTTAGCTGTTCAATAGACGAAAGATGTCTTCAGACAAAGATAGGTTTATTTATAATGCATTGGCCATTTAATTTTTACAAATCCAAGACACTTTCTAAAATATAAACTTTTATTATTACCTTAAAGGCCAGTCTTTTACCTAAGGAAATGCCAGGGTTCATCTTATTTAAAGAGTTAAATAGTAGATATTTTGCCACTGTTCTGATTTATCTGACATTTCAGAGAATTAAATATTTTAACAAAATCAATTGTAACCTAACCAATTGGAAGATTATAGAGAGTAGAGTGTGACCAGGAGTAGAACTTTGGTTTTTATGTACATAAAGATATACAATAATTTAAAGATTCTTAAATTTCTTCTTTGAAATTGAGATACATGATCTTGAATGAGAATGAGTATGATAAACAATCCATTTATCCCCTGTTTCAACCTAATGCTGATTGATGTCTCACGCTTTAAAAAATGTGTTGTACTTTTCCTATTGGCTTAGAATTCAAACCAATAAGGAAAGAGGAAATTTATTAAAAAAGTCACAGTCAGGCTAGCATTGTGAATGTTGAGTAAAAAGATTGCTTTGTTCTTAATTTGAGTTGGAGTTTCATAACTTTATAGTATTGATGTTTTTCTTTTATTGATGTAGTAAGCACCACTTAAAAAACATTTAGCCTGGGAGATGTTTTGGTGGCTTGAAATATATTTTTTAATGTTAAGAACACTTTATTTCTTATTGTTCAGACTTAAGATGTGATGAATCCTTAACAATGTACAAAGGAAAATCAAGAATTTAAACGCCAGTTTTTATGGCCATTGTGGACATATTTCATACGAACAAAGTTGAAATTAATTTGCTAGATTTGTTTGAAGTTTATAATTAAGAGGGTTTGTTAAAATCAAAAATAAAAGGAGATTAACCTTGAAGATTCCTGAGTAGACAGAACCAATTTAGTTATGCAGATAAAGCTTTATTTAGCGTATTTTTCAAGACTACCTTGACCTTGGTCACTTCTTGCTTAAGCTTCTGGAAATCCTAAACAAATTTTAACTGTTTCCCAAGGTTGATATAACATAACCACTGAAAATCTAGTATTTTAATCAATCACTGTGACGAATAAACAGTCACTGATTTCTCACTGTATAAGCTGCTTTATAATATATCCCTGAGCCTCATTCCAGGTTTTGGCTTGAGTGCTGCCAGTTTGCAAACCGTCTTTCTGGTGCACGCACAGTAACTTTACTAATTACTGCTTAATGATTCATTGGTTTTACTTTTGCTATTTCTGAACCTTTGGCAGGTTTCTTTGTAAAGTGGTATATATCACTGTTATTAATCTCTATTAATGGCTGTTCAGGGGCAGAGGTAATATTAGGTTCTAGGTTCTCAGCAACAGCTATTTACATCTTGAGATTCTGCGTACTTTAAAATTTTTGCAGTTTTAAAATTAATAAAGGCACTAATAAAGGTGTTGCATTGTAATTTCTTAACATTGGGACTCAGGGGACTCTTTGAAAATACAAAATAAAATCACAAAAAAGAAAAAAAACCCTTTCCTTTGAACTTTTTTGTGTGGTAGGTTTCATCAGAAAATTTACTATCCCGAGGTCTCTACTTAAATTTCCCTGGTTTCTAAAACAAAACAAAACAAAGCAAAACACACTAGACTATTTCCAATGAGTGTAAGATGTTCCAATAAGACCTAAATGAAGAAAAAGTCCATTAGCGATTTTCCCAAATTTCTACTCAGTTTAAAGCAATTACTATGACGACATCGACAGCTAGTCTTCTCTTAGAGGAATACTGTCAGGAGGCTATTCGTTTCTCTATGAAAAATACTGAAAATGGAATAAAAAATAACTGCAAAGGGAGGGAGACGGAGGAAAAAAAAAATAAGCAAAACCATCATCCACCACTACCAGAAAGCAAACGTGAAATTTCGTGTACCTGAAAACACCAACTATTTGACGTCAGACCACGCAAGTAACAAACCAAGAAAAGCCGAGGTTAGGAAGGGAAAAAAATGGAGCAGGCCTGGGGGACATGCTAATAACACAGTGATCGCAAAAAAGGAAGAAAACCCCTTTGCTTTTACTTGGCTCCTGAAAGCTGAAGCTCATGTGGGGCAAAGGTCAAGATCCGCCGTTCTACAAGCTCATAGCCACACGTTTTTGTGCTTCCGCCACCGTGTTTAGACCTCATTTTGGAAGAGCGGGTTGGAGCCCGCCATCCACCGACCAAGCCGCGGCCGCGGTAGGTCTCTTTGTCTCCCGGCTCGAAGGCGGCCCGGCCGTGCCCAGCACCCAGGCGCGCAGGGGGACCCAGGGCCGCGCGCCCGGAAACCTCCGCCCGCAGCGCCGCACGCGCAGAGGCGCGGTTCACGCGCCCGCCGCCGCCGTCGCCCTGCGCGCCAGGAGTCCACAGCCCAGTTAGGCAACGCTCAGGCGGACTGGCTTGGCCCGCGGTCCCTCCGGACTTGTAACCCGGGCCTGCGCGGGGGCGGGCTCTCCCCCGGCTCCCGTTTCCTCCCCGCCTCCACCAGCGAGTACGACCTTGTGTTTCTGTTTTGCTTTTTGGGCTTGGGAGAGTGTGAGAAGGGCTGGAAGCCGGTGTGGTTTACCACGCCGCTTATCTCGACACATGTTTCGGGCCCCTTTTTGTCTTGTTCTTCAGTGCAAAACGGCTCCTGCCTTCCTCGAAAACCCGACACAATGAAAAGGCTTGCTCCTCCATGTGACCCGCCCCTCCCCCCCTCACGACCCCGGACAAGAGCAAGGGGGAACTAGTCTGGTTTTCGGGCAAGCTTTTTTGGGGGAAGAAGAGAACGCGTCCCAAGCAGCAGGACCCGCCAGGCCCGGACTCGCCGTCAAAAGGGAGAAGAGGCGGGCGCGCCCGCGGGCCCGGGTCGCCGAGGCCTGCCCCGGGGGGGCGGTCCCACGCGCCCTGCGGAGCCCGGGACGAACCAGAGGTCGCGGCGGGAGCCGGCAGCTGCGAGGGAGGGAGGGGGAGGGCGGCGATCCACCTGGGCGACGTGGCAGCCATTCCCTGCTCCCCGAGACCCCTCCCCATTCGGCCGCCCACCCGCCCTCTCGGGGCTGGCTGCTGTGAGGCTGCTCTTCCACGGTCCGACAGCGAGCGGCAGTGTCTCCCCGCCGGGTGTTCGTCGCGCGTCTGCCCCGCGCGACCGCCGCTGCTCGCCAACCCAGTGCCGCGCCTGAGAGCGCATTGGCCGCGGGAAAGGGCTGCGGACCCGTGTTGCGCACTCGACGACGCGGCCTCGGCCCCCGCGCCATCCGCCAGCTCCTGGAGCAGGTAAAGGCGGCGAGTGGGAGGTGGAGCGGTGGGTCCCGGTTGAGGGTCCCGTAGGTACGGTATCCCGGGGCGCCGAGCCGCAGCGGGGGGCCGGAGGCAGGGACGTGCGGCGCTGCGACCGAAATCCAAAGTTCCAAATGCGGAGTCCGGTACCGGCCGCCTCCAGCCCGGCCCGCGGGCCCGGGCTCCGGGACAGAAGGGAAGTGAGGCGTCGGCGAGAGGCGGGCCCTGGCGCGCAGCCCGAGCCAGGGCGAAGGTGGGGGCCGCGGCTGTTTCCCGGCCTCCCAGTTCCTGGAGGGGCTCCAGGCCCCAGACATACCCCTCCTCCCACCGGGGGCTTTTTCGGTTCGCGCCTGGGCTCGACCTCGCGCCCCTCCGAGCGCCTTTGGCGTTTCCAAGGCAGGGCATTCTTGGAACTTCGGCCCACCCTTCCAAGCACGTAGTCCTGGCAAAGCCGTTTATTTACTCACATCTTTACACGTTTTGATTTTGAATACTGCGGGGAGGCAGTCGCCGTTCCTGGCTTCTGTGCCTTTTTGACCCTGGTCCCCACCTCTCCCCCTCACCGGCGTCTTGATCCTCACTGGGACCTTCCTTGAACCCTACTGTCATCCAGACCCTCTCCGAGATGTCCGTTTGGGTATCAGTTTTTCATAGAGGCAGTCATCTGACCGGGGGCAGTTCATTCCTTACTCCCTTTTGGTTAACACACTTTCTTCCCCACGGAAAGAGAGCTAGAGTAATAAGAAAGAAAGCGTGTTGGTGCCAGATCACGCTCAGTGTTGTTTTTAAAGAATCTTTCGGCAACAGTCTTTAGAACTAGGATCTGATATTTGTGGCATGGACGGGTTTGTACACATTCTCGCCATGCAGTGGTTGTAATGTCTCCAATAGCACAGTTCCGACTTGAAGGCAGGATTGGCTGGTTTTTCTACTCGACATCTTTAAGCCAATCAAGCAGCGCTTCTTGCCCAGAGACTGGTTAACTCAGAAAAGGTGGGGATTGGTAGAGCTCAGAGGAGAGAATCCTGGAGATCAACCTGGCCTCTCACAAAACAGCGATTGATTTGCAGCTGCCTCTCTTCTCCCACTTTTAAAAATGTTATCTTTTCACCCCAACATCAGCCTTTTCGTTCTGTTTTATTCATTGTTTTTTTCACTCAAACAACCACCTCTCTTTTTGTAACTCGTTTTAACTCTCATCCTTCAGTTTTCAATGAAAGAAGCCTTACACGCTTGAAATGTAAACATCACGTGTTTTTGTGTTTGATAATCAGTGTGGTTCAGTTTTCTTACGTTGTCCGTTTTTAAAGATTAGAAATGAATTGAACAATTTTTAGTTCTTATGCCAGAACCTTTATTATTTAAGTGGTTGTGCTAGGATGGGGGCTGCAGTGATGGAGATGGTGTGAAGAATAGGCAAATAATGGCTGCTTTTTTCTACAGGGAGGCTACAGTTTAGTCCATGAAAAAAATATTAAGGTACAAAAAAATCAACTCCAGTACAAATCAGCATGTAGTACTTAGGAATGTCAGTTTGTGTACCTGTTGACTTTAGTGCTCTGAGGGGAAGGAAGAGTGAAAAGGACGGGAGTATTGGACTTCGTAGAAAAAGTGGATATAAGTTATGGTAAAGGAGCGTGTTTTCTTTATTAAAGTAGGCATAGTATCTTGTAACACAATAGAGGCTAAATGGTGCATGTTTTAGCAGTGAGGGTTTTTCTTTTAAAATCTCTTCATGATTATGGTTATACATGTCTCTTGTTAAGCAAACAATAACCACGTGCATTAAATAATAGCTACACCATCTTTGTTTTCCTTCCCTTCACCCTTTTATGTGCAAACTCACCTTGTGAGTATTGGGGAAGCATCTCAATTTGTGAGGTCAAGCATCGAATCTTACATCGTTGTTAAGTGCCTTTAGAAGTAGTTTATATTAGGAATTAAAGAAGAGATTGAACTTTTAAAAAAATATTTCATGCCAGGCAATGAGTAAGCCAGATGTCATTACATCCTCACAGCCCTCATCCTCATGGTAATAAAAATGGCTACCATTTATATATATGTACAACGCCCCCCCACCATTATTGGAAGTTTTGCTTTTCCCGTTTTCAGTTACCCAGTCAACTGTGGTCAACAAATATTAACTGGAAAATTCCAGAAATAAAGAATTCATAAATTTTAAATTGTGTGCCATTCTGAGTATCTCACTTTATATCTTTACACAGGCCTTGTATCATCTCACATCACACGAAGAAGGATGAATATAGTACAATAAGATGTTTTGAGAGAGACCATATTCACATAATGTTTATTATACTATGTTGTTATAATTATCCAATGTTATTAGTTATTGTTAATTTTTTACTGTGCTTCATTTATAAATTAAACTTTTTAGGCATGTATATATAGGAAAAAAACAGTATATATAGGGTTCAGTACTATTTGCATTTTCAGGCATCCACTGGGGTCTTGCAATTCATCCCCCTTGGATAAGAGGTAACTGCTGTATTGATTTGTCACCTGAACATTTCCCCCTTTACTTTACAATAAGTAATTCAATTTGCTTATATAAAACCATATATAGATTTTAACATTACTCTGAATTTTGGCTTACTGAATTTACTTTTAAGTGCCTTTCTATCCGTTGTACTAAAGTCTTTAAAATATGGCTAGATGGAAGGTTGGTAGGCTGTGGAAACAATCTCAGAATTGTCCTCCAGAAATTGTTGTATTAGGATGTCTAGATTGAGGTTAATTAATTTGTGCTATCCAAACTCCCATAATTTCAAAAATTAAAAGAGCATTTCATTAATTTCCATGGGGAAGTAAACTAGCTAAGCCAGCTAGATTTTTATGACTATTTGTCAGTGGAATTACTGAATCAAAGAACTCATGTGTTGCACTTGTTGGAGCAGTGGCTCTCCTATACCAATTTCACTAAACCTTCCTGACTGATTGTGGGCACTGCAGTTTTCTAAATGTGGTTTGTCTGTTCATATCATTTGATCATCTGTTGGGTCTAACTTTTTTTAAAGCTTTGAGCAGGACTTAAACATATGTTTAAGGTTTTGTTTTTTGTTTTTTGTTTTTGAAAGTACTTTTCTCTAGTTTGCTGTTTCACTTTTTGGTTATCTTTCATTGTCAGAAGTTTAAAAGGTCATACATTAATTATTATTCTTTTCCTTTGTCATTGCTTCATACTCCCAAATTAAGAAATTTGCATTGTTCCACAGATGTGATAATCAGTTTTTTCTAACATTTAAAAAATTTAATCAGAATTTATTTTAGTATGAAGTGTGATACCATTTTAACTGTTTTTTTTAAAAAAGATTTTATTTATTTATTTTTAGAGGAGAAGCAGAAGGAGAAAGAGGGAGAGAATCATCAGTGCGTGGTTGCCTCTTGCGCACCCGCACTGGGGACCTGGCCCCACAACCCAGGCATGTGCCCTGACCGGGAATCAAACCGGTGACCCTTCGGTTTGTAGGCCTGCACTCAGTCCACTGAGCAACACCAGCCAGGGCCACTTTAACTGTTTTACATATTACTGTGAAATCATTTTAACACTATTAAAAATTCTCTCTTCTTGTTTTAGAAAGCTTATCTTATTACATATAAATTATGAGAGGTGTTGTTAGGACTACTTCTGGACTCCTATAATAGTTCTTCAATCTTTTATTGGATTTTTGTAGCTGTACCATTTAATTTCACTATGTTTTATGATATGGTTTAGTATTTAGTAGGGCAAATTTCTTCCTTTTTTAAAAACATTTTTATACGTTCTCTATTCATTAAATTTAAGAATTAGTTTGGGAGACTGATGTGAATGATACTTAATTCTTCTGTTCTGAAGCAGAGCATTGGTTTTTTTTTTTTTTTTTTAATTCCTTTCTGCTCTTGAATGTATTGTTTTTTCTGTCTGGATTATCTTTACTATTCTCCCCGCCTTCCTTCCCCTAAACTCTCTGCTAACCTACTTCAAGATTTAAGTGGTGTTTGTTAGTTTTCCTTTCTTTCCTAGTAGAGATAATTATTTAATCTCTGACCCTTTTATGTATGCTATTGTGGGGAAGGGGAAAACCCCCTTCCTTCCTCTGGGTCTTTTGGCTGATTGATTAATCAAAGTGTCATGAGACAGATCGACAAGAGGAAATTAAATTTCATGTACATGTGAACTCACATATATGAGAGATTCAAAGACAGAAAGGGAAAATGAGGTAGATGCAATTTTTGAGCTAAGGATGAGGGTAAGGTACCCTGGAATTGTTTGTGGGATGACAAGAAGGACAGATGTTCAGTATTTATTATTTTGCCCTGCCACATAGATAGGTCAAAAGAGGTTATATCTGATAATCTCTTATCATGGGCAAGGCCCCTAATTCAAATTCTTCTAGATAGTTAAGGCAGAAGTTTCTCTTGAGTCCACAGGGTCTCAGTTGCCTTTATATTTTATTTATCTATTTATTATTTTTTAACATAATCTTTATTGTATATTTTTTCCATTATAATTTAGTCCCCTTATACCCACTGGGTTTCAGGGACCTTTAGCTCAAAATGATCTGCATACTACCAAAATGATCTGCACAATGATCTGCATACCACAAAATGATCTTGGGGTGACTTTTTCTGAACCCATTACACTACATACTGAACTACCTCCTTTCTCTAGTAACTCTGAGCTTCATTGAATCTTACTTTTTTCATTTGCCTGACACTCATCCCAACATTGAAAGTGTGTACATATTAAATAAACATTGGCATAAATAAAGGAGATATTGTACTTTTATCTCCTTGCTGTTAATTCTCTAATCTCCAATCCAAAGTTCTTTTCCTGATGACTGGACCTTTATATCATCTGTGTTCATATGTCCATTTGTTTGCTTCCACATACACTTCAAACTTGGCATATTTGAAACTGTAGTCATAACCTTTCCTCTCCCTCAAACCAAACATATGAAACAAGCTGCCTGTTTTCTGTCTTCATTCTAGGGGAAGATTAAATGAGATACTGTATGTGTGATAAGAATTTAGTAAATAGTAGGCACTGTTAATAATGACTTGGCAGAAACATGGGCTAGTCTCTGTCTTCTCTTTTTCCTTTTATATTGTTTGATCACTGAACCCTGTTGGATTCTTTTTCCTTAATATCTCTTGAATCACTGTCTTTCTTTATTCTCAAGGCTACCATCCTGCTTCATGGTTAGCATCATCTCTCACCTAGATTGCTACAATAGTGTCCTAAGTGGTTACCCTCATTCTAGTCTTGCAGTCCAATCCATTTTTCCCACTGTTGCCAGAGTAATTTGTCTAACACATTAAAGCATGTAACTCCCCTGCTAAAAACCTTTTTTATTTTTCTGTGAGGCTTTTCATTGCCTTCAGGAAAAGTCTGAACTTCACTTGGCCTTCAGGATTTTCATCCCTTTTTAAAGTTTACCTCTTCACCCTTTTTCACTTTCTTCCTTTGCCCTCAGTACACTAGTCATATGCAGTTACTTGTATTTCCCCCTTAAGAAACCAAGTTAATTAAATCTAGGCCTGAGTACCAAGGCTTCCCTTTGTCTGGAATGCCTTCCCAAGTTCCTTGCTTTCCTCCCTTTGGGTTTTTAAAAATTTATTTATTTATTTATTTATTTATTTATTTTTAGAAAGGGGAAAGGAAGGAGAAAGAGAGGGAAGAGAAACATCAGTGTGTGGTTGCCTCCTGTGCGCCCCCTGCTGAGGACCTGGCCCCCAGCCCAGGCATGTGCCCTGATTGGGAATTGAACTGGTGACTCTTTGGTTCACAGGCTGGCACTCAGTCCACTTAGCCATACCAGCTAGGGCTTCTGCCTTTGGTTTTGTTAACTCATACTTGTCTTTCGGGTCTCAGTTGAGGTGATACATGTATGGGAAGCCCTCTCCGATATCCCAAGGCTGTGTTACACTTTCCTTTGTTTCCCTACAACACTCTTTTCCCTTATCATATTCTAATTGCTTGCTTCTTTGTCATCTCACCATGTACTTGTTAGGATGAAAGAGGTAAATTGACTATCGTTAAAAAGGATGTAATTTTCACAGAATATATTAAAAAGGGAATTAAATAGTAGTTTGGTGGTTTACCTGATAGGGAAAGGAAGGAGACATTATATTTGATGGATGAAAGTTTTCTAAGTCACGAAAGGCATACTGGGCAGACCCTTTTATAGCTCCAGTGAATTATATCTTTTGACATATACTTCCCATTTATTTCGTTTTTCTGTTTATTAGTTAGGACTTGTTGGATTGCAAGTAACAGAGGTACAGTTTGCGATAATCTATGGAGGGAAAAGTTACTGGTTTAATAACCATACAGGGTGGGACAAAAGTAGGTTTACAGTTGTTTGTACAGAAAACAATACAGTAAGTAAATAATAATACAAGAATAAACTGTTTCATGTAGTCACAACTGTAAACCTACTTTTGCCCCACCCTGTATAACAAATTGTATGGGTAGAGATTGCCATAAGGTGTTAAGATGGGAACTTGCCCATAATTAAATCCTTCCTATACTTGCATTCTGTGCATACTGGAGTCATTTCTCCCACTGCCAATATGCTTCTTTACACGGTGGAACCATCTTCCTTGGCAGCACAGGCTTATCTACTTCCAGTGGCTCTAGATAGATTTGGTCACATGTCCATCCCTTGACCAATTTCTGCAGCCAAAGGCACAAAGTACTATGCTTAGTTCAGCCTAGGTCATGTCAGGTGATGTGCCCATTTACGTGGCCTGGGGTCTGTTAGCATAAAAAGATACCTAGTTGGGTAGGGGAGGAGAAGAAGGAGTTCTGGGGAGACACAAAGAATATCTATTATAATTCTTATAATCAGCCTTCTGATTATAAATTTATTTTCCTAGGTATTTGATTTGTGGGAAAGAGATGCTCTGTACTGTGAACCTGAGTATTTCAGGTAAGTCCAATATTTTAAAAAACTAAAATGGCTTTTCGGTTTGTGCTGGCATATAACAAAATTTTGTTGAGCTGTTTGCTTAACAAGACACATCTGTGAGGTGCTTATGCTTATAGGGTGCTTATAGGTTAGTAGTCTAAACAAATAAATGGAAAACTGGCAAGATAGAGGTATATTTAGGGTACAGTGGGAGCTGTGTCTAAGTCAGACTTTGGGGTAATGGAAAACTTGCCTGAAGGGAAGTTAATTGAGTGAAAAAACAGGGGTTGAGTGGGTGGGAGTACTTCGGGCCCAACATGTGTGCGTCACAGGAGAGGCGAAATGCCCTACTTTGTGTAGGAAACAAATAGATACACAAGGAGTAGAGAGTACCTGAGAGCAAGTAGAGGAAGAGGAGGCGAGGGTTAGGTTAGGGGCTGGGTCATAGAAGTCCTTCAGTGCTTTACCAAGGAGTTGGAACTTGATCTTGAAAGTTATAGAGAATCCTTTAAGGATTTTAAGCTGGACCTCTCGGGCTTGAAGTGCCTATGTACAGTATCCAAGTGGATATGTCTGTCAGGCAGTTAGTATATTGGAGTTTGGTAGAGAATTCTTGACTGGAGTCACACTTAGAGTATTGAAGCAAAGGTTTTGGATGGACCTAGTAAATTCTGGTGGAGCAGAAGGTTGGGGACAGAACCCTGAGGAGCAATGATATTGAAAGAGTAAGCAGAAGGAAAGGAAATCAGTGAAGGAGACTGAGCAGGGGCAGCCAGAGAAACACTACTAGTTGTGGGGACAGATTACAGTGGGAACTTGAAATAACAAATATAAACTGCTTTTATTTGAAGAAACTGAAACTGTATAGGAGACACCAGGAGTTAGTTTAGTCTGAGTTAAAAGTTCACCTGATTACTATTAATTGTGGGTGCATTGAGAAAATCAAGTTTCTGAACAGTTTTTCCAGTGCAGGAATTTGAACTATTAGAATTAGAAATTTCAGAGGAAGGAGAACATGGAAGCTTTTTAGTGGGTTGGTCGTTGGTAGGAAAGAAGTGATTGAGTAGGGGATATATGTGGTATATGTAGTATCAATCATATTGGGGAATACAGAGTACCTAGTAGAGTATTTTGCACCTAGTTTCTTAAGCTATAAAAATACGGTAAATCTAATGTATTTTACCAGGAGACCCAGAGGTGATGATTGATTGTGTAACTGTAACTAAATTTAGTTGACCTTTCAGGATTTCTTTTGTCATTTTCTTTTGTTCTTTTTCTGACTCGACTTTCTTTGATTGAATATTTTCTTTCCTGCTAAACCACCTTCTCTCATCTTTTCTTTGTAGTTGAACCCTTTATAATTGGTTTGTTTATTTGTTTGTTTTTAAGATTCCATTCATTTACTTTTACAGAGAGGGGAAGGGAGGGAGAAAGAGAGGGAGAGAAACATCAATGTGTAGTTGCCTGTCATGTGCCCCCCCACTGGAGACCTGGCCCGCAACCCAGCCATGTGCCCTGACTGGGAATTGAACCGGCGACCCCCTGGCTTGCAGGCTGGCACTCAGTTCACTGAGCCACACCAGCCAGGACCCTTTATAGTCTTTTTTAAAAAAATGTTAGTAGACTGTAACATAAAATTTACCATCTTAACCATTTTAAGGGAACAGTACATTAATGTTAACTGTATGTACATCGTTAATACAACAAACCTCTAGAACTTTTTCATCATGCAAAACTGAGACTTGAGACCTTTTGAACACTTCCCCTTTGCTTCCCACTCCAGTCCCTGGCAGCCATCATTCTACTTTCTGTCTCTAAGAGTCTGACTACTTGAACTCCATGTATAAGTGGAATCATACCATATTATTGTTATGTGACTGGTTTATTTTACGTAGTATAGTGTCTTCAAGGTTCATCCATGTTGTAGCATATAATAAGATTTTCTTCTTTTTTCAGGCTGTGTAACAGTCCATTGTGTGGGTATGTGTATGTGTGTATGCATACCACATTTTCTTTCTTTATTCTTCTGTTGAACATTTAGGTTGCATGGACATTTAGGTTACTTTCACCTCTTAGTTATTGTGAATAAAGTTGTTATGTAAATGGGTGTGCAAATATCTTGAGAGACTGTTTTTAATTCTTTTGGATATATGCCCCAAAGTAACATTGCTGGATCGTATTCTATGTTTAATTTTTTGAGGAACCTCCATAATGTTTTGCATAGCAGTTGCACCATTTTACATTCCTACTAGCAGTGCACAAGCGTTCTAGTTTCTCAGCATTCTTACCAACACTTGTTATTTTCCCTTTTTTTTTTTTTTTTTGGACAGTGGCCATTCTAATGGGTTTGATTTGTATTTCCATGATGATTAGTGATTTGAGCATCTTTTCATATGCTTATTGGTCATTTGTATATCATCTTTGGAGAAAGGTCTCTTCATGGCCTTTGCCCATTTTAAAAATTGAGTTATTTATTTTTTTGATTGAGGCGTAGGGGCTCTTTATATATTCTTCATATTAACTGCTTATCAGATACGATTTTCAAGTATTTTCTTCTGTAGGTTGCCCTTTCATTCTGTCTGTTGTTTCCTTTGCTATGCAGAAATTAAGTTTGATTTAATCCTTTTTTTTGTTATTTTTTTGTTATTTCTTTCCGTTACCGCTTAGTCCCCTTATATTCCACTCCCCAAGCCCCCCATCACCATACTGTTGTCTATGTCCATGAGTCCTTTTTCCTTTTTGCTCAATCTCTCTACCCCCTATTCTCCCCTCCCCGCCCCCTTAGCTGTCATCCTGCTCTCTGTCTATGACTCTGTCTCTATTTTGCTTGTTCAGTTTGTTCATTAGATTCCACATGTAAGTGAAATCCTAAGTACAAATGGTATTTGTCTTTCTTTGACTGGCTTATTTCACTTAGCATAATGTTCTCCAGGTCCATCCATGCTGTCACAAAAGGTAGAACTTTCTTCTTTTTTATGCCAAGAAGTAATCCATTGTGTAAAAGTTGCATAGTTATTTTATCCACTTGCCTACTGATGGACATTTGGGCTGCTTTCATATTTTGGTGATTGTAAAAACACTGCAATGAACATAGGGGTGCTTATGTTCCCTTTGAATTAGTGTTTTGAGTTCCTTTGGATGTAGTCCCAGAAGTGGGATCACTGGATCAAAAGGCAGATCCTTTTTTGATTTTTTGAGGTATCTCCACACTGCTTTCCACAGTGGCAGCATCAGTCTGCATTGCCACCAACAGTGCAAAAGGGTTCCCGTTTCTCCACATCCTTGCCAGTGCTTGTTGCTTGTTGATTTATTGATGATAACCCATTTTGACCACAAAATGGGCATCGTCGATACCCATTGATACCTCACTGTGGTTTTAATGTGCATTTCTCTGATACTGACGTTGGGCGTCTTTTCATGTGTCTGTTGACCATCCATATGTCCTCTTTGGAGAAGTGTCTGTTCAGGTCCTTTGCCCATTTTTTAATTGGGTTTGTTCTTTTGGTGTTGAGTTTTTTAAGTTCCTTATAACTTTTGGATATTAACCCCTTATCAGGTGTATCACTGGGGAATATATTCTTCTATTCAGTTGATTGTCTTTTTATTTTGTTGATGCTTTCCTTTTATTTTTGCTTTTTTCCCCCTGTGATTTTGGTACTGTATCTTTGGAAAGAAATAATTGCCAAATCCAGTATCATGAAGCTTTCTTTCTCTGTTTTAGGAATTTTGTAATTTCAGGTCTTAAACCCATTTTGAGTTAATTTTTGAATGTGGTGTAAAGGGTTCAGCTTCCTTTTTTTTTTTTTTAATTAGGGAGCGAGGGAGAGAGAACACAGAAGGAGAGATTTGTTGTTCCACTGGTTTATGCATTCATTGGTTGATTCTTGTGTGTGCCCTGACCAGGGATCTAACCTGCAACCCTGGTGTATCTGGATGCTCTAACCAGCTGAGCTACCTGGCTAGCTAGGGCACAGCTTCATTCTTTTACTTGCGGATATCTAGTTTTCCCAGCATCATTTGTTGAAAAGACAATCCTTTCTCCATTGTTTAGCCTTGGCACTCTTATTGAAGCTCATTTGACCACAGGTGTGAGAGTTTATTTCAGAGCTCTATATTCTGTGCCATTGGTCTTATGTCTGTCTTTATGCCAGTACCACATTGTTTTTGATTACTGTAGTTTTGTAACATGTTGAAATCAGAGAGTGTTGAAACCTCCAGCTTTGTTTTTCTTTCTCAAGTTGCTATTTGGACTTCTTCTCTAAATTTTTACCCTTTAAAAACTGTGTTTTCATTTTTTTCCTTTTTACTTATAGCATGTATGATTGAATTTTTCTTTATCTTTCAGAAATCATATGGATAGATAACCAGATAAAACTTTCAAAATATGGCATGTGCCCTGCTTAATGAAAACTTGGCCTAGTTGAATTAGAAGTTTCAAATTAAAGGCTGACATTTGAATTAAACTTTTTTTTTTAACTTTTGTAGAAGTAAACAAACCAGCTTACCTAAAGCAGGGTACATTTAAAAAACTTATGTTAGCAAAATGATTAGACATATAGAAAAGTAGAATGGCACAATACATTGAACTCATGTATACCCACCTCCTAGATGCAATAATGGTTAATAATTTTGCCACATTTGCTTTATCTATATGTAATTAATATGTATGTGTGAATTTCCAGAACCATTTAACAGTAAATTAATAGAGGTAAATGAGATTTTTTTGTTTTTTTCCCTACTTGAGTATTATGCATATATGTTATAAATGTATATATATTGACTTTGACAAATTTCATCTATCAAAATTTGAAATTTGCTCTTTGGAAAAAATTAAAAGAAGACATTATCTTTAGTGCATATTTTCCAGAAAAAGGATATTTTCCTATATAACCAGAAAACAATTATTCCTATTAAAATGATCAATAATCCCCTAATATATAATAATCACACCATATTCACATTTATGCACTTGTTTCAAAAGTATCTTTTATTGCTGTTTTTTAAAAATACCAAATTCCAATGAAGAACTATCCATTGTATTTGGTTGTTATCACTTGTCTCTCTTACATAGAAGTGTATCCCTTATACTTTAGAAGTGTGTCTCCCTGTCCTCCCCCATGATGTAGCTCTGTTGAGAATCTTTTGTTAGCCCTGTTGACAGTGTTTGATATTTGGTATTGCTGGTCATTTCCTCATGGTGTAGTGCAACTTCTTTTTCTATCCCTTATATTTCCTGTAAACTGGGAGTTAGGGCTAAAAGTGTTTCAGATTGAAGTTTAACATTTTGGGAAGAGTACTTCATGTAGTAATGCTGTGTATTCATGTTGTTTCACATTAAGAGGCATGTAATGTTTAGTTGCCCCACCATTTTGGGAGTGTTTGATTACCAGGTAAAGGTGGTGACAACCAGCTCATTTTGTAATAAAGTTATGTGTTTCTTTTTTGTATTTAACAAGTAATCTGTGACATGGTACTTTGGCAACAGGTAAAGGTCTTACCCACCTTTCACCCAATGACTGACTGACTTCCTTTTTTCTTTCTTTCTTACCTAATAACTTTAGACTTCATCTGATAACCGGTGATCTTTGATTAGCTCTTTAGTTATGGATTATAAAATGGTAGTTTTGGATTCTGTTGTCCCTTTTACATAGTCTTTTTCTATAGAGAGATTTCCCTTATTAACTAGGGCTATTTTGTTTACCTTGAAATAATGTTTTGCTTAAAAGGCAGAATTAAGGCTGAGTTTTTCCCCTTTGTTGTGTAATCATTTCCAGAGTGTAATAGTCATTTCAGTGATGGCAAATGAGGTTGGTCTTTTTTCTTTTTCTTTATTTTTATTGCTTTCTCTTTGGAATATTATAAATATTATATGTTTTTGGTCTTTGATTTCATTTAAGATATTTGATATAAACCTACCTTTATTGTATATATTATACATAATTTATATATATTTTTTCTAGTAAGAAGACATTATTTTGGATAATAGGAAGAGCTGTAGAGTTTGCAGATTATCAACTGTGGCCTTAATGAGCGCATCAATAGCATCCATAGAGACAGTAAGTATTATTCAAGTCATAGAGTATGAATATTTTACACATAGGTTTTCAAACTTTTAACAGATTTTATTACTAGAATTTCTCAAAGAGCTTGTGCTTACATAAAACATGTTGACCCAAAAACCCTAAAGACACTATATTATGGTCCTGGTTTTCCCATTTAATGTGTTTTAGTTTCCCTGGTACTAAAATGCCCCTTCTTACTTCTTTGTATTTTACATGTTGTTAGCCACCCACAAATAATATTTGTGTACCTATTTTTGTGTACAGGATTCAGGCTAAGTACCAGATTGAAGTGTATGTGATAATCCATGTCCTCAAGGAACATGGCTAATTTGGGAAATACACTCATGCATATGAAATTTTGTCAGTGAAACCAACACTGTGAGGTTCTAAAATAACTAAGCAATACTGACAGTAAGTAATGAAGGATTATAGAAAATGATGAACAATAATAGAGAAATATACCTTCCTGCTATTCTTTGGCCAAAGACCGTATTGTTCAGCAACTGAGTTTTCTCCTTGAGAGTATGTCTCAGAGATCTTTCTAGTTTTTATACACATGTGGTTTCTACATTCTGCCTTAAACTTTTTAACAGCTACATAGTATTCCAGAGGGTAATTTTGCCATAATTTATTTAATCATGCTCTTATCCTTCGATATTAAGATATTTTCAGTGATCTGTTATAATAGGTCTTATGACAGGTACATTTAAGATTATTGGTCATCTGAATTTGATTACATTTTCTATAAATGCTGCCTTTTTTAGTGATATACTCCTTTTGTCTCGATGAAATTTAGTATCTACCTTACCCTTATCACAGCACACTTAAAATCATTTTCTAGGTAACTTAATATCTGGTAAAGATGGATTTTATTGGTTCTTGGTAGCATTTGTGTCTGAGGAAGATGTCTTTTGATCTTCCCTGGGATCATTCATGTTTGGATCATATAACTTTCCTATGTAGTCTTTAGAGATATGTTTTTTTGTTTTTGTTCCTTTTTTGATAGTTTTAAAGAGCTAAAGTATTATTATATTTTATTGATAGTATCATTTTCTTAGGCCTATTCTTCTTAGGTGGTTGATATTATTAAATAGAACCTTGGTCATTCTAGAAATTTATTTTCTAGATATTTTTGGTACAGGTAAGTTATTTAAAATTACTACTCCTTATATACATATAGCAGATTTATTCATAAAATGATATGAGAAATTTTTTTAGTGTTGTATTGATGATAGAGAGGTTTTTTCTTTTTTATTTTTTTTAGTTGAAAGGTTTTTTTTCTTTTGTAGTGATATTTATTGGTACGTCCACTTTAATGGCAGTACTGACCATTGCCATACCATTATTAGAGTTTGTGTTCACTCTACTACCATTTATAGATTTTTTGTTCACCCTGAATATTTTTTTTAATGGTTAAAAGGACATATATTCTTATCTGTTAAAAAAACAAAAGAAAACTAGGGTGGTTAAGACCTCTGCTTACCTTGCTATTGTGTTTTGACAATAGTCAGCATGCAAGTATGTATCAGTGAGATTCTCTGTCAAGTTAAAATTGAATTACAGAGGTGGAAGAGCTTGGAAAACGTGTACATTAAATTTATATTATTGGTTTTTAGTTTCTTCATTTGAACCAGTTCTTTCACATTTTTCCATAACATAGCAAACCTTACTTATCCATCTTTATTTCCCATACCCTTTTAGAATACACTGTCTATTTAGGTCTGGTATAATATATGTCAAGAAGCTACACAAGCATATTGAAACTAGCATATTAATAAGGCTCTCTTTGTGGGAAAAGCATATATAAGATCAGGTGATAAAATAGTTAAACATGAACTTAAGTGAAGAAATGGGACTGAAATAAACTAGATATACAAAGTACAATTGGTAACTGGAAAGTAGTATTAGTTGTATGTACTCACATGTTTTTATATGTAAGAATTTCTCCAGTATATTGGTTGGAACTCAAACTACCTAACATGTAATAGATGTAATGGAAAAAGGGAGTGGGAGAGATATATAGTTTGCAAACTGGAGGAGGTATAGAGGGAAGTCCAAGATTCAGCTTCAGTTGAAAATAGTGATTGTGTTTTCCCTGATTATGAAAGAATTTTTATATTATAGATTATTTCAGAGATATAAAAGTAGCGTATAAAAAATAGTGTGTTAGAAAATAGTTAATTTTAATCACACTATCCAGGGATTTTCTTTCCATTCTTAATATTATAGTCTAATATAGTATAGTATAGTATAGTATAGTATAGGTTGTCTGTATAAATTATATATAGTTTTGTGTCTTTCTTTTCTAGCACTTTAAAAAGTAACTCGAATTAATATTATCTAAAATAATAGTTTTTAATGTCTATATAAAATTTCATCTTAAGAATCTAAAGGGACAATATAGTTAGTGGAGTTTAAAGAACCTGGGTTCAGATCCAGTTTTGCTACCTAAGAGCCTTAGACCTGATGTTTACTTTTTTCTTGTCCTTAGTTTTCTTATTTGTAAAATAGGCATGATATTACATTTTAAGAATTAAGTAAAATCATGATCTTTGTATTCTAGCTGGTGTATATTAAGTATTTAATAAATTATACTTAACTGTCACCAGGAATTATCGTATCACTGCTTTCTTATCAATTATTTAGTTATTTTTCAGTTTTTATTTGTAAAGAATTACTGTATTTTGAACATCTTTATATAACTATTTATATAAATCTGATTTTTAAAAAAAATTCTTAGAGGTGGAATTATTGGGTCAAAGAATATAACTAATTGAAAAAATAGATAAATTCATCAAGTTAAAAAAAATTTGTGCTTCGAAGGACACCATCAAGAATGTGTAAAGACAACTTATAGAATGGGAGAAATTATTTGATAAGGGAGTTGTGTCCAGACTGTATAAAGAACTCTTGCAGCTCAGTAATACAGATCAGTTACCCTTAAATTTGAAAATGGGCCAAGGACCTGGCTAGTCAGTTTTCAAATGTCAGTGAGCACATGCAGTGATGGTTAACAACATTAGTCATTATGGGAATACAAGTCAGAACCACAATGAGATACCATTAAGATGGCCATAATAAAAAAATGGACAGTAATGTGTTTGGTGAGGATATAGAGAAATGGGAGCCCCCTTACGTTGTTGTTGGAAATTGAAAATCGTGCAGCCACTTTGGAATAGAGTCTGGCAGTTCCTCAGAAGATTCAACATAGAGTTATCATATGACCTGAATATATTAAATATTTGGAATTTAGAACTGGCAAGATTTGCTGAGTGATCAGACAGAAAGTGTGAGAGAAAGAGGAGACAAAAAAGACTTAGCTTTTTGGTCTTAGCAACTGGAAATTGTCATTAGTTGAGATTGAAAGGACTGTAGTTAGGGCAGATCTGCAGCGGAGTATCATACCACTTTTAGACACTCCAGGTGTGAGAAGTCTGTTAGATACACAAAGTGGAGGTGTTCCGTGGGTAGTTTCATGTGGGTTTAAAATTTATTGGCCTAAAATTGTTTATGATATCTTCTTATCTTTTTTTATCTGTGGGTCTAAAAGCAATATATCCCCTTCTTCATTTCTGTTGTTTAGAAAGAATAGGTTATTTGAACCTTCTCTGTCTGTCTGTCTGTCTCTCTCTCTAATCACTCTTGCCAGGGATTTATCATTAATACTAGTTTTTTAAAAAAATAATCCCCCCTGCCCCCCCAAGAACTGTCTCTGGACTATGTTGATCCTTTTTACTGTATATTTGTTTTCTATTTTCTGTTTACTCTTTGTTTTTTCCTTTATAGTTTCTTTGGGTTTGATTTGCTGTATGTGTGTATGTGTGTATGCTTAGATTGGATGCTTAGATCATTGGTGTTTTAGCCTGTCTTCTTTTCTGATATATGCATTTGTATGTATCTTCATCTATGCATGACTTTAGTGGTATCTCACAAGTTTGGACATGTAACATTTCTATTTGGTTCAAAATATTTTCTAATCAACATAATGGGTTCTTTTGACTCGTATGTGGAACTGTATATCTTAATTTTTAAACAATTGGGGTTTTTAGTTATATTTTTGCTAGCTTTCTAGCATAATTTTATATGTATTTGAAAATAAAGTATATTCTGTGGTTATTGGGTCCACTGTTCTATAGCTATTAACAGCAGTTATATTTATCACATGGCTCAGACCTTCTATGTCCTTTCTGTTCTCCATTTTTTGGGAGCCGCGGTGCTCCTGTTCTAATATTTACAGAGAGGAGCTTTATTAGCTGAATACAAACTTAGAAATGCTCTATCTTCCTGGTTAATTGGACCTTTTATCATTGACTTTAGCAGCATGTAGGTCAGTGGACATTTAGCTAAGAACAACTTTAGTGTAGTGGTAGAAGCAGTGAGGGCAAGATCCTGTTTAAGGAAGAACGGAAGGAGAGAAATTGGAAACAGTTGCCATAGTTATACATATTTTCTCCTAAGTTTTCTGATGTACAGGTATTTTACATGTAAATGTGCTCAGATATGTTACCACTTTTAAAAAATTACTTCCTATTTGTATGATTTTGCTTATAAAGCTTCTTGTCTTCCTAAGATGGGATATTCATTTGACCCATGGAACTTACATTCTAGAACAATACTGTTCCATAGACGTTTCAGCATGGATGGAGAAGTTCACTATTTGCACTGTCGAAATGATAGTCACTAACAACATGTAACTGTTGAGCACTTGAAATTTGATTAGTGTAGTTGAAGAACTGAATTTTTAATACATGTGCTCTTTCTTTCAAAATTAAACTTCTTATTTTGAGATTATAGGTTCATGTGCAATTGTAATAAATAATACAAAGAAATCTTCTGTGCTTTTTACCCAGTTCCCGCAATGAAACATTTTCATAAAACTACAGTATGGTATCACATCCAGGATACAGTCATTAATACAGTCAAGATACAGAACATTTCCATGACCACAAGAATCTCTCAAGTTTCTACACCCACTTTTTGTATGGCTACACCCATTCCCCTATCCTTTAACCTTGGCAGTCCCTGACCTGTTCTCTATAAGTTTGTCATTTCATGAATGTTAAATAAATTGAATTATTCAATATATAGCCTTTGGAATTGGCTTCTTTCACTCAGCATAATTCTCTGGAATATCATCCAGGTTGTTGTATATCAGTAAATAATATGTTCCTTTTTATTGCTAATATTTATGGAATGGAAGTACTATAGTTTAACTGTTCATCCATCGAAGGGCATCTGAATTGTTTTCTAGTTTTTAGTTATAATGAATAAAGCTGCTATAAGCATTTGTGTATAGGTTTTTGGGTGAATGTATTTTTTATTTCTTAGAGATAAATGCCCTGAAGTGCAGTTGCTGAGTTGTGTGGTAGTTAGTTACTTGTTAAATTTTTTAAAGAAAAGAAATTGTCCAACTCTTTTCTAATGTGGCTATACTATTTTGCATTCCCATCAGCCACCTATGAGCCATCCAGTTTTCCTGTGTCCTTGCCAGTATTTGGTGTCTCAGTTTTTAAAAAATAAATTTGAAAAGATTTTATTTATTTTTAGAGGAGGGGGAAGAGAGGGAGAAAGAGGGAGAGAAACATCAATGTGAGAGAAAAACATTGATTGGTTGCCTCTCGCATGCACCCCGAATGGGAACTAAACCTTCAACTCAGGCATGGTGTCCCCACTGGGAACTGAAGTGGCAACTTCTCGCCTTGAGGGATGATGCTCAACCAACTGAGCTACATCAGTCAGGGCTGTCATCGTTTTTTATGTTAGCCAGTTTGATAGATGTGTGATGTGTGTGACTAATACCTCACTGTAATTTTTACCTGCATTTACATTATGTGCCTATTTGCCATCTGAATATCCTTTTGGTATAATATTCTTTTCTGTTTTCTGCCCATTTTATAATGAATTTTTTTATTGTCGATTTTTTTTTAAGATTTTATTTTTATTCTTAAAAAGAGGGGAAGGGAGGGAGAGAAACATCAATGTGCAAGAGAAACATCAATGGGTTGCTTCTCACACACCCCCAATCCAGGACCTGGTGCACAACTCAGACATGAGCCCTGACTGGGAATTGAACCAGCAATTTTGCAGTTGTAGGACGATTTCCAGCCCACTGAGCCACACCAGTTAGGGATTATTGTTGAGTTTTGATAAGTTCTTTTTATGTTTATGTTATGTTGATATTAGTCCGTTGGATACATGTTTTCTCCTAGTCTAGAGCTTGTTTTTTTAGCCTCTTTATAGAGTAAAAATTTTTTATTTTGTAGAATACAGTTTATTAGTTTTTTCTTCTGTGCTCCTACTTTTGATGTTTTTACCTAGATTTAGATCCTGAAAATTTTTTTCTGTTTCCCCCCAAAAGTTTTATAGTTTTGTTAAGTCTGTACCCCATTTTGAGTTAAAGTATAAGACTTAGGTCAAGTTTTATTCATTTTTATCATGGATGTCTACTTGCTTCAGTACCATTTATTTTTCAGGCTATCTTTCCTCCGTTGGTTTGCTTTATACCTTTGTCAGAAGTCAGGTGGACATATTTATGCTGGTCTGTTTCTGGGTTCTCACTTCTGCTTCCAAATGTATAATCTGTTATCAGATCTGTATGTTTGTCCCTCCACTGATACCATGCAGTCTTGATTAGTGTAGCCATATAACAAGTCTTGAAATTGAGTTGACTGATTCCTCCCACTCTATTTTTTTTCAGAATTGTTTTAGTTCCTTTGTCTTTCCTTTTAATTTTAGAATAATCTTGTCCATGTCCACAAAAATCTTGCTGGGGTTTTGATATAATTGTGTTACGCTTGTGTATCAATTAGGGGAGAATCAACATCTTTGTTACGTTGAGTCTTCCAGCCTATGAATATGCTGCTGTCTTTCCATTTGTTTAGATCTTTGATTTTTTTCATTGTGTTGTAGTTTTCAGCATAAAAGTCCTGTATCTGTTTTGTTATATTTATATATTATATTTTTTTAGTGTTTGTGGATATTATTGTATTTCTAATTATAGTGACCATGTGTTCATTGATAGAATATATAAATACAGTGGCTTTTGTATGTTTATCTTGTGCAGGCATACATAGTTTTATTGGCGCCTCTCGGACACTGTGTTTGTAATGAATTGATGGTTTGTGGCAACCCTACATTGAACAAGTCTGTCAGCACCATTTTTCCAACAATATTTGCTCACTTACTGTCTCTGTGTCACATTTTGGTAATTTTGCAATATTTCAAATTTTTTCATTGGTATAATTGTTATGGTAATCTGTAATCAGTGATCTTTGGTGTTGGTAATTGTTTTCGGGTGCACGAATCACTCTGATACAAAACAGCAAACCTTAATGATAAATACTGTGTGTGTTCCAACTGCTGCACCAATGAGCTATTCCCTTGTGTCTCTCCTTCACCTGGGACTTCCATATTCCCTGAGATGGCAATGTTGAGATTAGGCCAGTAAGTAACCTTACAATGGACTTTTAAGTGTTCAAGTGCAAGGAAGAGTTTCATGTCCCTCACTTTAAAGCGAGAAATGATTCAGCTTAGCGAGGAAGGCATGTTGAGAAGCTAAGATAGGCTGAAAGCTAGGCCTCTTTCGCCAAACAAGTTGTGAATGCAAATGAAAAGTTCTTGAAGGAAATTATAAGTACTTCTGCAGTAACACATGAATGAAAAGAAAGCGCAACAGCTTTATTGCTGATAAGGAGAAAATTTTAGTGTTGTGGATAGAACCAGTCACATTCCCTTACGTCAAAATCTGATACAGAAGAAGACCCTAACTCTCTTCAATTCTGTGTAGGCTGAGAGAAGTGAGGAAGCTGCAGAAGAAAAGTTTGAAGTTAGCAGAGCTTGGCTCATGAGGTTTAAGGAAAGAAACTGTCTTCATAACATAAAAGTGCAGGGTGAAGCTGCAAGTGCTGATATAGGAGCGGTAGCAAGTTATCCAGAAGATCTAGCTGAGGTAACTGATAAAGGTGGCTATAGTAAACAACATTTTCACTGTGGGTAAAATAGCCTTATGTTGGAAGAAGATGTCATCCAGGACTTTCATAGGTAGAAGATAGGAGTCAGTGCTTGTCTTCAAACCTTCAAAGGACAGGCTAACTTTTTTATAGGGGCTAATGCAGCTGGTGGTGACTTTAAGTTGAAGTCAGTGCTCATTTACCATTCTGAAAGGCCTAGGACCTTTGAGAATTATACTAAATCTTCTCTGTCTGTGCTTTATAAATGGACCAACAAAGCCTTGATTACTACGCATCTGTTTATAATATGGTTTACTCAATATTTTAAGCCTACCATTGAGACCTACTGCTCAGAAAAAAAAGATTTCTTTTAAAATATTACTGTTCATTGACAATGTTCCTGATTACCCAGGAGCTCTGATGGAGATGTATAAGATTAATGTTCTCACGCCTGCTAACACAGCATCCATTCTGCAGCCCATGGATCAAGGAGTAATTTTAACTTTTAAGTCTCATTATTTGAGAGGTACATTTTGTAAGCCTATGGCTACCATATATAGTGATTCCTCAGATAGATCTAGGTGAAGTAAATTGAAAACCTTCTGGAAAGGATTCACCATTTTAGATGCCATTAAGGACATTTGTGATTCATGGGACGAGGTCAAAACATAGACATTAACAGGAGTTTAGAAGAAGTTTATTTTAACAGCATGGATGACTTTGAGGGGTTCAAGACTGTGCCGGAGGAACTAAGTATAGATACTGGTGGATATAGCAAGAGAACTAGAATTAGAATTGGAGCCTGAAAATTTGACTGAATTGCTGTGATCTTACCGTAAAACTGAGGGATGAGGAGTTGCTTCTTATGGATAAGTAAAGAAAGTGGTTTCTTAAGATGGAATCTACTCCTGGTGAAGATGCTGTGAAGATTATTGAAATGACAACAAAGGAGTTAGAATGTTATGCAAACTTAGTTGATAAAGCAGCAGCAGGGTTTGAGAGAAGTAACTTCCAATTTTGAAAGTCCTACTTGGGGTAAAATGCTATCAAACAGCACCACATGCTACAGAGAAATTGTTCATGAAAGGAAGAGTCAGTTGATCTGGCCGAAGTTCGTTGTTGTTTTTATTTTAAGAAATTACCACAGCCACCCCTGCCTTCAGCAACCACCACCCTGATCAGTCAGCAGCCATGAACATCAAAGCAAGACCCTCCACCAGCAAAAAGGTTATGACTTTCGGAAGACTCAAATAATGGTTAGCAATTTTTAGCAATAAAGTATTTTTAAATTAAGGTATGTACATTGTTTTTTAAAACATAATGCTATTGCGTATTTAATAGACTATAGTATAGTGTAAATAGAACTTTTATATGCACTGGGAAGCCTGAAAATGCGTGACTCGCTTTATTGCGATATTCGCTTTATTGTAGTGTACTGGCAACGAACCTGCAATATCTCCAAGATGTGTCCATATCTTGCACTTGGCTGAAACTTTTGTTGGAGATTTGTAGATTTCTTGGGATTTTTCTACATAGACAACTATGTCATCTGCAAGTAGGGACAGTTCTGTTTCTTCCTTTCTGGTCTCTATGCATTTTATTTCTTTTTCTTCACAGGCTAGAACTTTCAGCATTATGTTGAATAACAGCAGTGAGAGTGGACATTGCCTTGTTCAGTCTTAGGACGAAAGCATTTAGCATTTCACCATTAAATATAATGTCAGCTGTAGGCTTTTTATAGATATTTTTAATCAAGTTGAGGAAGTTCTCCACTATTCCTGTTTTTCTGGTAGTTTTTGTCATGAATGGGTATTGAATTTTGTCATTTTTTTCTTCCTTGATTGATATGGTTGTGATTTTTTAATTTAGCCTATTGATATGGTAGGCTACACTGATTTTTTAAAATATTAAACCAGCTTTGCATCCCTGGAATAAACCTCAATAAATCCCTGGAAAAAATTCTTTATTATATATTGTTGATTTATATTTAATAATATTTTGTTAAGGATTTTTACATTTGTATTCATAAAAGATATTGGTTTATAGGTTTTTTAAAAAAAGATTTTATATATTTATTTTTAGAGAGAGGGGAAGGGAGGAAGAAAGAGAGGGAGAGAAACATCAATGTGTGGTTGCCTGTTGCATACCCCCTACTGGGGATCTGGCTGGCAACCCAGGCATGTGCCGTGACTGGGAATCGAACCAATAACTTTTCAGTTCACAGACTGGCACTCAGTCCACTGAACTACACCAACCAGGGCTATAGGTTGTGGGTTTTTTTGTTTTTTTTTTTAATTGCCTTTGTCTCATTTTCTTATCAGGATAATACTAATTTCATAAAATGAACTGGGAAGTGTTCCCTCTTTCTATTTTTGGAAGAAATGGTATAGAGGTAAAGTTAATTTTCCTTACAAATCTTTGGTAGAATTCTCCACAGAAGTCATTTGGGCCTGGAATATCTATTATGGGAGCTTTAAAATTGTGAATCAAATTTCATTAAAAGCTGTAGGTTGGGTAAGTTGTAGTAGTTTGTGGTTTTTGAGAAATTAGTCCATTTCTTATATGTTGTCAAACTTTCGTGTGTACAATTGTTCATCGGATTCCCTTATTAGTTTTATTTTTTATTTAGTTTCTTTAAAGGATTCCCTTATTCGTTCTTTGATGTCTACAGAGTCTGTAGTAATATTCCTTGTTCAATTGCTGATTTTGGTAATTCATGTTGCCTCTTTTTTCCTGTGTCAGTTTTACTGACCTTTTCAAAGAACCATTAATTTATTTCATGGATCTCTTTTCTTAATTTTTGTTTACACTTTCATTTATTTCTGCTCTTAAATTTATTATTGCCTTCTATTGGCTTTGGATTTATTTGCTCTTCTTTTTCTATGTTCTTGGGCAGGACTTAGATTATTGATTTTAGACTTCTCTCTTCTTTTTTTAAAGTTTTAAAAAAATATTAATTTTTTTAGAGAGAAGGAAAGGGAGGTAGAAGGAGAGGGAGAGGGAGAGAAACATTGATGTGAAAGAGAAATATCAGTTGGTTGCCTCTCCATATGTACCCTAACTGGGACTGAAATTGCAACCCAGGCATATGACCAGGAATCAAACCGGACGATGCCCAACCAACTGAACCACACACTGGTCTGGGAAAGGGACTTCTCCTGTTTTCTTATGTATGCATTTAGTGCTATAAATTTTTATCATTGCTGTTTTAGCTGTTTCCTACAAATTTCATGTGGTGTATTTTTATTTTCATTTATTTCAGTGTATTTTAAAATTTTCTTTGAGGCTTCCTCTTTGTGACCCATGGATTATTTAGTATATTTCCTAGATTCCAAGTGTTTGGAGATTTTCTTGTTATCTTTCTGTTATTAATTTGTAGTTGATTTCTTGGTGGTCAGAGAACATACTTTACATGATTTCTGTTCTTTTACATTTATTGAGGTTTGTTTTATAGCCTAAGATTTGGTCTACCTTGTTTTATGTTCTGGGAACACTTGAAGAAGAATGCATATTTTGTGATTATTCTGTGGTGTTTTCTACAGATGTTGATTAGATCTTTTAATGGTGTTATGAGTTCCATATCCCTGCAGATCATCTGTCTAGTTAGTCTATAAATTGTTGAGAGAGAGGTATTAGAGCCTCTTAACTGTAGTTGTAGATTTGTCAATTTGTTCCATTTCTGTCGGTTTCTGTTTCATTTTTTTTAGTGGCTCTGTGGTTTGGTCCTGCACATTTAGGGTGGCTGTATCTTTTTGGTGGGCCGAGCCTTTGTGATTATATAATGTACTTCTCTGGTAATTTTCTTTGCTCTAAATTCTACTTTATCTCGTGTTAATATATATAAAAATGTGATTTTAATTTAAATTTAAATAGGCACATGTGGCTGACGGCTGCCATAGTAACAGTGCAGTTCTGGAAGATGGAGAGAGCTATGACACAATAAATTTGATTAAAAGGTAAAATTTATTGTATGTTAGAAAGTGCTAAGGGCAGTGGATGGTTAGCAGGAAAAGGAGAATGGGGCAGAAGGGAGTGGGGGATATGATTGTAAATTGGGTAATCAAGGAAGAAATTATTGAATGTGACACTTGAACAAAGATTTGAAGGAGTGAGAAAGCAATGTGTATACCTTGGGAAGAGTATCAAAGACCAACAGGGAGGTGGACCATTGTAAGAATGTTAGTGTTTACTCTGAGTGACATGGAGAACCACTTGATTTAGAGCAGACCCTGATTCATTCTGGCTTATGTTGAATGAAGATCATTCTGGCTGGTAAGTTGAAAACAAACTGTAGGGGTTAAGGGTTGAAATCAGAGAAACCATTTAGGAGACAAGAATAAAGGTGATAGTAGCCAATCAAATGGTTAGAGCAGATTTTTGGGATAATATCAAACATTTAGTTTTGGATATGTTAAGTTTGTAATGTTTATTAGGCAGAGAAAGCAAATAGACTGCCTGCTGTTGTAGAGCTTACACTTTGCTGGAATATGGGTAGTAAATACAATAAATAAGTAAAACAAATAAACAAAATAATAAACTATGTTAGAAGATAATTAAGTCTCATGGAAAAAATTCAAGTAAGGGAAGAAGGATGAAGGGGCATTAGGGGACTGACTTCTGAGGAGGTAACATTTGAGTAATGATAGGAAGGCAGTGAGGAGTAATACCTGGGAGGAAGAGTATTTCAGGCAAAGGGAACCAAGATGTGAAAGTTCTCAGGAGGGAGCCTGGCTTATATGTTTGAAGAAGAGCAGAGGCGAGATGTGGCTAGAGTGACATGAGCGATGAAAAAAGAATTGGGGATGACATCATTGAGATAACAAGTATATGGGTTATAGGCCATTTTAAGGGCTCTGGCTTTTACCCTGAGTGAGATAGGGAGCTAGTGGATAAACAGAAAAGAGGCTTGATTTGACCTACAGTTTACTAAGTCACTCTGATTGATTTGCTAAGTAGGCTGAAGGGGCAAGAGTGGAAGCAGGAAGACTATTACAGTAATCCAGACAAGAGGCTGCGGTAGCACCGGAGATGGTGAGGAATGATCAGATTCTGGATACATTTTATGGGTCGTACTGACAAAATTGGCTTACTGATTGGGATTAGAAGAGTCAAGATTTTTGACCTGTGCCGTTGGAAGGATAGAGTTGGCATTGAGATGGGAAAGACTGGGAGGAGCAGGTTGGAAAGAGATGATCAGGAGCTCAGTTTGGACATGGTGAGTTTGTGATGTCTATTAGACACCCAAATGTGGGTGTTCAGTACTGTCTTACGGTTTTTCTCAATAGAAATAATGATATTAAAACAGTGTACTCACTGTTTTGAAAATGTTACATTTATTAAGATCTTACTATTTATAACATGTTTGATCCTGGCAAAACTTGAATATTTTGGAGAGGGAGAAATTGTTGCACTGCTTTTTGGCTTTGCTGCCAGAGTTGATGGTACTTCCTTAGAGTTAAATAATGATATTATTCCAATTTTAGAAATGAAAAATAACTATATAGTCTCAGTGTTTCTACTTGCTTTCTATTTTAGGTCCTATTACTGCTGGATTGTGCAAGATATTTAACCCTGTTTTCTTTGAGGTATGACTTAAATATTAAACACCTTACATAATAAAAGGGAAACATTTTAGTTTTGGAAGTCAGAATGCCAAGGAGAAGGAAAAATCTTGGGGGAAATCCTTTTCGGAAGACTGCCAACTTTAAGGAAGTTGTATCCAGTGTTGCTAGTCATGAGGAGCCAACCACTCTTCCTTCCATGTGTGAAACAAAAGATAAGGAAGAACTCTTCATCAGTATCTCAGAGATGTTTTCTGAGCTGGATCCCGATGTAGTGTATTTGATGCTTTCTGAATGTGATTTCAAAGGTGAGAAAAAGTTTAGTTTGAACCCTTTGTATCTTATAAAAAGACTTCATGTACTATATCATGACAAGTAGTATTGAAAAATGACTGCCTTATTTCTACTTCGTTTATCACTTACTGAACATCTGCTGTGGGAAAGGTTCTAAGTTTGGTATTAGGAGGGATATGAAGAAAAATAAAGTATAGTTTCTGCTTTCAAGAAATGTACAGTTCTTAATATAAGATGTATCTATAATTATTATACTCTGTTTTATTTATTTTTTACCTCCTTGCTAGACCAGGTTGGCACTATTGATGTTTTGAATTAGATAATTCTTTCCCTTGAGTGGCTCTCTTGTGCATTGAAGGATATTCAGTGACATCCCTGGCCTATACCTAGATGCCAGTAGCACCTCCTCCACCCCTAGCTGTAACAATTAAAAATGTCTCCATATATTGTCATTGTTCCCTGGGGGTCAAAAGTCGTCCCCAGTTGAGAACCACTGTCCAAGAATGTAAGATCCCTAAAGACAGATTTTAAAAACTGTTTTGTTTCCCCAGCCACTAATATAGCAAATGACTCATAGTAGGACTTCAGTAACTATTTATTGAGTGAAAAGGTAAATTATACTTGTGGGAATGAGAGCTGATAAGGGATGAGGCTAGTAGGGTAGTATGGTTTTGAAACATTGGCTTAGGAGTCAAGAAACCTGGGTTGGATTTTCAGCTCTGAAACTTAACCTTGTGGGTCTCAGTTTTCTCACCTATTAATGAGAAAAATAATAGTATGTGCCTCATATTATTTATTTGGTGAGGATCAAGGGGTGTGTGTGCAGGTGCTTGTGTGGGTTGGTCAAGCCTTCAACGTAGTAAGTTATTAATGACTTGTAATAAATTATTTAGAAGTATGTTTGCTTTAGAGGGGACAGTATCAAAGTTGACTGGATGAGTAAATTAAATGTTGATGCTTAGTATTGCTATTAGCTATGGTTAGTATAAGAAAATTACTCTGGATTTGGAACATTTTGGTAATACGTGATAAACTTCCATTTTTGTTTATTACATGGTCAGTGATATGAGCATATCTATCCTGTTATTATATATGCAGACAAATCAGTTTTCAGCAGTCCATATGATGCTCAGAAATGACGGTGTGTAGAATTTTATAAGTGTGACTTCAATATTTTTTTCCTAATTTTGATGTCTTAAAAATTTATTTGTTGCACATACACTAACAGCAATGAGGAATTAGAAAAGTGTATTACTGTCAATCCTAACAAAAATAATTTTTCTGGGATCTTCTCTATACGTTACTCATAAATACTGATAATTTTCAGTAGTTTGAATAATAGCATTGATAAGATTATATATTCACCTTTTTAAACTTAACCTAAGCATTTTTTTACTGTTGCTGGAGTATTTAAATTTATTTTTATTAGCTTTCTAATATTCCACTGAGTTGTTGTGCTCTAAGTTATTTAATTATATCTAAGTTTTCACGAATAATTAATATTTCAGAGAACGTCTTTGTACAAATAGTTTTTTTTTTCTTTTGGTTTTTTTCCTTAGTCCTCAGGTTTTATTTCTGTTGTGGGTCCGAACAATTTTTAGCTTTTGGAAACACTGCAGAATTGCCTGCCAGAGAGGTGTAATAACACCAGCACTGTATAAATGTAGTGGTTTCACCACAGCCTTTTCAGAATTGTGTAGTGGCATTTTAAGATTTTAATAGGAATCAAATTACTTTTCTTAAATTGTGGTTTTTTTATTTTTTAGTTTTTTTAAATAAAGAGGAGTTTTGAACATTTTGTGTATAAATTGTTCATTCTTGTGTGACTTGCTTATGTGTTTTCATTTGTTTACCATTGTTTTCATTTTTTTTCAACAATTTGCGTAAGGACTTTTCATTTGTGTGATCTGTTTTTTAACCTTTTATATAATTTAATACTTCCTTTTATAAACTTTTTTTTTGGTTCATCTTTTCTTTTGTGGTTTTTCTATCATGTATATTTTCTTTCATAGAAATACCTCTTGTATTTTCTTTCTTTTTTTCCCTGTATTTAGGGCTTCTAGCTTTTTGTAGTAGTATTGCAATAATCTCCTAACTGGTCTTTCTGTCAGGCTTGTCCCCTCCAATCCGTCTTTGTTTTTCTTCTTAAGGGAACATTAATTGGGTGCTTACTAGGTGCCAGTCCTTGTGCACAGCAATTTTTCATGGATTATCTCATTTAATCCTCACAGCAACCCTATGAGGTAGGTACTTTCATTATCCCCATATTGCAAATGAGAAAATCGGGCTTAGGAAAGTTAAGCAACATGTTCAAAGTGTCATAGCCAGCAAGCAGGGATTTAAATGCTGGTGTTCTGACTCCATATGAGAGCTATTACCTGCTGTGCCGTGTTGTTTCCATATTTATCTTCTTTAAAAGAACATAAGACAAAACACGAAAATAAAACAAAAAAGCCCAGAATTTCAAATGCCTAACAACTCTAATGGCTCTGGTTGTGTTATAATGGAAAGAGCTCAGTGTTGGAGTCAGACTTACCAGTCATGGGTCTGTCACTTATTTATTGTCTGTGTGACTTAGGCCAAGTTAATGTACTTCTTGAACTTGATTTTATCTGTTAGGAATTCTATACCTCATAGTATTATTTGAGGATTCAGTGAGGTGATACATATAAAACTTTTAGCCCAAATGGTATGACAGGTAGTTTCCTTTAGAAATAAAATTGGTATTTCTTTACCATGACATACAGGACACCTCCAAATTTCCCCTGATCTCCGTTTTCCAGTTTTACCTCCTTCTCTTATCCACTATGCTATTGTGTGTCCACCAGCTTCTTTTATATGTTAAACATGCTGTATGTTTTCAGGACTGGCTTTGCCTTTCCCCTCCTTGCGAGACAAGTTTCTTTTTTACTCTTCAAGTCCTAGTTCACATATCATACCCTATGTGAAATCTTTCCTTACTCCTGTAAGGCTGCTATGGTATTTGTATATTAAAAGCATGCATTATTTACTCTGTAATATAATTGTCTACTAATGTAATTATCTTTAATTGCCTCCATTAGACTGCAGAAAATCCTTGAGTTTTATTTTTAAAAGGTATTTTTCATTTACAGTTGACATACGATACTATATTAGTTTCAGGTGTACAACATAATGATTAAATATTTACATATGTTATGAAGTGATCACCCCGATAAGTCTAGTGCTCATCTGGAATCATACCCAGTTAGACACTATTGTGGACTCTGCTCCCTACGCTGTACTTTATATCCCTGTGACTGTCTTTGTAACTGGCAGTTTGTATTTCTTAATCTGCACTGTTCCTTTAAGTGTAGTAGAACAATGTTTTATTCATCTTTGTACAAAGTACGCCTGATACGCAGGTATGTGCTCTTACATATTTTTTTATTAAGTGAGATTCATAGCATGGACCACATAAGCAAATTAAATTTACTAGGAGAGAACTTTAAATACTTAATGTTTAAAGGACATGCAGTAGGTAAGTATTTGTTGTCTAAATTAACTGTTGTTAGGATCTTTAGAAATAACCCTAGTATATACAATTATAGATCCTTTTACATTTACTCAATAAATTTGTCACAGACTATCTACTTGATGGCAGTTTTTATTAGCTTAGTTTGTTACTGTTTATAAGTAACAACATTTCATGTTCCTGTCTTTCATACCTTTCACTAATACAGACTGCTATAGTAGTAAAACATTAATTTTAAAATTTGAATATAAATTTCTCTGTAGTCAATGCAAAATGCAGTGTAATTATATGTATATTTTAATCAAATTATATTTTACTGTTTTCAGTACGTATAGGTATATATTTTATTGCTGTTATTGTTTTTATTGTTGTACAGTTGACAATGCCATGGATAGTTTATTAGAATTATCTGCCACTGATACCAAGATAAAAGAATCGTCTTCAAAAAGCACTGTTGCTTCTGAGAACCAAGTAAGTGCAGCAGGACATGAAATAATGGAAAAGTATCCTGAAGAAGAGAGCAAAGATTCAAAAATGGATTCATTCTTGGACATACAGCTAACTGAAGACTTGGATTCTTTAATACAGAATGCTTTCGAGAAATTGAACTCTACTTCTGAAGACCAGGAATACTCGTTTTTGCCCTTGCAAGATGTTAATAGTTTTAGGGACCCGAGTGCATTTATAAATTCAGATTCAAGTGGTACGACTCCCGTTCTTTCTACAGAAAATATGGATTTGAACAGTGAAAATTTAGAGAATTCTGCCTCTACTTTAAGTTCAAACCCCTTAGCTTCACAGTCAGTTTCAAATGAGTCCAAAAATTGCACAAAGCATAACACATTGGAAGAATCTCTTCCCATTAGTTCTTCAGATGTAGCTAATGACACTGTGGTGGGTTGTAGCAAACTCAATCAAAGAGAGGAAGAGCTTTTAGAATCTGAGTGTGTTGAGACGCAGTTCTCTCAAGCCCCTGTCGATTTGGATGCCAGTGAACCTCAGGCTCCTTTAAATTGTACTGGACAAAATCCAGGGCTCGGTTTACTAGTTACAGGTAGGGATCAGAAATCTACTTCTGTCCCTGATGTGTTCGTACCTTCTGATGAATTCAGTTTCAAGCCACACAAGCATAGCGAATTGCCACCAAAGGGGAAGGATGTGAATTACTGCCCAGTCCTTACCCCTATCCCTCTGCTGCTGCCTCCTCCACCTCCACCAATGTGGAATCCAATGATTCCTGCTTTTGACCTCTTTCAAGGAAACCACGGCTTTGTAGCGCCTGTTGTTACCACAGCTACACACTGGAGACCTGTCAACTATACATTTCCTTCCCCAGTTATTTCTCACCCTTCCCCAACAAAGGTATGGAGAAATAAAGAAGGAACAAGTGCTTATCAAGTACAAGAAACTCCAGTTTCCCAGGTTGTAAGAAAGAAGACATCTTATGTTGGACTAGTTCTTGTTCTCCTCAGAGGGCTTCCAGGATCAGGAAAATCTTTTTTGGCAAGGTATGAGATTTAATTGAATTTTAAAAAGTATAGTGCACAAACCTGAACATTTCTATAGAGTATGAATATGTGCTTTTGCTTAATAGAGATGTTTAGTAACCCCTAAAATGTTTTCTTTCTACGTATTTTTTTCTGACTTTGTGGCTGATTGCACTGTTTTTCACCAGAAGTTTTTATTGCATTTTTCATCTTAGATTATCATTTTAAGAGATGGAATAGAAGAAAAAAAATTAAAGTTTATCCCAAGATTGTGAGTTTTTGAAATCTACAGAAATAGCTTTATGTGAAAGAAAATTAATTTGAGTGGGAGAAAGATGAGTTCATCTTTGATTAGAGTTAAGGAACCATAATTGATTTTGAATTCAAGGAAGTCTTAGGTATAAGAATTACACTGGTAATTGGAAATTTGGGATTGTAGCATGCTGTTAAATAATGCTTTTAGAAATGTGTGATTTGAAGGAGAGCATAGGATGAGTCACTGGTAGTCAGAGAGCTTCTAAAATGTGGTACCCTCCATTATTTTATCTTATGTATCCATCTGTGTCCCTTTTGTAGTTGAGGTAGGGTCGGTGCTTGGTTTGAGAGACTGGAGTCAGGGTTATAGGCAGCTTTCTTATGTTTTCAGTGGTACTAGTTAAAGAGCATTGTTTTCAGAGTGTCTCCGTCCCCCCCTTAGCCTTTAATTTCCTGAAGATTTTTATATCTAATATATTTTATTTGTCAGTTCTTTCTTTGTCTTTCACATGTTAACTCATTGTCCTCAGCTGTTCTTAGCTGGGCCTTTTTTATTTGATCCTGCCTCTATCCAGTTTTAGTGAGTATGCATATATGCTTGGGAATGTCCTTGATAAACTCATTTTCATTTTATTTTTGATATACTTTCCTTGTCTAGATTTATCTCCCAGTAAATTTCCACATGTTTTACTCATACACTTGTAAGTGTATGCTTCTGTAGACATAGGCTTTTTCTCATTGATTTATAATGACAACAATAATAAAACATTTTAACAATATTATGGATATTGAAATCAGTCATGATACTACATTTTGTGAAAGAGATTGGTATGAAAGATCTTACTTTAAAAGATAATAGAACTGTGACACAGGTTCGATTTCAGGGACCTTAGAGTAAGAGGCAGCTACAGTTAGAAAATGGGAAGAGAGAGAAGCGCTTTTGACCCTTGGCTGGGTAGCTCAGTTGGTTAGAGCATCATCCTGATACACCAAGGTTGTGGGTTCAGTCCTTGGTCAGGACACATAAAAGAATCAACCAATGAATGCATAAATATGTGGAACAAGTCGATATTTCTTCTTCTCTCCCCCCCTTTTCCTCCCTTCTACTCTAACAACAAAAAAAGAAGTGCTTTTCACAAAGTAGGAACTTACTGATATCTTTTTGAATGAATAGAGAGTAATAACTGGGTAGTGCAGAGACATAGAAGCTGAGTTTTTTCAGAGAGAATAGTGCACAATATTAAATTAGTGTGCAAGCCCAAGGAAAATAAGGGATGAAAAACGCTTTTGGACTTGTTGGAAAGTTCACGAATGGCTGTCTTAGAAACAGTTTTGTTTCATTGTGAAGGTAGGGGACAAAAGGGTGCCTACCCTTTGGCACTGATAATGAAAGCAGTTAAGGGAAGGAAAGAAGGTGGGTAATAGTTGAAAGAGGTCCTTAAAGTGTGGTGAAAATTTTGAAGATAGCTGAGATGTATACATGTTTAAAGGGAAAGAGGAGGTGTCAGAGAAGGGAAAACTTAAGAGACAGAAGAGGATAAATGTAGGAGTCTCAGAAGGTGGTGAGATCAAGTGAACTTTCACTAGAATGTAAGTTCCATGAGTGTAAGAATTTTTACCTTTTTTGTTCACTGATGTATGCTCAGTGCCTGAAGACAACAGTGCTTGGCACTTAGTAGATGCTAATAAAAGTTCATTTCAAAAGATATTTTAGCTTTAGATATACTTACACATGTTTTAGAGGAGAGAATAATGATGTAAATTTTACAAGTGGTCCAGAATAGTAGCATTGTTGTATTTCTGTGGATTCTATGCGTTTAGTGTTTGCATGTATTTCAATTACATAGAAGAGAAATTCCAAAATCAGGAAAGAAAGAGATAAAAAAAATCCCCACAAAGCTATCTTAGCTTTGTATAATGTAACAGGTTAAATTAATAGTCTGTTAACATAATTTTGGATGTTTCTGGCACAATCACTAAGTTTATAGCAGTATATATACAAAGAGCATCCGCTTTTGAAAACCTGTTGATTACCAAGGTAGCTGCCTACCTTTAAGTGACCTTGCACTTAGGGTAGGTGAAGATCATTGTGTATCAGGTAGCCAGATGAGGGGGATGTGATTCTGAAGCATTTTAACTTACCAGGTTTTCTTAATAATTAAAAATTTGTTAATCTTTAAACCTTTACAGTTAAGGATAAAGGACTTTATAACATTAAAAAATTTCTGAAATAATGATTTACATAAAGCAAAATAGACTTGCATTAGGTCATTTTCCTTGGGAGTCAGACTTCTGCTTAGAGGATTGCTAATGTGATTTGTTTCAATATTATAATATCCTCACTCTTTTAAATAATAATACTTGAATTTTTAATTTGGGTTATGACCTTATAAAAATTAAGAGAGAGAATTTAGAAGAAAAATTAATGAAAATAATTCCATTTGTCATTTACAGGACTTTGCAAGAGGATAATCCGAGTGGAGTCATTCTTAGTACTGATGATTATTTTTACATAAATGGACAGTACCAGTTTGATGTAAAGTACTTAGGAGAAGCACATGAATGGAACCAGAACCGTGGTAAGAATAGACATCAGATTCCAGATAATGTTGAGTAATATAAAGAAAAAATTCTCTTTAGTATTTTGAGAGACATATAACTTAAGAAAAAGTTATAATTAACTTCAATTTATAACTAGATTTATAATATATGTAAAATTAACACTATAACTATTCTTATGTTACGTGATAAAGTAAAAGAGATAGTCTTATCTCAAAACTGTTAATGAGGATTAAATGAGGTAATTTTTGTAATATGCAGAGAACATAGCATGGCGTGTTTTAAGTTTCATTTAATCAATGCAGATCGTGTCAGAAGTAAATCAGATTTTTTACTTGGGTCTCAGAATAGTTCAAGATGGTTACAGTTGTCTGTTATGCTCTGGTTCCAGTTTTCTAAAATGGAAGTTGCATTGTTCATCACCAGTCTTTCTTAGGTTGGTTTAATTTTTATGTAGGTTAGTATAAGAGTAAAAATGGCTCTCCTAAAACTGAATATGCAGGGAGATCATAGGTAAAACTTGCATTTCTTTATTAGTGTCAGTACTTATTCACTGAAGATGGTTTTTATCATGAAATGTTTAGTTATATGAATAGTTTGAATTTCATATGGGGAATTTTTTTTTAATTGTATTTTTTAGGGAGGGAGAAGTGGGTGGGGAGAGGAGGGAAGAGAGAGAGAGAGAGAGAAAGGAAGGAAGGAAGAAAGGAAGGAAGGAAGGAAGGGAGGGAGGGAGGGAGGGAGGGAGAGAGGGAGGGAGGGAAAAAGAGAAAGAGACATCGACCTGTGAAAGAAACATCTGTCTGTTGCCTCTTGCATGCCCCCTGCCAGGAACCTGGCCCACAACCCAGGCATGTGCCCTGACTGGGAATCAAACCAGTGACTTTTCAGTTTGTAGGCCAGTGCCCAATTCACTGAGCCATACCAGTCAAGTCCATATGGGGAATTCTTATTGAGATTGTATTTTACTTAGCCTTTCTTTTATGAAAATGCACTGTGTAGGAGATCCTTGAGTTTGCTATGTCCAGATATTAACTTTTCCCGTGTTCCTTCTTGAACTAAATACAAAGGTGGGCATATAATAGGTTTACAGTTGTGAGTATGCCAAACACAATTTATTCTTGTATTATTATTATTTATTAATTATGGTATTTTGCCATATGAATAACTAAACCTACTTTGCCCCACCTTGTATTAAAGTGAACTTCAGAATATGAAAATACCAACACAACTAAAAATAAAAGACACAATATGATGGGTTGAAGAGCAGTCTTGGATTTGCCAGTTACTAGTTGCACAAATTGTGCAAGTTATTTACACTATCTCAAGTCCCACCATTGTCTTTATCTGTAAACTCCTAGGATTATCGTAAAGGTTAAAGGAGAATGAGGAGTGCTTAGCAGCGGTTCAGCATGCCCTTACTACAGCAACAACTGCAGCAGTAATACTATTAAATTAATAATTAGAACTCTAGTTTAAACAGCTTTATTGAGATATGTTCACATGGTTTTTAGTGTAGCCAGAGTTGTACAGCCATCACTGCAATCAATTTTAGAACATTTTCATACCTTAGAAAGATCCTATACCCATTAGCAGCCTCTGCTCATTTCTTTCCAACCTCTCCCAGTCCTAGGCAGCTGCTAATTTACTGTCTATCTCTGTAGCTTTGCCTTTCCTAGACATTTCATATAAATGTGATCATATGATATGTGGCCTTTGTAAATGGCTTCTTTCACTTTGCATAATGTTTTCAAGGTTCATCCATGTCTTAGTGTGTATTAGTACCTCATTCCTTTGGCCAAATTATATTCCATTGTGTGGATATGCTATGTTTTATTTATCCATTCATCAGTTGATGAGCATTTGGGTTGTTTCCACCTTTTGGCTATTATAATGTTGCTGTAAACATACGTGTGTATGTCTGACATATTTAGGAACTGTAAAGCTGTTTTCCAGAGCAACTGCACAATTTTACATTCCCACCAGTAGTTTGTGAGGGTCCCAACTTGCCCACATCATCACCAGCTCTTATTATTATCTGTCTTTTTGATTTTAGCTGTCCTAGTGGCTGTGAAGTGATATCTCATTGTGGTTTTGATTTGCATTTCCCTGACGGCTAATGATGTTGAGAATATTTTTGTGTGCTTATTGCCCATTTGTTTATCTGCTTCGAAGAGCTATCTGTACAAGTCTTCTGCGGTTTTTAAATCGGATTATTTGTCTTTTCATTATTGAGTTGTGAGAGAGCATACAGAACTTTTAAAACTTTCAAATAACTTCCTTGTAAGACTTATTTATTATGTTTCATTATTAATTTCTCAAACGGCATAATTTCTTGGAAAAAGGTAGTTTTATAAGAAAATCTCCTACACAACAGTATATAGTGATGTTTTCTTTATTTCAAAGTATTATGTTTTAGTTTTCTTTGATGTTTGTTTATAATTTTTGTTTGTTTTTAAACTTTGTTTTGGAATAATTTTAGATTTATAGAAAGGTTGCACAGGCAATGTAGAGTTACTGTTGTTTATACCACTCATCCATTTTCCCCTAGTGTTACCATTTTATATAACCATGGTACCTTTGTCAGGACTAAGAATTTAACATTGGTACTGGAAAGGGTTCCTGGACCCAGTTCCAACACATGCATGTGTATGTGTGTTTATATGTGTAGGCTTCCCCACACCAATAAGCAATTCTTGAACACACCAGGGTGTCTGAGAATTTACCTCAATTCTGACACTAGTTACCCGGAGATAGATTCCATATGTAATGGGCTCAGTCCCACAAGACTGCCCTTCCCTTTTGATTCCAGTCGTAAGCCCAGGCGGTTACTTGTGCTTCTGACCCATGGGCTGCATTTGGAGGTTCCTTTGATTGCCTCCTTGGGTTTAATTAATTTGCTAGAGTGTCTCAGAGAACTCAGGAAAACCTGTTTACTCAAAAGATTACCAATTTATTATAAAAGAATTAACTTGGGAACAGCCAGATGGATGAGATACACTGGACAAGGTATGGGGAAAAGGCATGGAGCACCTATGCCCTTGAGTCCAGGCTCACAGCACTGCCAGCACCGTCACGTGTTTACCAACCTGGAAGTCCTGCGAAATCAGTCCTTTTGGATTTTTATGGAGACTTCATTACGTAGACATGATTAATTAAATCATTGACCATAGGTAATTGAGCTCAGTCTTCACCCCCCCTCTCCAACCCCTAGGTCTTACAGTAAGGCTGGTAGTTCCAATCTTCTAGTCACGAAGTTAGCACCACTGGAAACCAGCCCCCATCCTTAAGTGCATTCCAAAAGTCACTTTAGTAACATAAAAAAACTTTAAGCTCTCATCACTGTGGAAATTCCAAGAGTTGTAGGAGTTCTGTGCCAGAGACAGGATGAAGACCAAATATCTGTGTTTTATTATACTTCTTATATCACAGATACATTACTATTAAATAAATTCCAGACTTTATTTAGATTTTAGTTTTTCTACAAAAGTCCTCTTCTGTTGAGAATCTTAACCAGAATTAATATATATATATGTATGTTTAATCCTCACTCAAGGGTATATTTATTAATTTTCATTTATTATGATATTTATTAACTTATTAATTTATTTAAAAAAGAGAGAAAGGGAAAGAACCAATATGAGAGAGAGAAACATTGATCAGTTGCCTCTGTATGTGCCTCGACCAGGTTTCAGACCTGCAACCTTTCGGTGTATGGGATGATGCTCCAACCTACTGAACCGTCTGACCAGGGCTTTAGTTTGATATTTTTAATGATAGCTATTTTTTTCATTTATGCTGTTAAAACATGTAACACATAAATCTTAGATCACATAGTTTTTATTAAATAATTTTCTCTGATTATTACTTTAGTATTTATTATTCAACATTATTCAGTGTTTACCTGTACTTTAATTTTTTTGTATACTCATAAGTGATATTTAGAAGTAGAGTTGTGAATAAAATTAACACTTCTCTGTAATTTTCAAGTTATGAAAAAATCAGATTTTTAAAATATCAAGGTCATAATATTGTTATTAAAAATGATTTCTGTTTGTGTTTTTCAGCAAAAGAAGCATTTGAAAAGAAGGTATCTCCTATAATAATAGATAATACAAACCTACAGGCATGGGAAATGAAGCCATATGTTGCTTTGGTTGGTACCATATATTGTTAGACATCTATAATAGTGCATATGAAATTGTTGGGTATGTTAATTACATAAACGAATCTCAAGCAGACAGTCCTTAGACTGTCTGTAACTGAGCTTTGTCTAAAAATGAGAAAAGCAGGAATAGTTTTTCCATAAAGCTAAATTTTTCAATTTTCAAGTTCTGAGATTTAATTTTTAAATTCTAAGACTGTTTATTTTTGTTTTTGATGTCTTTTATGAAAAGGTAGTGATATTATAAATTTATGTTTGTGTGTGTGTATATATATTTTTTTCTGTTTTTCTTGTTGCTCTTATTAGGCAGAATAAAAATTTGGTGGTCCGTGTTATTTTCTAAATTTCTTTTGAAATTTTTCTGAGAAATGCAGAATTTTGTAAACTCAGCTACTTTTAGTTATCCAGATTTGCCAGATTCCTTTTATGCCCAGCTTTGATGTCACTTTTTTCAGGAAGTTAGCATTAATTAACTTACTAAAAAGATGAGTTGGTCATCTTTCTGCTTTCATAGCATCCTAGCTTACTTTGTCACAGCATTAAGCACACTGTTTTTATCAGTAGGCCTTGGGTTTGGCTCTGTAAAATGCCAAATAGTAAATATTTTAGGCTTTGCAGACCACATGCAGTCTCTATTGCATATTTTTTTTCTTTTATTTTTAAAGAAACTTTTAAAGTTGTAAAAACTAGTCTTCACTCCTAGGCTGTACAAATATTTGCCGGTGGGCTAAATTTGGCTCTAGGCCATCTATATTGTTCTTGAGGGTAGGACTATTGTTTTATTCATCATTTAATTAACAAGGTATAGCACTATGGTTGGCATAGAGTAAATATATATTCCTTGAGTAATTGATGAATGAAGTGTTTGTGAGTATATGGTATTGATTGGTTTATTCTCCCAGGATTAGCACATGCTTGGCACATGAAAGCTCAAATTCTGCTTCTTTAGTGAGTAAATGTTATACACATCTAGCCTGTACCTCCTTTGCTTTGTCTAGTGCACTTGTACTGTCTTGAAGGTGTGATGCTTCACTTTTCTAAAGAAAATTGTGTCCTTTGAAAGCATTTGTAATTTTACTTCCATGCAGAGGCGGTAAAGGAAATAAAAAGTATTGGGAACTGAAATTTTGTTTGCTTAGGAGTTCTGACCTTAGGAGTTCCTAATTTCTACACTAATCTATTCATCATAGGGTCATGCTTTTCCCCTTAACCTTACTGGCCTTCTCAGTAGGTTTTCCTTGGCTTTCTGCTGTCATCATAGAAAATTCTTTTAACACATTATTTCTCTACATACTGAAGAAAGGCAGCCTCGAATTACTATGTCTGATTTTCATTTAACCTTCTGTGTTCTATATTTTCTTTTTCCTTTTTTCTTATATAATAATTGAAAATATAAAGCTATCTTTTTTCAGTATTGATCCCTTGGCTCTTCCCAACTCAGAAGTATAAGGGACTCGTGCTTGTCATGGAGTACCATACTCTTTTTTTTTTTTTTAATGAAGAAGTAGACATAGGAATTACTGTAGAGAAGGAGGATCATTTTTTGCTTCTTTTAGTGGCAAGATAATGAGAGCTGTGGAGGAGTAGAATAGATGGGCATTAACCATCTATTTTATCTTGACTGTCATTTACAAAAGTAGCTAGGCAGTAAGTTAGGGATAAATAAGGGGCAGTCAAGTATGCTTAGCAGCAGTTGGCAAAACACTACTTTATTTTTATTTTTATTTTTAAAGATTTATTTAGAGAGAAGTGATGGGAGGGGGAAGGAGAGGGAGAGAAACATCGATGGATTGCCTCTCACAAGCCCCCATCTGGGGACCTGGCCCACAACCCAGGCATGTGCCCTAATTGGGAATTGAACTGGCGACCTTTCTGTTCACAGACCGGCGCTCAATCTACTGAGCCCACACCAGCCAGGGCTTATTAATTTGTTTTAAATATATGGATATCTTCCATTTTGGGCTATTATATAACTTAATACAAGTCAGTCAGAATCCTCTCAAGTAATATATTATTAAGATTTTTGTATTGATATGGGAATTGAAAAAGTCTTTATCATCTTTCCTTTTTTATGTATGTGTGTATTTAAAATTAATTTGATCTTATGAGCTACATGGCATCCCTTTAGGTAATTAGAGACCCAGACCAGGCCCTGAATAAGTCATATGAAATTTGGCACTGAGGTGAGGAGAGGAGAGTGAGTAGGCTCATTTCAGGGTGTTATGTCATCACTTACCTCAGTGTCTGGGTTGGCTTTTGGACTTTTCATCAGTAATGACAAAGTAGCATTGATCACTTTTGGCATCTTGTCACAAAACTGGAGGGAACAGTGGTGGGAGACGAGGTCAGAGAGGTCATGGTGGTTGGGGAGATGGTAGGGCAGATTATGAGAGGGCTCACAGATCGACGTAAGGACTTTGAGTGACATGGAAGATGTTTTAGTCTGCTTAGGCTGCCATAGCAAAATACCACAGACTGGCTGGCTTATACAACAGAAATTTATTTTCTTACAGCTCTGGAGGCTGAGAGTCCCAAATTTAGTTCTGGTAGGGTTGGCTTCCTGTGGGTGTTCTCTTCCTGGCTTCTAGATGACCACCTTGCTGTGTTCTCCCATGGTGGAGAGAGTGAGTCCTGTGGTGTCTCTGCTTATGAGGGTCAGGACCCCACCATTTAACCTTAATTATCTCCATAAAGGCCCTGTGTCCTAAATAGCTACATGGTGGGATTTGGGTTTTCACATGTGGGACTTGAGGGGATACAAACATTCAGTCCATAACAGAGGAGTTTAATCAGAGTAGTGACAGGGTCTGACCACTAATAGGATCATTCAATGTGGTGCTGTGTTGAGAACAGACTTGGGTGGGATGGAGGCAAGGATGGAAGCAGTGGGAGTAGCTAGAGGTCTGTAGCGGATAAAGCAAGAGAGCAAGTGGCTCAGACCAATGTGGTAACGGTGGAGTCGACAGTGTGTAGTGAGTAGATTCTAGATATATTTTGAAAGTAGAGCCATCTGAATTTCTTGTTGAGTTGATGTGGATGTGAAAGAAAGAGGAGTCAGGTATGACAAGAGAGCCATTAAGGTTGGTTTTTGGCCTGTGTAACTGGAGCTTGTTATCAACTGAGGTGGAGAAGGGTTCAGGTAGAATAGTTTGGGGGTGTAGGGTAATGGTTTTAAAAAGTTTAGATTTGACTGTGTAAAGTTTGCTGAATAAGGTAGTTGGATCTAGAAGCTTAGAGTTCAGGAGCAAGTTCTAGGTTAAAGATACATATATATATATGTATCTTTATGATATCTTTATGATGGAGTCATAGCATATTGATGATATTTAAAGCCAACAAATGAGGAAGTGAGTGTAGGTCAGAGTAGGGGACCCAAGGACTGAGTCTGGGGCATTCCACTGTGAGAAGAGGTCTGAGTGAAAAGGAGGGACTAGCAAAAAAGATCTCAGTGGGGTAAGAGGAAAAACAATGGTATGTAGTGAAAAGTGTAAGGAGAAGAGAGTGAGGAACTGGGACAGTTGCTGCAAGGGTCCAGTAAGAGAGGACTGAGAATTAACCACAGCACTTTCTCAGCGTGGATGTATTTAATGGTCTTGGTGCCCAGTTTCTGTGGAGTAGCCAATGGGAGTGGGTTTATGAGGAGAGAAATTGGAGACAGAGAATATAGTAATTATTTTGAGACATTTTCCTACAAAGTGGGGCAGGACAATGGGAAGAGGTGGTTTTAAAAAGTTTAGATTTGACTGTGTTAAGTTTGCTGAATAAGGTGGGATTAAGAGTAAAATGGGAGAAATAACTAATATGATGGGATTGATTCAAGAAAGAGGGAAAAATTAATGATGCCTCAGAAAGAGGGGAGAATTTGCTGAATTTCATTATCCTTGAGATGGAGAGATGAGATGGATCTACTTAGTGCCCAAGTGTAGAGCTTGGCTTTTTGGATTATAGTTATATAAAGAATTTTGAAAAATAGAATGAGATATTACTTAAAATAGTTTTCAAATTATAAAAGTCATGCATGCATATGGTAAATATTCAAACCATAAAGAAGAATGCTTAAAAATGTTACTGCCTCAAGGTAGATACTTTCAACAGTACTTTTGAGAGTCTTTCCAGAAATTTTCTATACATGTACAAATGTGTGAATAATCTGCTTTTTTACCCAGCTGAAATTTCTGTACATTTATATTAAGGACCTCGTCTCATTAATACATATGGAATTTTAAAAATTACTGTATAATATTTTCATCATATGGTTGTCCATGCATTTATTTAGGTAGTTTCATAAGCTACTGAATTGTTTGCTGCTTTTTTTTTCTTTGCTATTGCAAATAATGGTGAGTTGGATATCCTGGTGTACATATACCTTTGCGCTCTTACATAAGTATTTATCAGTAGCATAAATTTCTGGAAGCTAATTGCTGGGTCAAAGAGATTGTGCATTTTATCAATTTAACACACTCACCAAAATTAGATAATCTTTTAGGTTATTTCAGTTTTAAAACCCTGTGAATTTGGATACAATGAATTTAATTTCATAGAAGTAATTGTTTTTAAGTGCTTTTGTCTTTTTTGTTTATAGTCTCAAAAACATAAATATAAAGTCCTTTTCCGGGAACCGGACACATGGTGGAAGTTCAAACCAAAGGAACTTGCAAGGTAAACTTAGAGAGTATCTAACATTTTTTTTTTTAATTTCATAGCAATGATAGAAAAATCTACCTAGATTTTTTCCCCTTATAAATAATAAATGAAACAAAATGGATTAAATTGCAGCTGTCATTTAAAAATTGGTAACAAATTTTGTATTGGATATAGGCTTTTTATTTAGTTTATGAAGAATTTGTATCTTTTGTTCCTTTGAGTTAATAGAAAAATTCCAGTTTTATGTGCTTTTAATAAAGTATATATATACGTATATACATATATAATAAAATGATGTCAATATCTGAAGCTAGACCAGACTTTAGGGTTTGGTATACCTGAACATCATACTACTGGGAGGAACAAATTATTATAGCTGCCTAGTGACAGAATACTTGAAGGAAGGAAGGAGTCATAGATGGAAGAGGTAGCAAATGTCTAGATGTTCAGCTGTCCAGATATTTCACCCCCCACCTCTTCTTTATTTGGCTGTTTGACTTGGAAAAAGATGTTACTCAGGACATGGAATAACTAAAGGACAGCCTAATTTTAGTGTATTTACAATGTGTGCAACCATTACTTCAAAAAGAAACCTCCTATCTGCTACCAGTCACTCCTCATTCCTCCCTTCCCTAATCTGCTTTTCTTTCTCTGTGGATTCGCCTGTTCTGGACTTTGCATAAATGGAATCATATGATATGTGGCCTTTTGTACCTGGAATCTTTCACTTAGCATGATGTTTCAAGGTTCATCCATGTAGCATGTATCAGTATTTTATTCCTTTTTATTCTTTTGACACATTATCTGTATAAATAAGTGACATTGACCTACAGGCTTTTCTTCCTTGTCCTGCCTTCTCTGGCTTTGGCATCATGGTTTTACGTTTGTAAAATTAGTGGGGAAGTATTTCTTTTTCTCTTGTATGAGTTTATGTAAGTTCGAACATTTGATAAAATTTACTTATGAAACTATTTGGATCTGGTGTTTTCTTTCTGAGAAGGTGCAGTTGAAATTTTTTTGGTATTGTTTATTCTATTATAGTTGTTCCAATTTTTTTCCCTTTTGCCCTCCTCCACCCAACCCATCCCTCTTGCCCATGGTCAATCCCCTCTCTGTTATCTATGTCTATTAGTCATTCATAGGTGTTCTTTGACTAATCCCTTCCCCTTCCTTCCACCATACCCCCTCACTCTTCCCCTCCTATAGCTATCAGTCTGTTCCATGTTTCTGTGTCCCTGGTTCTGTTTTTCTCATTAGTTTATTTTCATTAGATTCCTGAAAATTTTTGTATTTAATTTTGGTTTCATTATAGATTTTTCATCTGGAAATTTCCTTCCACATGACATTCATCTTTTAGGATTCTCTTTACAGAGGAGGCTTGCTTCAGAACTCCTTTAGTTTTTTCTTGTCTGGGAAGCTCCTTATCTGCCCTTTGATTCTAAAAGATATCTTTGCTGGGTATAGCATTCTTGGCTATAGATCCCTGCATTTCATGACTTTGAATATTCCTTGCCAGTCTCTTCCAGCCTGCAAAGTTTCTTTTGAGAAATTAGCTGACAGTCTAATGGGAACTCCCCTGTAGGTAACTAACTGCTTTTTTCTTGCTGCTTTTAAGATTCTCTCTGTATCTTTAACTTCTGGCAATTTAACTGTGTGTCTTGGAGTTGGCCTCTTTGCATTTGTCTTGTTTGGGACCTCCTGTGCTTCCTGGACTTGCATGACTATTTCCTCCACTAAATTAGGGAAGTTTTATTTCATTATTTTTCCAATAATGGAAAATACTTACATTTCCAATTTCTTGCTCTTTTTCTTCCCTGTTGGGCACCCATAAGATGTGAATGTTGGACCTCTTGAAGTTGTCCTAGAGGCTGCTTATACTATCCTCATTTCTTTGGATTCTTTTTTCTTCTTGTTGTTCTCATTGGTTGTTTTTTTGCTTCCTTATGTTCCAAATCACTGATTTGCTTCTCGGCTTCAATCTATTGTTGTTTCCCTATAGGAAACTTTATTGTTGTAAAGTGCTCTTTATTTCAGTTGTATCCTTTGTTTCTGACTGGATCTTTTTTATGCTGTTGAGGTCCTCACTAAGTTCCTTGAGCATCCTAATAACCAGTGTTTTAAACTCTGCATCTGATTGCTTATCTCCATTTTGTTTAGTTCTTGTTCTGGAGTTTTGATATGTTCTTTCATTTGGATTATGTTTCTTTGTTTCCTCATTTTTGGCAGCGTCCCTGTGTTTGTTTCTATGTATAAGGTAGAGCTGTTATGACTGCGTCTTGGTAGCATGACCTAATGTAGCAGGTGTTCTTAGGGTCCAGTGGCACAGCCTTCCCTATCATCCAGGCTGACTACTCGAGATGTGCCCTTTGTGTGGGCTGAATACACCCTCCTCTAGTAGTTGAGCCTTGGTTGCTGTTGGCAGGTCAGTGGGAGGGATTTACCTGGGCCAGTCATCTGCAAGGATTGGCTGTGACCACTGACCACCAATCTCCGTCCTCTGTGGAGGATCAGCTGTGTAGAGGCAGAGTGCTGGTCCTCTGATGTGGCCTGTAGCTGTCCATTGGGTGTGCAGGCCCTGGGATATCTGGGGTGGTGCAGGCCCAGGTCAGCACCCACCACTATTTTGCCCAGGGCACCATGCCCGAGCTATAAATAGACCACTCTGAGATGGCAGCTACCTATGCTGGGCGTGGAGATTCCCAGAGAAAGCCAACCTGTGAATTTAGGCTGGCTGTTGCTAGTGCCATGTCTGGTGCCACTTAGCAGGAAGTACGGGGGGAGTCTGGGGGCTCACTGAGGCCAGCTGTTGCTTGTTTGAGAGGATTTAGAAAGTTTTGAAGCATGAGCCAAGACCAACCATTCATATGGAAAAGCTACCGTTAACAGCTATAAGTTGGGCATTAACAGCTGTAAGTTAGGCTGGAGGATCTCTAGGTTGGGGGCAAACTGTTAGCCATATTGATGGAGTCTCAGATATGGCAACCGCCTCCTCGCTCTGTGGTTCTGTGGCTCTGTGGCTCAGTGGGGGTAGGGCTCAGAAAAGGGACAGTGGCTTCTGCCCGCTTTTCTGTCTTGGAGAAAGCTGTCCCCTAGCCCTTGCCTTGATGCCAGACACTTCAGTTCCTCCCTGTATGCCACTGGTTCCTTTGAAACTGCTATCCTGGTGCTGGAGCTCAGATGGAGTTAGTCTGATTCGGCCTGTATGGGTCCTTTAAGAGGAACTGCTTGGGACTCCAATAGTTTGTTCAGCCGACACAGTCCCTACTGGTTTTTGCAGCCAGGAATTATGGGGACTTATCTTCCTGGCACTGGAGCCCTAGGCTGGAGCTGGGACTCCTTGCTCCTGAGATATCCCTCCCAAATTTTTATCCATGTGGATGTGGGACCAGCTCGTTCCACATCTCTGCCACTCCTACCAGTCTGGATGGATGTGATTTCTTTCATTCTGCAGTTGTCATACTTCCATTCAGTTTGATTTGTAATGGTTCTGAGTGACAGTTGTTCTATAATTTAGTTGTAATTTTGATGTGGTTTTGTGAGGAGGTGAGCTATATTTACTTATGCCATCATCTTGACCAGAAGTCTGAGGTCTTATTCTTATGGAGGTTTATTGTTTTTGTTTTTGCAGAGCTTGGGAATAACTTCTTTTAAAGTTACTAGGATCTGCTCTTTTTTTCTAAGTTGGTCAAGAATGTTTGGAAAAGATTAAAAAAACGATAATTTAAGACATCCCGAATAAAATGAAAATTAGATTCAAATAGTATATGTTGTTATAATAAACCAGCTTTTTTATTTTATATATTATAAATATATTATTGTTTTTTATGGCATTATATGTTCTGATATGTTTAACAGCTTAATTACTAGTATCTCTTTTACCCTTACCTTCCCTGAAATTTTTAGGCGTAATATTCATGGAGTAAGCAAAGAAAAAATAACAAGAATGTTGGAACATTATCAACGTTTTGTTTCAGTGCCAATAATAATGAGTTCTTCGGTGCCAGAAAAAATTGAACGTATTGAGTTACGTGCATTTTCTTTTGAGGACCGAAGTTTTAGGTAGGTTAAAGTCCCTATGTACAGATTTTCAATTTAAAACATAATTTTTTAAAAATAAAATTTTGAAGCTTGTAAAATTACTGCCAGATATGTTGTAGGGCTTATGTATAGCCTTACCTGAAGCAGGATATATGTGTGTGATGAGCAGGAAAAGAAAAGTTTATTTGAGTGATGAGAGTTGTTTAGTTGTCCTTAGGGTTTTGTGGGTCCATGTTTATACTATCTTAATTATGTAACTTCCTGCTATTCTAGTTGTTATCTGTTACCTTATCTTCTCATTGTTGTTATTTGTATATGATCACATCACTTAACTTCCTTAGGTCATAGTAAAAATACTCTTTCAAGCTAGTATCATAAATGAGTAAAGAAGAATCTTAAATATATAGAGAGGTCTGAGTTGCCTATATTTTATGATGGGAAGGGATGGAGAGGTTCCATTAAAAAGGAACTGGGAGTTGGGAAGAGGAAATTCATAAATGCCCTTTCACTGAGGAGCATTGTTGCAAAGTGGTGAAGAACATGGGCTGGTTCTTAAACCTTATTTCCTGGCTTCAAATCCCATGGTTTTATAATATGTAACTATAAAATGACTCTGTACTTTAGTTCTTTATTTCTAAAATGGGAGTAACAACACTTTGCTCATGGGATCTCATAAGGATTATGAATTAACACTTGTAAAGGACTTAGAATAGCATCTGGCATATGGAAAACTCAGTGCTAGTTGAGATTTTAGTAGGAAGGCTTCATGGGAGAGGTGGGACTTTGAGAGCTCCTGCAATAAAGAAGGAGGGGAAGGAAGATGAGTTGGCAAACTGAACAAGGAAAAAGCGCTACAGTTGAAAGTAATGATCAAGCAAAAGTACTCTGAGTCTGAAATTAACATTAAGGATGGTTTTTAAAAATTTAACAAGTGACAGCTCAAATGGGATCTCTTTTTCCCACCTTTTATTTCTCTTAACTGCAAATCATGTTGGTTGACTCTTTGTGACTTTGTAAATGAAGCTTAAGCGTTTTCCTTGGTAGCAAATGACAGGTAGGTAATATACAGGCAGACCTAGTTTCACATTATGTTAAGCTTAAATAGGTTAAAGGAGCCAGGGAGGTGGGGTCTTCTGGGAATAAATTTAGAAACTTAACTTTAATGTTTATGCATAAAAAAACATCTTAACTGAAAACCTCATGCTTATTATTCAGTTCAAAGAAAGTTTTAGTGCTTCCTATATGCCAGAGATTTTGCTAGGTGTTGTGGTTACAACAGAGGGATGTGTTCATAGTGTTTTATGGAAAGACCAAGATTAGCTTTTATAATTTTAATGTAGTATATTTCTAGAATTTTTAGAATAAATAAAGGTTAAGTGTCCTGTCTTTCAGTTGAATGCTGCTTTAATTTAAATCATAAGATTAATGGTAACATTAAGAGACTGCCTTATAATACTTAAAAAAATCTTACAGCCCAAGAGACAATGAAGACATTACCTCTGAAAAAGAAGAAAATATTTTATCCTCATCTTTGAAGCACATAGAGTTAATTGAAGAGAAGAAACTTGACCTGACCAAAGAAACTGTGTTACCTGAGCATGTTACATGTCTCCCTAATGCAGATTTAAACAAAGGAAGAAAAGAAATAAGTGGTATGAATCTTGACAGTCAGAGTGCTTTCATTCAGGAAGTTCCAGACATGTATTTTTCTGATTCTGAAAGCAAAGTACGTGTAACAGACAAAAGTGAAAAAGAACGAGTAGAAATGGCTTCTGAAAAAGAGTATAGTAAAACTGATGCAGATGGTTTTGTAGAGAGAGCGTCACCGAGTATTAGCTATGGTGAAAATAATAAAGACGACTGTGATCTTTCAAATGCTATATCACTTCAGAATGAAAACTTCTCATCTGGTGAAATATTGGAAGAAAGAGCAATGGTAAAGAAAAAAGCCTTTGGAAAACAAAAAAACAAGTCACCTTTGGAAAAGTTCCCGAGACATGAACTATCAAATTTTGTTGGTGATTGGCCAGTTGATAAAACTATTGGTCAGAGGACAAAAAGGAGTCGAAAAACTGAAAAAGCTTCATCTGTACAAAGTGACAAAAAGTATAATCACCCTCCATCATGCAAAGTATTAGATAATAGTCTATCGGTGAATATAGATCATATCCAGCAACCAGGATCTCCATATGAAAGTGTAGAGGATGACAAGTCACAGTGTGATGATGCTTCAGAATCTTTCAGTAACTGTAACTATGACACTTACAGAAATACTGAAAACAACTCATTCAACATTGTGGGCGACTGGCCTTCACCTGAGTCTTTAGCTCAGAGAGAGCACAAATCACGAACGCGAAAGGCCGGTATAAATGCACCCAACCTAGAATTTGGGACTAATGACATTATGAATGAAATACCCTTATACACAGCACATGAGGCCTGTTGGGGCACAAGCCCTGAAGAACTAAAAACGTTGGGTAGCTCTATTCTAGGAAGATCTGAAATGCTATCCAGTGAAATAACCTGTGAGAATAAGACTTGTCCAAGTAAAAGGATTGATGGGCAACACACATTGTCTCTTACTTTTCCCAGCAGTGTTCCAACTATTCCTGGAGCAGTAAGGCCACAAACTTTAGCTGAATATCCAGAAGGAACACCTAAAGAAGTCCCTGGTATAGAAGTAGGCATATGTACCCAGACTGAACCACAGGATTTTGCTCTCTTATGGAAAATAGAAAAGAATAAAATTAGTGTTTCAGATTCTGTGAGAGTATTATCAGGAAGATTAGATGGATTTAAACCGAAAGCCTTCAATATTAACACAAACTTAGATATTCAGGAAACAATTCCATATAGGGTAATGCATGATAAAAGCACGTTTGTTGAAGAAAGTGAGCTTACCAATGCTGATGAATCTGAAAATCTTAACATTCTTTGTAAATTGTTTGGATCCTTTTCATTAGAAGCCCTAAAAGACTTATATGAGAGGTGTAACAAAGATATTATTTGGGCCACAAGTCTTTTGTTGGATTCTGAAACTAAGTTATGTGAGGATACTGAATTTGAGAATAACCAAAAGTCATACGATGAAGCACAAGTTGGGCCATTTTCTCTGGGATTAAATTTGAAGGAAATTATTAGCCAAAGAGGACCCTCAGAGAGTTCTAATTCTTCTGTGCCAGAATTTAGCCATGGGATTGGTATCACTAACACTACCGTACAGTCTACCTGTGATTCAGAAAAGGGAAACCCAGAGCAGGCAGAAATAAGCACTGTAACTACTGAAAAACCTGGATTAATAAGTGTATTTCCTAATGCCACTACAGAGCTAAAGAATATTAATGAAGTGCTTCCTAATAATCAGGCAGAACTTTCAGGTTTATTTAACATTAACCAGTCTTTTTCAGGTACTGTAAATGTTATCCCTGCTCAAGATGTGAGTGAAATGGAGAAGAATCTAGAAATCACAGAAATTGGAGACAGTATACATTCTTTGAATTTTTCTGATGTATTAAACTCTGTATCAAGCACTTCAAATCTTGGATTAAATGAAGAAGTTTATTTTACTGATTCTTGTGAAATAAAGAAACATGAAAATTTTCCAAAGGATTATGTAAAATTTTCAAACACAGAAGAATTCATGAATGAAGATGAACAGGAAATGGAAAAAATTCTAATGGCAGGGAGTACTTTGCTAGCTGGAGTTAGTGAAGAAGATAAAACTGAGATGTTGGATCCCACGCCAGTGATGGCCAAATCCCTTACCATAGACTGTCTGGAATTGGCATTACCCCCTGAACTGGCCTTTCAGCTCAATGAATTATTTGGCCCTGTTGGTATTGATTCAGGTAAGGAAAAAGTAAATTACCTACATGTGTGTCTTTATATGAATAGAATGTAGATAGTTCTGTTTCAATTTAAAAATTATTTCATATGTTAACTGAAATGTAAAAGTAATTTCTGTTGTTTACCTTATTTTTGATGCTGTGTGTTTGCAGTGGATTTTTTAAAATGTAATTTGAAGAAATAGGGAGTATTTATGTGGAGTTTGTGTTCATCCTGTGCATACACTGAAAGTTTTCTGTGGTATTTACTGCATACTTGTTTACACACATGGGCCTTTTTGAACCCTTTGGTGCTACTCCAGATCCATTTAAGGCAAGATTAATTTCTTAGACAACACTTACTGAAAAGTCTTGACTAATGGAAATGAATAAATTAAGTTTATTTAGAATAATGGACACAACTTAATATATGAAGCATTGTATGATTACAGCAGCCAAGAAGTGTGAAAATAATGACATATTACATATATAAAAATATTCCAAGAGAACTAGAATCATAGGTTAGTAATTAATAATATAAATTAGTATTATGATGCATAATGTGGTTGAGTATGTTTCCTGCAAATGTATGGGTAATGATTATATTTTCTTTTCTTTTTTCCCCCTTATAAGGGTCTCTAACAGTTGAGGATTGTGTGGTTCATATAGATCTGAATCTGGCTAAAGTGATTCATGAGAAATGGAAAGAATCTGTAATGGTTGGTAGGCTTCTTTTTATAAAGAGCTCCTTTTGTATCCATTTTGTCACCTTCACTCTTCAATGAAATTGTTATATGAAAGAGTTCTGTTGAATTTTGACTTCGAGAGAGAACAAACTTTTATGACTTAATAGATTACTGATTTTTACCCCTTTTCAGTATTTTATTTCTAGACTGGTTAAATTATATAATTAATGATGAAACTCAATATGTTGATTTTTTAAAAGAAAAAGTCATAGTGTTTGCTCCCTAAATTAAAGACTTGCAGTACTCATTGATTAAATTTCAAAAACAAAAATACAGTGTAACAACTCGGTAATGATTAATTAAATTTCAAAAACATTAAAGAAATACAGCGTACCAAGTCTAAGGAGAAAAATACAGATTTAGTCATACTTTATAATTTTATTTATCTATTTTTACTGTTTTACTTAGATTTTAGCAAAAAGTGATAATTTTACAAGGAGAGATGATTTCTAGAGAAAAATAATATAATCTTGTTTTCTAATGCAAACAAGATTATACCAGTACTCCTTTGCCAATCCCCTGTTCTGTATTTGTGTTTAGGAGCGACAAAGACAAGAAGAGGTATCCTGTGGCAGGTTTATGGGAGGTAAAGCCCATAGTTTTTACTTCTAATGATCTTGCCTTGACATTGTAACTTGATGTATGTGTGTATGAATTTTAACTCATTTCAAGCATACTTCCACAAAATGTTACTCAGGAATTTTGATTTGCAAATAAAAGTTATTTAAAAATCGTTTTATTTTTATAATGAAGAAAAAAGACCCTATCTGTAATATTGTTTAGCTTTCATGAGTGCTGTGGAACATGTAAGATGTGCTCTAATACATATAGTCCATGTGTTTCCCGTTAAGATTCTTCTCTGAATGAAAGAAAACTTTTCTGGCTTGAAAGCAGTAAAAGTATTCACGTGGTTAATTGAGAGCATCACTGAAATGTTACTTGATTATTCAAAATTTTTCTTGATGTTACTATTATTGGAGCAGAAAAGTCAGCCTGCTTTTTTGGTACATCTGCCAAGTTGAAAATACTTGATCCCGGAAGACTTCTCTTTTATAGCATTGTCCTCAGTGATTAGTACAGAGTGGCAGTCCTGTAAGGGTCTCCCTTTCATGTGTGAATTCCTCCGTATACTTTTTTCCACTCCCTACTGGGACTGCAGGTTGAAAATTCTCAGGATGTGCTTTAATTCAGATCTGTGCTCATTTTGTATTAAGAGCTGAAGCTGTTTGAGAGTAGAGGTTCCCAAAGAGTATCAAGAGTTGTGTGAATGACACTATCCACTGTTTTTTCACTTTCCAGGAAAGCAAAGGAATGTATCAGAATGTGTTGATATCCCTTTGAAATGATGACATGTTACACATTGTGGTGAACTTCTTAGACTGTTAAGTCCTTTCCTTATGTTGGGAATTGTTTGCTCAGTTTTCATTGGGTGCCTCCAGTGGGTTGATTACAGATTTGCCAAAATCCTGATCTGTTCAGTCCTTGGAGTGGCTGGACAGAGCTGACCAGAGCTGCTCTAAGTGGTAACTTTGAGCTGGCTGCAACTTCCTGTGCTTACCATTGCATGTGTCACTATTTCCTGTGTGTCCATGTGGTATGAGAAAGAGTGGGGAGCATTGAGTTGATTTACAGTGATACTCAGATCATGACTCATTAGAAATGTTCCTACATTTACACATCATTTCTTGCTCACAGTTGTGTAAAGATGAATTTGAAACTTCAGAGTTGCATTATGTTTATAAGCTAAAAGTAAAAAAACCATGTTTCCTTGGTCTCTCTGAGGTAGATATAACAATGTATAATGCTTAATTTGTGTATTTTGTTGTTGTTGAGGGTCTGACACTATTTGTACTGCTTTTGTAGATCCTTCCATGGTTGGGCATATTGGTCTTGATAATACTGAACAAAAATCATCTCAGAGAACAGGCAAAAAATTACTGAAGACTTTAGCAGCATCTCAGATGCTACCCTTATTGGATCATTGGAATACTCAGACTAAAAAAGTATCACTCAGAGAAATAATGTCAGAAGAAATTGCCTTACAGGAGAAATATGATTTGGTATGAGTTAGTATAAATATTAAGTCTTTGTCTCTGACTCTATATTGATTATGTATGTTTACTTTATGATTTTCATTTGATTTTTTTTGTAGTCTGGAATCTGTTTTTAACTTGATTGAAGTTAATGTTAAAATTAAAAAATGTTTTAAACATAGTAAAGTTGGAGGTTTTTGCTTCTGGGACATTAGTTGATACTCTGTAACAGTAAACCAGTCTATGTTAAATCCGTTGTTTTAGATTTAATTTTTCAGGTGATTGAGCTGCATAGTTCTTAGCATTTTAACATTTATATAATTTTTAAATTCTGTAAACATGAAAGAAATTTTTTATTTAAAGATAATTTCATTCATAAATTAGTAATAGGAAATGTTTCCTTTTCTATTAAAGAAGTGTCCATCTTTGAAACAAAAGTTTTTAGAGAAAGTTTTAGAAACAATAATTTGAATTAAAAAATATTTACCCTTATCTAACTTTTTAGTTAAACAAGTTCAAACAAAAATATCATTTCACTTTGAACTTTATATTTTTTTTTTTTGTATCTAATTATATAAAGCTATAAGTGAAATTGGTTTCCTTTTCTTCTTAGGCATTTGTTCTTCTTAGCCTTTTTTGGAATTCTGCAGATTAGTATTAGAGGATTTAAAAATCAGAAGAGAAAAGGCCTGAAAGGTTATTTAGTCCAATTCTTAAGGAGGAAAAAAAAACCTCTTAGATGGTGATCTTAATACTTTTACTTTCTTTCTTACTTATTTGAATGCCCAAAGGTACACCTTTATATTTGGTTGAAATACATAGAATTGATACATAAGAAGAACGATGGGATTATTCTGCCTTTATATTTATTTTCTCTAGTTACCCTGATAATTAAGTTGGAAACATGCATTCTCATTTTTGCATTATTTTATATAATCCAAGGAACAATCCTATCTTCAGTAGGATTTTATAATTCAGTGTTCAAATATCCTTTTCAATTTATATATGTAATAAATTAGACATGGATTTTCTTAAAAAAATAGGGAAAGCCTAGAACTTATGCTCAAATGGTGTGACACTTTTTTGAAATGCCATTTTCCACTACTGAAACATATTTACGGTTCTAACGTGCTTTTTAACCTCGCAGTGTAATAAGTGAACAAATGAATACTTCCCAACCTAATGCACTTTTTTCCCTTATCAGTAATTTTTCCTTGTCTTTGTATGGGCTGGGTAATAGAAGCTCTATTCTTTTGGTCCCAAGGACTCCTGAGGTAGAGCCCCAGTAAGAGAATTTTGTGATACTTTCTCTGTACTTTTTGTCCCCAGAGGAGAAATACACTTTGTATTTTTTTAAAAGCAAAGAATATGAAATAAACTTTAAGCATAGTGTATGAATAGAGTAATTAATTGTGTCATGAGTTTTCAGTTTTTGAATTTGAAGTTTCAAAACTCTACAACCTAATAGATTGCTAATAAATGCGATCACTGAATATTTTAGTAAATTCAGATTATAATGCATATTTTAAGTAAAACATGAACTATTTTTAATTCTTGAGGTGGCTGTTTCTATCACCCTGGTGACATATGCTGTGATCAGCTTTATCCGTCTCTTCTTGCACTGGTCAGATGGTCACCTACTGTGGTTCCTCTTTCATTGTTATTTGGTGTTATGTAAATGGCCCAAATATGGTTAGGCTTCAAAACCGGGAACTGTTCTAGGATTGTCCTAGATTTATGTAATTTTTATATTTAGGAATTTTCAGAGTGGCCTTTGAAGTTTTATAGGAAGTTATTTTTCAGACATTAGGAACTTTGTAGCAAACAAAAATGTTTAGTTACATCACAATGTCAACAAACTGTCTTAGAGTTAGAAATTACTTTAAGAATATTAACCATAACCCTAGGTTAGGATTAAAGGAGCACATTTTATAGAAGTTCCTTTTGGTTTGGCAATTTGAAGAGGCCCAAATATGACTTCTGAAAAAATTAACAATTAGTAACAACTCTCATAACAGTTATTTTGAAGTAAATATGCTTATGAAACTTAAAAATTGTGAATTTTAAGATTTTATGTCAACCTGAATTTGCAACTTATTTGTACATTGTAGTTTCTGCCCATTGAGGAGAATATGTTTTTGAGGACGTTGTTCAGAGCATCACACAGTGTCCCTTTTATGAGGACCCATGGGAGAAATTTCTCTCAGGTCTCAGTACCAGAAAAAGCTGTACTTCTCCTGAGCAACTGGTTTGTTTTTACTTTATGGACACTGAGAATCTTTGTTTCTCCCTTTGCTTTGGCCACTAAGAGGCTCAGAACTGAATTTGTGGCCCACCTTTAGCAAATGTACAGGATTTTGTGGCATGCATTTATATACTAATTTTACCTGCTAGCTTTATTCTGTATTCTTACCTTTATTTTCTCTACTCTCTGACTTCTTCATTTATTTATATCCTGTTTTATATAATATGGTTGAATGTGTTGGGTGTGTATATGTGAGAATATGTATGTATATATTTATATATACATGCACGCATGTGTATGTGTGATTGTGTGCATATGTATATTTATGAGCAGCTTCAAATACTTTGTAAAAATAGGATATAAATAAATAGTGCAAGAATACTTAAAGTACTAATTTCAGCCTTTAATCAGTGAAGAAAGTCTGTGATTGCTTTTAAATTATTAGTCTTTTTGCAACAAAATAACCATGCTTTTGGATCAGCATAATTAGTATTAAAATTCAATTTTAAGGATTTTTTTTTTATCTTTCTGTTTTGTTTTAGAAAAGGGAGCCACTTATGTTTGAAAAAGATTGTGCCACTAAACTAAAGGAGAAGCAGCTCTTTAAGATATTTCCAGCCATTAATCAAAATTTTCTAGTGGACATTTTCAAGGACCACAAGTGAGTGCTAGAAGGATTGTCCGTAGTTTGTACTGTGATGTCATTGAAAGCATGTGTTACACATTTTATCTGGTATTTTTCTGTGAACAGAAATAATATAGGTATATTATAAATCACTTAATGCAATGTACTCCTACATAATATAGAAAGTGAGCAGTTTCTGGCCATTAGTTTATATGCCTCCTTAATTTTTTCTTATATAGCAATTGTGCACATACATACGTACCTCTTTGTGTCTACATGCAGGTATATTTCACCAAAAAAGAGGTTGTGTTTTATGTACTGTTTTGTAGTATTTTGCTGGTATTTATTTTTCCTGTTTATACTTAGTGATCTGCTCTTTTCTTTTTAAAGTCTACATAATATTCCATGGTATTCTTCAAGTGATTTCTTAAATTACTCAGATTTATTTAAATAGGCTCCTAGTTACGGACTTTTTGACTATAAGAAAAATTGGAAACTGTGTTGCACTGACCATCCTTGAGCAACATACATTTTTGCTTATGTAGGTGAAAGCTACTGTAGGGCTAGTTCCTAAAGGTGAAATTGCTGGTTCACTGCATTTTGGATTTAAAATTTTTATAGCTATGCCAAATTTCCTTTGGTAAAGGCTTTCTGTGTTAGTTATATGTACTGATAGTGTAACCTGCCCTGGATAATAAGAATCTTTAAAAATTTTGCCAATCTGATGGGAAAAAATCTTGTTTAAATTTTTGTTTTCCTAATTATTAGTAAGGTTGATTTCTTTTTCTATTAATTGCTTGGTTTTTGTCTGTTTTTCTTTTGGTTTATATTTCTAGATTTGTGAAAACTCTTTATGTATAGTAATCTTTGTCTGTTAATGCAGATTATAATTATTTTTCCTGCTCTGATATTTACCTGTTAACCCAGTGTAGTCATTTTGGTCATATACATGTTCTACTTGTAATGTTTTATCAGAAAATCTTTTTCTTTATTGTTTCTGAGTTTTAACATCTTTAGGAAGTCTGTTCTATACCACTATTTTATAAATACTTTCTTCAGAATTTTTAATTGTTAAATATTCTTAATTTATCTAGCATTTTAATGTGTATGGTATGAAGTAAAGGTTTGTTTTTCCAAATGATTAACTGGATGAATACATCATCTTTACCCACTGATATTAGATATAGCACTAATATTTACTGCATTCCCAAATGTACATTTTCTTTTTCTTTTTTTACCAACATTTGCTATTTACTTTAAAGTATTTTATTTATTAATATATTTTATTGATTATAGTTGTCCCCGTTTTCCCACCCACCTTTGCCTAGTACCTCCGTTCCCTCGAGCAATCCCCGCTCTTAGTTCATGTCCATGGGTCATGCATAGAAGTTCTTTGGCTACTCCATTTCCTATATTCTTCTTAACATTCCCTCTCTGTATTTGTACCTCCCAATTTGTACTTCTTAATTCCTGACCCTTTTCTCTGATTCTCCTCCTTTCCCCTCCCAGCTGATAATCTTCCAAATGACCTCCATATCTATGATTATGTCCCTCTTCTGCTTGTTTGCTTGATTTGTTTTTCAGATGTAGTTGTTGATAGTTATGCATTTGTTGCCATTTTAATGTTAATAGTTTTGATCTTCTTTTTCTTATATAGTTCCCTTTAACATTTCATATAATACTGGCTTGGTGATGATGAATTCCTTTAGTTTTACCCTGCCTGGGAAGGACTTTATCTGTCATTCAATTCTAAATGATAGCTTTGCCGAATAGAGTAATCTAGGTTGTAGGTCTTTGGTTTTCATCACTTTGAATACTATTTGCCAGTCCCTTCTAGCCTGCAAAGTATCTTTTGAGAAATCAGCTGACAAGTCTTGTTGGGAACTCCTTTGTAGGTATCTGTCTACTTTTTTCTTGCTGCTTTTAAGATTCTCTCTTTATCTTTAACCTTTGGCATTTTAATTATGATGTGTCTTGATGTGGTCCTCTTTGGGTCCCACTCGTTTCGGACTCTCTGTGCGTTCTGGACTTGTATGTCTATTTCCTTTTCCAAATTAAGGAAGCTTTCTTTCATTATTTTTTCAAATAAGTTTTCAGTTTCTTTCTCTTCCTCTTCTTCTGGAATCCCTGTGATTCCGATGTTGGTACGTTTGGAGGTGTCCCAGAGGCTCCTTATACTATCCTCATTTTTTTGGATTCTTTTTCTTCTTGCTGTACTGATTGGATGTCTTTTTCTTCCTTATGTTCCAAATCGTTGATTTGACTTCCGGCTTCATCGCCTCTACTCTTGGTTCCCTGTAAATTGTTCTTTATTTCACTTAGTGTCTTCTTCATTTCTGATTGGATTATTTTGATGCTGTTGAAGTACCCACTGAGTTCCTTGAGCATCCTTATAACAAGTGTTTTGAACTCTTCATCTGATAGGTTGCTTATCTCCATTTCATTTCTTTTTCTGGAGTTTTTTTCTGTTCTTTTATTTGCACCATATTTCTTTACCTCCTCAATTTGGTAGCCTCCCTGTGTTTGTGTATCAGGTAGAGCTGCTTTGATTCCCTATCTTAGTAGTGTGGCCTATTGTAGAAAAGGCCCCTCTAAATTTTGTGGGGCAGAGCTGTAGGTAATTGACAGACAGGGGCAACCTGTTTCACTGCTTTGTGGCTCTGTGTGAGGGAAGGCTCAGAGTGGGGACAGTACCACTGTCTGGTTTCTGGAGATTGCTGGGAGGAAGCTGTCTTCTAACATTCACCCTGTTGCCAGTCACTTCACTTTCTCCCCTCCTCCCTATGTGCCACTTGTGCCCTTCAAGCTGTTGCCCTGGTGCTGAATCCCAGAGTGGGTGAGTCTGCGTAAGTCCTAAGTCAGTTGTGGGCCCTTTAAGAGGGGTCTGTTGAGAATCCCTTAGTTTCTTCTGTTGCCCCAACACCCACTGGGTTTTACAGCTAGAAGTTATGGGGACTTATTTTCCTGGTGCTGGAACCCTGGGTTGGGTGATCTGGTCTGAGGCTGGGATCAGGTACTCCTCTGAGGTGTCACTTCCAGTTTTTATCCAGCGCATGTGAATGTGGGACAGCTGGTTTCGGCCGCCTCTCTGTGCCTCCCTGTGCGTCTCTGCACCTCTCTGCACCTCTCTATGCCTCTGCATCTCTACCCCTCCTACTTGCCTGGATGAATGTGGCTTCTTTAAATCCTTGGTTGTTGGACTTCCATACAGCTCGATTTTCTGACAAATCTGGGTGATATTTGTTTTGTAGCCTAGTTGTAATTTTTCCTGTAGTTGTGCATGAAGGTGAAGTGTGTTTATGCCTCCATCTTGACTGGAGCTGTTCTTTAAAATATTTTAATTCTAATGGGTATGATATGGTGTCCCATTGTGTTTTTAAAAAATATTTAAAAAATTTTAAATTACAGTTGACATATATTAGTTTCAGGTATATAATATAATGACTAGATATTTATATAATGTATGATAAGATTACACCAATACGTCTAGTACCCATTTGACACCATACATACTTATTACAATATTATTGACTATATTTCTTATGCTATACATTTTCTTTTAAAGACTCTTTGATTCCATTGAACTATTTGTTTGGGCCTAGATTTCCACCATATTATTTTAATTGTTGTAGCGTTATAGTGTGTTTTGATGTTTGGTACATTAGGAATGCTTCTGGTTTGAATAATACACATTTTTGTTCTTATATATTTCTTAAATTCTCATTTTAGCTAGAGTTTTAAATAGGTGCCTTTTTAAGAGTCTTTTGAGAGTATAATGTAAATTTTTTCCTTTATTAGCATATTTCATGTCAATTACAATAATAGATTTTTGGAATAAAATGTACTTTACCTTTGGATTTTTATTTAATTCAGTAAAGGAATTGACCTCAGGATCTTTGCAACAGCAATTAAGTGTGATTACTCTTCCCGTGCAATTTGACAAGACTACTGTTTTTCTCTGTGCACTGGAAAGTTTGAATAAATTAGTACCTTGAATGTTCTGGGATTGTGCCTTTTCAGGAAGAAAGTCTTTAGAACCTTTCACTGTCTTTTTAAGTTTATTGCTTATATTCAGATGTTTGCTTTTTCAGTCTTTTCTGGTAATTTGTTTTGTGGAAACTCATCAGTTTTACTTTAGTTTTCAGGTTTATTATTGTTAAGTGGCATATAATACTTTTATAGTTAAAAACATTATTTTGTAATTGATCAACTCCTTTTTCCCCACTAACATTCTTCTCTTCATATTTTCTGTTTTTGCTGTTTATTAGATTGGCCCATTTAAAGAACAAGTTCTTGGTTTATTGATCCAAGATTTTTATTTTATGTTCTCTAATCATTGTTATTTTATTTTTGATGATTCCTTTTTATTTTTGAGGTTTCTTTCTCTTAAAATATGTTGATAATGTTTTAAACTGGTTAGTTTGTTTCCATTTAGTCTTAACACATTTAAGGGTATGAGGTTTTTCTTTGTATAATATTTTGATTTTGATATATAGTATTTTCATTTTCATTATTTTCTCAATAATCTCTAATTCAGTTCAATTTTCTTATTTATCCAAGAGTTTTTAATTTTCTAAATGGATTGATGGCTTCGATAGTGGTGGTAGGGAGAGGGTTATTATTTATTTTGTTTTGTTGTGTTGGGGTACAAGAATGACCTGGAGAGTTCTACTTTTTGGAATTTGAGATTTTCTTTTGTGATATAATACTATTAGTTTTTATAAATATTACATGAAAGTGCTTTTGAAAAAGAATAATCTCTTATTCTCTGCTGAGTATGCAGAGTTCTAAGTATGTCACTTAAATCAAGTTTTTAATGGTATTATACCAATCCACAATTCCCTGTTTTTTTTCCCAAATAACAAGCAAACATTTATTTAGAAAGTCAGAGAGAGTGAGTGCGCACTCCCTATTTATTTTTTGCTACCTAACCTGGTATTTTCTTAGTTATGTGTTAAAATCTCTCAAGGGGCTGGGAGTTAGGGGTGTGGTGCTGACATATGGCAACTCTCTCCTATGGGAACCTGGGGCAAGATGACTTGATGTGAAGCAACCCAGAGTTCGGGTTCCCTAGGCAAGGTACAGGGGCGAGTGAGTTCTCCTTGGGAATACCCAGTGTGGTTGGTTGGTCAGGCCCCTCAGGGTATTGCCCCTAATTGCCTGCCAACAGCTGGATAATTTTCTTAGCAGTAGATTCAGCTTCCCAGTCAGCTTACCTTCATCTGGTAAGAAGGGAGGCTGGTTCAGTTTTAGTAGTGTATGTGTGATATGTAATCTTCTAGGGCCATACCCTTCAAACAACACCAGTGGGGAGACTGGCTTCCAGCCCCATGAGCTAGGTGATTCTTTTTTAAGTGTATTTTATTGATTATGCTTATTACAGTTGTCCCATTTCTCCCCGCCCTGCACCCTCCCTCCCACCAGCATTCTCCTCCACCCCCACTTAGTTCATGTCCATGGGTCATACATGTAAGTTCCATGGTTTCTCCATTTCCTATGCTATTCTTAACATCCCCCTGGCTATTTTGTACCTACCATTTATGCTTCTTATTCCCTGTATCTTTTCCCCCATTTTCCCCCCACCCCCTCCCCACTGATAACCTTCCATGTGATCTCCATTTCTGTGATTCTGTTCCTGTTGTAGCAGTTTGCTTAGTTTGTTTTTGGTTTTGTTTTTTAGGTTCAGTTGTTGATAGTTGTGAGTTTGTTGTCATTTTACATTTCATAGTTTTGATATTCTTTTTCTTGGATAAGTCCCTTTAACATTTCATTTTATAATGGCTTGGAGGTGATGAACTCCTTTAATTTGACCTTGCCCGAGAAGCCCTTTATCTGCTCTTCCATTCTAAATGATAGCTTTGCTGGGTAGAGCAATCTTGGATGTAGGTCCTTGCCTTTCATGATTCCAAATACTTCATTCCAGCCCTTTCTTGCCTGCAGGGTTTCTTTTGAGAAAGCAGCTGACAGTCTTATGGAAACTGCTTTGTAAGTAACTGCCTCCTTTTCTGTTGCTGCTTTTAAGATTCTCTCCTTATCTTTAATCTTGGGTAACGTAATTGTGATATGTCTTGGTGTGTGCTTCCTTGGGTCCAATTTCCTTGGGACTCTGAGCTTCCTGGACTTCCTGCAAGTCTATTTCCTTCACCAGATTGGGGAAGTTCTCCTTCATTATTTCTTCAAATAAGTTTTCAATTTCTTGCTCTTCTCTTCTCCTACTGACACCCCTATGATTTGGATGTTGGAACGTTTAAAGTTCTCCCAGAGGTTCCTCAGCCTCTCCTCATTTTTTTAAATTCTTGTTTCTTCATTCTGTTCTGGTTGAATGTTTATTTTTCCCTTCTGCTCCAAAGTATTGATTTGAGTCCCGATTTCCTTCCCTTCACTCTTGGTTCCCTCAATATTTTGTTTTATTTCACTTTGTATAGCCTTCACTTTTTCCTCTATTTTGCAACAGCACTCAACCATTTCTGTGAGCACCCTGATTACCAGTGTTTTGAACTCTGCATCTGATAGGTTGACTATCTCTTCATCGCTCAGTTGTATTTTTTCTGGAGTTTTGATCTGTTCTTTCATTTGGGCCATGTTTCTTTGTCTGGGCACTCCTGTTATATGTTGTAAGGGGTGGAGCCTTAGGTATTCACCAGGGTGGGGGCAACAGTGTCACTGCATTGTGGCACTGTATGTGGGGCAGGGGGAATGGTGCTGCTTGCTCAGTTCTTGCCTCACTTTTAGTCACTTCCCCCACTGCCCACAGGCAAATTGGGCCCTTCTGGTGCTGATTCCCAGTGGGTGATTTTATGTCTGTTCTGGGACTCTGAGCCTCTCCAATGAACTCACTTCTGAGGCTGGGTCTTTCTCTTCCTACTGCAACCCCCACAGGTTATTACAGCCAGAGATTTTGAGGCTTTTTTTCCCATGCTGGAACCCTGGGTTGTACGGTCTGTCTCACTCCCCAGTTGTTCCTCCCTGTTTACCCGCATGCAAATATGGGACCACCCGGTCCACCAGCCACCACCACCTTGCCACACATCCTCTCCACCCTGGCTGCCCATCTCTGACCCTCCAACCCATCTCAATGAATGTTTCTTCTTTAAGTCCTTCATTGTCAGACTCACATGTAGTTTGATTTCCTGGCAGTTCTGGTTGTTTTTGTTTTTAAATTTGTTGTTGTCCTTCTTTTGGTTATGCAAGGAGGCAAAGTGTATCTATGCCTCCATCTTGGTCTGAAGTCTGAGCCAGGTGACTTTAAGAGCTACTTAGGATGTGGATAATTGTTGGTAGTTTCCAGCCATTAGAAACTCCTGTGTGAGTCACGGTGAGCATTTCTGAGACAGTAAGATGAGAGAAGCCTAAAGTGGAAATTGGTAGTCCCCAGTGGTGCTCCCTCAGGGTTGTCTATAATAAATTGAAACTAGGAAAATATCACATTATTTTGGATCACTAATTATCACATTTCAAAAATATTCCTTTTTTAAAAAAGTATATTTAATTGATTATGCTGTTATAGTTGTCCCAATTTTTTTCCCTTTGCCCCCCTCTGCCCAGTACCTCCTTCCCTCCAGCAGTACCCCCTGCTTAGTTCATGTCCATGGGTCATGCATGTAAGTTCTCAAAAATATTTTTTCTTTTATTTTTTAAAAATATTTTATTTATTTTATTTTTAGACAGAGAGGAAGGGAGAGAGAAAGAGAGAGAAACATCAATGTGTGGTTGCCTCTTGCGTGCCACCTACTGGGGACCTGGCCCGCAACTGAGGCATGTGCCCTGACTGGGGAATAGAACCGGCGACCCTTTGGTTCACAGGCAGATCAAAAATATTTCTTAGTGGTCATATCTTAATTATCTGGCCATTGGAAGAAATCAAGGCATAAATAGTCTGAAAAATGTGCAGTATAAAATTATATAATTTTCTTTGGAACGAGTGTCTTCAGATATTGAAACATGAGTGTTTCAGATGTTTGTCAATTTCTAGAATTTAATACTACAGATAATATAGTATCACCATGAAAATATGCCCAAATATGGTAGAGGTGAGAGGTGGGATAGTGTTTCACTTTTTCCTTTCTGTATCCTGGCTTAGATTTCTTTGACTAAAGCCCCATGGTGTAAGTAAAAAGTGAAATTTAACACAATACAAATACCAGTTTAAAGATCTATTGTCTGTGTTTGATAACTGAAGGAAACTGAAACCACATGTGAACCCAAAAAGGTATTTGAGAAGTATCAGGTGATAAGCTGAAAGATTTGTTACAAATAATCTAGCTGGAATAAAAGATCAGAAAGTGAATTAACCATCAATATGTACCTTTTGGTATTCATTTTTTAATATATTTTTAAATCTTTGCCTGAGGATACAGTTATTGATATGGGGGGGCGGAGTTACAGAGAGAGACATTGATGAGAGAGAGAAACATCAGTTGGTTGCCTTTCATTTGCACCCTGCCTGGGGACTGAACCCACAACCTAGGCATGTGCCCTTTCTGGGAATTGAACCTGCAACCTTTCAGTGCACAGGAGGATGCTCCAACCAACTCAGCCACCTGGCCAGGGTGGTATTCATTTTTTAAAACCAGCTTTGAGAGCCTATTCTTTGATAGTTTCTCTCTGGTTATTCTTGAGTCTTTGAGATGCATGATGAGCTTTTAATTTAATTTCAGTGTTTCAAACTTTTTTTATCTTCTGAAATGTTTGAAGGATTGCTTATGTTAATGTTTCCACATAACTTTTATTTTCATTTGTTGACATGATATTTGTGTTTAATCTCTCTGCAGCTATTCATTAGAACACACAGTGCAATTTTTAAACTGTGTTCTTGAGGGAGACCCTGTAAAAACCGTTGTAGCGCAAGAGTTTGTTCACCAAAATGAGAATGTCACTTATACTGCACAGAAGTCTAAGGAGAAAAAGGTATAGAATTGCTCATTTTTTCCTGTCATATTAATTAAATATGAAAGTATAATTGGTTTATTGAGATAATTTAATGATTATTTCTCACCATTTTGACTAGGTTGGAAATTTAATCACTAGTAGCATATTTGGTTTAGAATGTCTGTTTATTCAAAATAATGAATTTGTAGCTGATTGTTTTTTCCTTCAGTGTCATTGTCATTGTGTACAAGCACTTGAATTTCTGTAACTTTCTGTTTAGACTCTATACAATAGAGTATGAGGCTTAATTGAATAGCAGTGGGGTTATAATATGATGGGTCTTAGGCTATAAATATGTGGGCAGAAATATTTAACTCTCTGAGAAACTGCCAAACTTTTTTCCAAAGTGGCTGCACTATTTTACATTCTCATCAGCAGGGTATGAAGGTTAAAATTTCTCTGTGGCCTTTCTGACACTTTGTATTAAACAGTCTTCTTGATTATAGCCATCCTAGAGGGTGTGGTATTGTTTTAAGAATACCTGGGATTTGTTTTAATCAGTTATGGTAAGACACAAAGACATGGAGATGCCATGAAGGAAGAAGTTTATTATATGCACAGATCAGTAACAGTAATTAAGTTTATTATATGCACAGTAACAGGAGGTCTGGCCTGCCACCCAGGCTACATGGGGAAGCACCCGTGTTGGTCAGGAACCAGACGGAATAGGGAAGAAATGTGGGCAAGAGACTTTTTTGTGGTTTTTGTGGGAAGAAATGGGTGAGGCAGGGTAAGTAGGCTTAGGATTAGCTAGTTTGAATAATTTCAGTAGGCTTTGGGGCATGGGAACGGTTCGTCCTTAGTTTTCTGGTACCTGGCCTAGGTGACTAGGGTATGTTGGTTGTGGCCCAGGGGGTGAGAACCTCAAAAGGAGGTGTTGGGATATGGGCTCTAGATTGGTTGGTTTGCATATGTAAGATGCACTGGCAGATGAGTTGTTCTCTATCTCTTAGGAATTCACTAACACCAGGGTGGGGGTGGGGTGCTCTTTCTCCAGGCCCAGATGTCAAAGAATCAGAATTCAGGAAATAAAAGAAATGGTTAATACAGAAGTGATAATTTCGTTTTAATTTTGATTTCCCTGATGATTGGGGATGTTGAATATCTTTTCATGTGCTTAATTGGCTGTTTGTTTACCTTTGAAGAAATGTCTATTTGTAACCTTTGTCCATTAAAAATTTTTTTTTGAGTTGTAAGAGTTATTTATACTAAATTCTAGTTTCTTATCAGATACACAATTTACAAAAGTTTCTCCCATTTGGAAGGTTGCCTTTACTTTTTTTTAATGGTATCATTTGAAGCACAAAAGTTTTAAATTTTGATAATGTGCAATTACGTTTTTTCTTTTGCTGCTTGTACTTTTGTTGTCATATCTAAGAAACAATTGCCCAAGGCAAGGTCATGAAGATTTGCATCTGTTTTTTTCTAAAAGCTTTATAGTTTTAGTGCTTACAGAATAGATCTTTGATCTGTTTTGAGTTAAATTTGTATTATGGTGTGAGATAGGGGTCCAAGTTCATTCTTTTACATGTGCATATCCAGTTGTCATAGCACCACTTGTAGCAAAGACTGTTCTTTTCCCAATGAATTTTCTTATCACCCTTGTTGACAGTGCATTGGCTGTAAGTTTGTTGCTAGACTCTCAGTTCTCTTCCATTGATCTGTATGTTTCTCATTATGTCATTACCACTGTCTTGATTACTGTAGCCTTGTGGTAAGCTTTGAAATTGGGAAGCGTACGTTTCCAACCTGGTTCCTTTTTCAAGACTGTTCTGGCTATTATGGTCCACTTGCATTTCCATGTGAATTTTAGGATCACCTTATCAATTTCTGCAAAGAAGCCTGCTGGAATTTTTTTGGAGATTGTGTTGAGTCTGTAGATGAGTTTGAGTTGTGTTTCCATCCTAATAATATTGTTTTCCAATCTATGAACATGGAGTATCTTTCAGTTTATTTAGGTCTTCTTAATTTCATTCAACAGGGTATTGTAATTTCGAGTATTAAGTTTTACATCTTTTAAAATTTATTTTTAAATATTTTATTCTTTTTGATGCTACTATAAATGGAATTGTTTTTTAAATTTACTTTCGGATTGTGTAAGTACATAGAAATGTAATTGATTTTGGGTATTCATCTTGTATTAGCTTTAGGGTTTAAAAAAAAATGTTTTTATAGATCTCTATCATTCTGCTGTTACTTGTTAATAAGACCACTCAGGAATAATGTGTATGTTCCATTTTTTTCCTTGAATATTTCACCATCACCTAGTTGATTACATAGGTAATTTTGATATTCATGTGATCTGTTAGTGCTGTGCATGGAACAGGAACCAAGTCATGCCACCAGTTTGGATAGATAGGTGCAGTATATTACAAGATGCAGAGAGTGTATAAGATGATAATGAGGCCTTGAAGGCCAAACTGGGAATGAAGATTACTCCTTTTCTTTCCTGATAATAGAACAACGACCTGTGGATCACTGGAGGAGGTGATGGGGAGAAGGTGTACTTGCTCAAAGCTGTAGATGGTTGGAATCAGAAAAGGAGATTTTGTGAGTTATGTAACTGTTGGCCAAAATGTAAACTTTAAGTTATTTTGGAGATTATTCTTGGCCTTTCTCACAAACTATAGGCAGACCTTACAACACTGATAAAAATGGTCTTAGATTTGTGATCAGAATAGCCTGTCTTTGATGTCCCAGGACTATAAGGGACCACACAGATACTTGACGGGAGTATCATGGAATCCGTAATGTTTTGGTTTATCTGTTTTCAAGAAACTAACATTTAAATCTGTGTTTTATTAATACTACTGCTTTTTCCCTTTAGTCTTTAATAAAATTTCTGATTTTGTTACCATAGGAAATGATTTTGTTATTATAGTACATCATGCTTTCAGCAGAATAAGTGGTACTAATTCGGTGAATTCTTAGGAAGCATATATTTCACTTGTCCCTTGTTAATGAAGTTATATAGTAAACCACGTCACTATGAAATGGATATAGAAATAAATCTTAGTTTTATTTTAAAAGAGAGTAGCTATTTGAGAAAGCATTTCTCTTTATATACTGTTTTTTCTTTCAAAAATAAGAAATGAAGGATCTCTTCCCAGAAATGCAAATATGATTTGCATTTTTTACTGTCAACACCAACAGAGACTATATTGCTATGAAATATTTATGTTCATAGTGTTAGTCACTGTGAGCTTTTCAAAGGTTATAAGAAGTGTTTTTATAATCTTCTTCCCAGGATGCAAGCCATATACTTGTAGAATATTTAAACGTTAATGTGAAACAAGCTTGTGATTAAGTATTGGTGAGTGACATAAGGATGTAGGTGCTATGAATATTCTATGTCAGAGAGAGCCTTGTGTTCGTTCATAAAATAAACTGGATTATTTGTTACAAAAATAAATTGTATATTTATAGATTTTTGACTCTGGTAATGAATTAGGAGTATGGTGATACCTTTATTTTATTCTCTCTTTTTTAAAAAGAATTTTCTTTAACTCTTTCAAACCTTTAGAATTCTTGGGGTGGTATGGCTCAATGGATTGAGCTCTGACCTGTGAACCAAATTGCTGGTTCGATTCCCAGGCAGGGCACATGCCTGGGTTGTAGGCCTGGTACCTGGTTGGGGGTGTGTGAGAGGCAGCCAATTGGTGTATCTGTCTCTTGCACATTGATGTTTCTCTCCCTCTCTTTCTTCCTTTCTCCCCACCCCCAAATAAATAAATAAGTAAATAAATAAATAAATGCAAAATAAAAAAAGAATTCTAGAGGACAAGTAAGCAAAATGTGATGAGCGAAAAATTACACAACCATCATTACATATTAGACATACTTTTTCCCATCATTTCTTGACTTCTAAACACCATTCACAGGCAGGAAATTTGAAAAAATACTTTTTATCAGTTAGCAATGTATTTATTGTTTAATACATGTAATGTTTTATAATATTTACTATATATTAAATTATGAAACAATTTTTAATTGACAGTTTTATTAATGATTGTGTTATAGAGTACATTATAACTATAATCCTTCATAATATTTCTAACTTAATGAGTTATCAGCTTTTAGAAATTTAACAAATAGCTTACACTATTTAATTTACTTCCAGTTAATTACATCAGAAAAGCATGATTTGTTTAAGAAATTGAAAATTATATATTTTTGAGGGGATTTTGGATTTGAGTGTTCATAAAGTGTTAATTAAATGCTTGTATAGCACCTGATACTTGGAATTCTTTTAAGCTTTTAAGAAATCAACTGAAGGTGTGGTTCAGTGGACTGAGTACTGAGAGGTGACAGATCGATATTTCCTCCTCTTCCTATCTCTCTAATAAAATAAATAAAATACTAATAAATGAAAAAGAAAACTCAGATCAATTTGATTAATTCCACCCCACACCCCCCCCGCAATGACATGCTAAGAAGCATTAGATTGCTGCTTGCAAATAACATTTTGGAGAGCGGGATAAATGAAAGCCAAAATGGATATAGAGGTCATTATATTTTACTGGTTTTTTAAATATTGACTTTTGATAGAGAGATCTGGAGATACTGTATAAGAATTTACTTCAGAAAAATGGAATTTTCATTTGGTAGAGAGCATTGAGGCAAATTTTCATAATTATTTCTATTACTTTGTGTCTTAAGTTAGAGTTACTTTTGCTTCTTTAATATAAGGGTCTATTCTGGATAACAATTGCTTAAAAAATAATTTTCCAAAAGTTCAGAAATAACTGTAGTAGCTAGTTGGTGGGCAGCTGACTGAAAAGTCTGATAAACTCACTTAGTTTTTACTACCTACCAGGCATGGTCACTACACATGTCCTTCTGGCTTAAAAAGAATTTTATTCAATTATTTTATTGATTGTTTTGAAAAATTTATTGGGGTGATATTGGTTACTAAAATTATGTAGGTTTCAAGTTATAATTCTATAATACATCATCTATAAGTTGCATTGAGTGTTTACCACCCAAAATCAACTCTGTTTCCATCACCATATATTTGACCCACTTTACTACCCTCCCCAACTCCCTTTTCCCTCTGGTAACCACTATACTGTTGGTGTGTATCAGCTTTTGATTGCCTTATTTGTTCATTTGTTACTTTCAGTTTTATATCCTATATATGAGTGAAATCATAAGGTTTTTGACTTTTTTCATCTGACTTATTTCACTTACCATGATATTTTCAAGATCCTTCCATGTTGTCACAAATGGCAGTATTACATGTTTTCTTATGGCTGAGTAGTAGTCATTGTATATATGTAAATCTTTATCCAGTCATCTTATCAAAGGACAGTTTGGTTGTTTCCATGTCTTGGCCACTATGAATAATGCTATGATGAACATAGGGGTAAATATACCTTTACAAATAAATGTTTTCAAATTTTTTGGGGGTAGATACCTAGAAGAGCTGCTGGGTCATATGGTAACTCTATTCTTAATTTTTTGAGGAATCTGCATACTCTTCCATAGTGTCTGTACCAGTTTACATTCCCACCAGCAGTGAATGAAGGTTCCTTTTTCTCCACAATCTTTCCAACATTTGTTATTACAAATACCTTGTTGATAATAGCTATTCTAACAGGTGTGAGATGGTGTCTCATTGTAGTTTTGATTTACATATCTAATTGCTAGGGAAGTTGAGCATCTTTTCATGTATCTGTTGGCCATTTATCTTCTTTGGGGAAGTATCATTTTAGGTCCTCTGCCCATTTTTAAGTGGATTTTTTTTTTGTTGAGTTGTATAAAAAACTATAAATTGATATATGCTATCACTAGCTCTGACTGGTATGGCTCAGTTGGTTGGTTGTCATCCTGCAAAGTCAGGGGTCACTGGTTCATTTCCAACTGAGAGCACATACTTGGGTTGTGGGTTTGGTCCCTGGTCAGGGTGTGAGCAAGAGGCAACCGATCGATGTTGTTGATATTTCTCTCCCTCCCCTTCTCCCTCCCTTCCCCCCTCCCTAAAAATAAATAAATCTTTCAAAAAAAAAAAAGCTATCACCAAAAAGAAATAATAATAAAAGTAAGAAAAAAGAAGTATGCCATTATTACCTTCAGTGACTGGACCCTTTGAATGGGTTTACAAACTAAAATTTGAAAAATTTTGCATTAGTCATTAACTTCATGACTTAACTAGATAGACACTGGGGAGCTATGTCTCTTTTCTGAGAAGAAAGATGAAAAATAGTGGAGCCTAGTTTTTGTATTTGTTTCTTTTAAGGTAAAGCCTGTATTTTCTACTTTCTCTGTATTGTACTTATTGGGTAATGTCTTATAGGCAAAGAAATCAAAAGAGACTGAAGATATGCCAAGTGAATCATCCTTCCAGGATTTTGAGTACCCAGAGTATGATGACTACAGGGCGGAGGCTTTCCTGCACCAACAGAAGAGGATAGAATGCTACAGCAAAGCCAAAGAAGCTTACCGAATGGGGAAAAAACACGTTGCCACATTTTATGCCCAGCAGGTAACAAGGAAAACTGGTCATTGTTTTTTCCTTTGTCACTTATGATGTCTGAACAATCTTGAAGTAGGTAATGTTTGTATTGTGACTAGATTAAGTTATTATGGGGAATGTAGATTATGTAAGTGACATGAAGTATCTTGATACATAAGAAATGTATGGTTCTGAGAATTTCATCTCCTTTGAAATTAAATACTCAATTTCTGTAGTTGCTTTTGCATTTATAGTTTATAGGAATTGCAGTTTATTCTGACAGTCCATATTTTAGGTTAGATTCTTTCATTCAGTACTACTTTTAAACAGATATTAAGTCTTCTGGAGGAAAGACAGTAGAATGTTAATATTGGCCATCTCAGGGTGAGATTATAGGGGTCTTGTGCTTTATATCATGTTTGAATTTTTAGTAATATATCACCTTTATAGTCAGAAAAAGAAAGTTACATTAATATCTTTCAGAGAAGTAAAATAATCTGCTGACATAGTATTTTGACATAGTATTACAGGAAACCTGCTTGATTTACTTTTTATTTTTGTGGTTCCATATGGCATACTTTTTTGTGATTGCACAGAGAAAGATAACAAACTGGTATAACCCTGTGAGCCCTAATAGCAAACTTTGAGGGTGTCAAAAGAAATGGGACTCTGGCCCTGGCCCGTGTGGCTCAGTTGGTTGGGTGTTATCCTGCAAACGAAAAAGTCGCAGGTTCAATTCACATGCTTGGGTAGCAGATTTGGTCCCCAGTGGAGTTTCTCTCCTCTCTCCCTTCCTTCCCTTTGCTGTAGAATCAATAAAAGGAAAAAAAAAAAAAAAGAAAGAAGGAGAAAAGGGGTGAGACTCAGGATTATCAAAGGATAAACCAGTGGATTCCATCTCGAGATGGGTGGTGCTTATTGAAGTTTTCTGTTTTCTGTGATTTTTGGATCATAAAATAAGTTAGAAATGATTTAGCAGTGTGAGAAGTATCTAATCAATCCACCAACATTTACTAAATTTTGGTGCATTCTTACATATTAGCCCATTGCATTAAAAATTTTTTTAGATTAGTAGTTCTCTTTTTTGTTCTGCCTTTTATGTGGGCCACTATTTGTTTCCTCATTGCCTAGCAAATATCACAAGTGTTTACTGGTGATATGTTTATAATTAAAGGGTAGTCTCCATGAGCAGAAGATGAAAGAAGCCAATCACCTTGCTGCCATGGAGATCTTTGAGAAAGTCAATGCCTCCCTGCTGCCCCAGAATGTTTTAGACCTCCATGGACTGCATGTGGATGAAGCTATAGAACATTTAATGGCAGTTTTACAGCAGAAAACTGAAGGTAGGACTATGAAAATGACAAATTTTCAATACAAAATATGTCTTTGTGTATATTGGTATAAATTACAAATTCAGGAGCGTCCGAATGTACAGGCTAGGATATCTGTGCCACATTTATGGATATTTGTATAGGCTTATTCTTCAAGGGAACCTTCTTGGAAATGAATTTTCATTGGCATGGCTGTTAACAATTTCTTTATTTCTGTTTCAGTTATATTTGCATTCCTTTGATGTGTTTGTTAAAGGAAGGGCGTGGCGTAATCCAGGAATTCTGAGTCTTATAAGTGGGACTTTTCAGGAATATTATATATCTTGTTCAATAGACATTTATTAAAGCTAATAGATATTTATTAGATGTCAGTTGTTCAATAGATGGTTAATAAAATACGGGAGTAAATAAGGTGATGGAATATTTGCAGAATTATCACAAAAGGCAGACTTTGAGTGTTTGCGTCATGGTGGTGCCCTGTTTTCCCTTTCTGTACTTTGTCTTTGCAGGTCAATAGGAAGGGCAACCACTTCTTACCTCCTATCTAAATTCTTTCTCTTCCCAGGGTTTTGGATGAGGATCTCTTTTCATGTTTGCATGTGTCAATATCATGTACTTCACATACATTAAAGTATCTTGTTGGCTTAGCAGCTTGTTTTCTTTTCATGATGAGAAGGTAGCACTTAGAAAAATTCAGTCTGTTTTAGTTACATAGACTCTAATACTAGATACCATGTTCTTTCTTCACCAGCATAGTATTTTTGAATTCTCAACTTGGCTTTCTCTTTGTCTCCCCTTTTATCATGGAGTCACAGAGTCCCATGCCTCAGTTCTTACCTTGTGGCAGCTTAGCCCTGCTGTGTCATCGACAGCTGTATTGTTCTGGTTAATCGATTTATATGTATTTTAGAAAGTTTTATATTATGCTTTATATAGGTTTATCAGTTCAGTGCAAATCATTTATAATTAATTGAATACTTGATTAAACATGATTTATATAAAAGGTTGAAAATTCATCTGTTTATCATAAAAACCATATTGGAAAGGTTACAGAATAATATAATGAACACCTTTGTATCTATGTATCCAACTAACAAGTGATAACATTTTACCCTACAGTCTTCATGTTTTTTTATTCCTTTCTTTGTAGTCTTCCAAATCCTTTTCTCTTTCTTCCCTCCTTCTCTAGTGGAAATCAATATCCTTTTTTTGGTCTACATCCTTCCTGCCCAGGGATATCTTTACTGTATGTACATTCATCCATAACCAGTCTGTAGCATTCCTTTTGTGAGTTTTAAAAAGAACACACATGGTGTCACACTATATCATCAGCAAAGCCACTTATTTTGTTTGTACCTAGTATAGTTTTCAAGATTGCTTAGCTTGATCAGTCTGGTTTTAACTGCTAATGTAGTATTCTGTGAATGCATCATAATGTTTTATTCCTCTATTGGTGGATGTTTAGTTACAATGTGGTAGTGAGCTTTAATTTGTATGTCACCAGGTATGACTACTCTTGTCACTATCTTTTTTCCTAGCTTTTTATATTGAAAAATTAAAACCTACAGGGAAGTTGAAAGAACTGTACAATAAAAACCCATATATTCTTTACCTAGATTGATTAGTTGTTAACATTTGGCCACATTTGCTTAATCTCTCTAAACTGCTTTTTACTAAACCATTTGAAAAAAGTTGTTAAGCATTGTGGTACTTTACCTCTAAATACCTCAGCTTGTTTATCTTTTGAGAACAAATTCATTCTACTACATAATCACAATACCATGCTTACTTTTAAGACATTTAACATTGTTATAGTAATATTGTCTCATATACAGGCCATATTCAGCATCCATTGATAACCCTTGGCTAAATCAGTTATTTTATTGGTGGTTGCATATGGTGTTTTATAGTTTGTATCCATTCTGTGTTTATTAACAGACATTCTTTGATGAAGGACAGGGTTCCACTCCAATTTTTTTTAAAAATTATATTTTATTGATTATGCTATTACAGTTGTCCTGATTTTTCCTCCTTTGTCCGCTTCCACCCAGTACCCCCCACTCCATCAGGCAATGCCCCCACCACTGTTCATGTCCGTGGGCCATGTGTATAAGTTCTTTGGCTACTCCATTTCCTCCTTTTGTAGTTGAGCCTGGGTTGCTCTTGGCAGATCAATGGGAGGGATTTACCCAGGCCAGTCAGCTGTAGTGTTCTTTACATCCCCATGGCTATTCTGTAACTGCCAATTTGTACTTCTTAATCCCTTTACCCCTTCACCCATTCACACCCTCCTCCCATCTGGCAACCATCAAAACACTCTCCGTATCCATGGTTCTGTCTCTGTTCTTTTTGTTTGCTTAGTTTGATTTTTAGATTCAATTATTGATACATACGTATTTTTTGCCATTTTATTGTTCATAGTTTTGTTGATTGTTTGTTAAATAAGTCCCTTTAACAGTTCATATAATAATGGTTTGGTGATGATGAACTTTAGTTTTTCTTTTCTGGGAAACTCTTTATCTGCGCTTCCATTCTAAATGATAGCTTTGCTGGGTAGAGCAATCTTGGCCATAGGGCCCTGCTTTTCATGTCGTTGAGTATTTCTTGCCAGTCCCTTCCAGCCTGCAAGGTTTCCTTTGAGAAATCAGCTGACAGTCTTATGGGGACTACCCTGTAAATGACTAACTTATTTTTCTCTTGCTTTTAAGATTCTCTCTTTATCTTTAACCTTTGGCATTTTAATTATGATGTGTCGTGCAGTGGGCTTCTTTGCATCGATCTTGTTTGGGACTCTCTGTGCTTCCTGGACTTGGATGTCTGTTTGCTTCACCAAATTATGGAAGTTTTCTTTGATTATTTTTTCAAATAGACTTCCAATTTCTTATTCTTTCTCTTTTCCTTCTGGTACTCCTATGATGCGAACGTTGGACCACTTGAAGTTGTCCTAGAGGCTGCTTCTATTTGGATTCTTTTTTCTTCTTGTTGTTCTGATTGGTTGTTTTTTGCTTCCTTATGTTCCAAATCATTGATTTGATTTTCGGCTTCATCCAGTCTACTGTTGTTTCCCTGTAAATTGTTCTTTATTTCAGGTAGTATATATCCTTCATTTCTGACTGTGCCTTTTTTATGCTGTTGAGGTCCTCACTAAGTTCCTTGAGCATCCTAATAACCAGTGTTTTGAACTCTGCATCTGACAGATAGCTAATCTCCATTTCATTTAGCTCTTTTTCTGGAGTTTTGGTGTGTTCTTTCATTTGGGCCATGTTTCTTTGTCCCCTTGTTTTGGCAGCCTCCTTGTATTTATTTCTATGTATTAGGTACAGCTGCTGTGACTCCGTATCCTGATATTTGTCCTAATGTTGTAGGTGTCCTGAAGGGTCCAGGGAACAGCCTCCTCTATCACCCAGGCTGGGTACTCACAGGGTGCCCTTTGTGTGGGCTGAGTACACCCTCCTTTTGTAGTTGAGCCTTGGTTGCTCTTGGCAGATCAATGGGAGGGATTTACCCAGGCCAGTCAGCTGTAGGGATTGGCTGTGACCACTTACCACAAACCTGCACCTTCTGTGGAAGATCAGTTGTTCAGGGGCAGGGTGGTGGCACTCCATCATGGTCTGTAGCTGCCTACTAGGTGTGCTGGCCCTAGGGTTTCCTAGGTGGTACAGGGCAAGGTCAGCCCTCACCTTTGTTTTGCCTAGGGCTACTCTGCCTGAGCTAGAAAGCAATCTGAGAGGGCTGCCACTTCTGCTGGCCAGGAGATTCCCAAGTGTGAATCCAAGCTGGCAGCTGCTAGTGCTGGTCCTGGGGCTTACTGAAGCCAGCTGTTGCTTATTTGAGAGGATTTAGGAAGTTGTGAAGCATGAGCCAAGGCCAGCCATTCATATGGAAAAGCAGCTTGGTTGGGTCTCTTATTGAGTAGAGCAGAATCTCTGAGGATCTCCAAGAGGGGTCAAACAGTGTCAGCAAGGTTGATAGAGTCTCAGATATGGCACCAGCTTGCTGACTATGTGGCTTTGTTGGGGGAGAGTTTAGAAAAGGGACAGTGACCACTGCTTGCCTGATGTGAGACTCTTCAGCTCCTCCCTTTACGTGACTGGTGCCTTTCAAGCTGCTCCCCTGTTGCTGGAGCTCAGGAGAAGTGAGTTTGAGTAGGTGAGTCTGTGTGTGGGTTCTTTAAGAGGAACTGCTTTGGGCTCCAGCGGTTTCTTCCACTGACTCAATCCCTGCTAGTTTTTGTAGCCAGAAGTTGTAGGTACTTACCTTCCTGGCACTGGAACCCTAGGCTGGGAGGCCTGGTGTGGGGCTGGGACTACTCGCTGCTAAGATATCTGTCCCGAATTTTTGTCCACTACATGTGGGTGAGAGACCAGCCCGTTCAGTGTCTTCGCCCCTCCTACCTACCCGTCTGGGTGGATGTAGTTTCTTTAATTCGGTAGTTGTCATACTTCCATTCAACTAGATTTATGACAGTTCTGAGTGCTGGTTGTTCTGTATTTTAGTTGTAATTTTGATGTAGTTGTGCAGAGATGTGAGCCATGTCTGCCTATGCTGCCATCTTGACTGGAAGTCCTCTCCAGTTTTGTTTTTTTTTAAAAGTTTTTTATTTTATTTATTTTTAGACGGAGGGAGGGAGAAAGAGAAATACCAGTGTATGGTTGCCTCTCGAGTGCCCCCCACTGGGGCTTGGCCTGCAACCCAGGCACGTGCCCTGACTGGGGAATCGAACCAGCAATGCTGTGGTGTTGCAGTATTGGTGCTCAGTCCTCTGAGCGACACTAGCTGGGGCTCCAGTTGCTTTTTTAAATAGAAATTTGGAGATCTTGGAGAGAATCTAGAAAATAATAAAGATTAGAGAAAGAAAATTTTAGAGCATTTTTAGTACATTATTTAATCTGGAGAAAAGAGAGACTGTCATGTAGCAGTTTTATAAGAGAAGGTTCTTTCTGTAGAGGATGACAGAATCATTTACTTAATAAATTTGATTATCTTTTATATTACAGACATCAAGGGTAAAACAGTGAAAAATTGACGGACAATCTCTTTCTATGGAGTTTGCCACCTATTCGGGTGAATGATAGTGGAAAAAAAACTAGCAATGTGATAAGAAAGTACAGATTACCATATTTCATTTAACATAAATTTCCAAATCCCTATGTGATCTGTTCCTCTCCTACCTCTCCATTCTCAGCTCATGTTTTTCTCCTCCTGTTCTGTTTACCTACACTGCCATATCATGGTCTCCAGACTAAGTTAGGCTCCCTATTAGTAGCTTCTCAGAGTACTCCTCTGTGTTTATAAAAAAAGCTTACTGTGTAATTGATTATTTAGTGTCTACTTTGCCCTGTCCAGGCGGCTAAAATGGTTGGAGCGTTGTCCCATACACCAAAAGTTTGCAGGTTTAATCCTTGGTCAGGACACATACCTAGGTCACAGGTTCTATCCCTGATCAGGGTGCATATGGGAGGCAATGATCAATGTTTTCCCTCTCTTCCCCTTTCTTTTTCTCTCCCTTCCTCTCTTTCTAAATCAATAAATATATCCTCTGGTGAGGGTTTAAAAAAAAAGTCTTTCTGGCCTAGAATCCAGTCAGTGATGATTATTGAATCATTTTATAGAGAACCTTTTCAACATTCAAAATCTTTTGAATAAATGACTGAATAAAGGGAGGTATTCCTCTCATTTTGTAGATAAGGAAACTGGTTTTAAATGTTTAATAAAATGGAAAATATTAAGTGTTGTTGGGGATTTGGAGAATTGCACCCCTCATATATTGCTAGTGGGTATGTTAAATGGTGCAACTTCTATGGAAAAGGTTGTCATCCCTCGAAAGCTTAAACATAGAGTTACCATATGACCTAGCAGTTCTGCTCTCAGAGAACTGGAAAAATTCCATTTACACAAAAACTTGTACATGGATGTTCATGTTAATCAAAAAGTGAAAACAACCCAGATGAATGGACAAACAAATGTGATATATCCACACAGTGGAATATTATTCAGCCATAAAAATGAATGAAGTACTGATACATGCCACAACATGGATGAACCTTGTAAATATACTGTGTGATAGAAGCCAGATACAAAAGGCCACATAATATATGATTTCCATTTATATGAAATGTCCAGAATAGGCAAATCCACAGAATCAGAAAGTACATTAGTGATTGCTAGAAAAGGCTGGAAAGGGGAGAATGTGGAGTGATCGCTAACAGGTACAGGATTTCTTTTGAAGATGGTGAAATGTTCTGGAATTAGATTGTGTTAATGGTTGCACAACGTTATACTATAAACGGCTAAATTGTACATTATAAAATTGTAAATTTTATGTTATGTGAATTTTATATTAATACAAAAATTACAAGAAAAAAGAAGTTAAATAACTTGTGTAAGGTGATAGAGATACTTGGTCAGTACCCAAGATAGAAATCCTTTTCTGGAAGCCAAGGCCCATTTTACTGCCACCTGTGGTGACCTGTAGTTACTGTCAGTCACCACCAGGTGGTAGTATTGTTGAATAGAAATGTGTCCAGTGGAAAATCTGTGGCTCTGCCCTGAATTGCTTTGTCATAAAAAGATGATTGCCAAAATTGGGGATGAAATTTAAAAAAAAAATCATCTCATTCTTTTGTGCTTCGTGATTGAAATATATACCACCACCACCTACGTAGTATTTTTGCCCCCAAATAAATCAGAAACGTACAAAGCTTTAGATCTCGTGACTACTTTTTAGGGATTTACAGGGAACCCGAGGAACATGTTAAATGGCACCATGGGGATACATGCAGTAAAATCCAGACCTTGGAAATCTAGGATAAATGATCCAATTTTTTCAACAAATTGTAAAGAAAAACACGGAGAGGGAGAATCTTTAGATTAAAAGTTACTTAAGAAGTGTATCAACCAAATGCAGCGTGTGTACTTGTTTGAACTCTGATTGAAACAAGTCAGTGCAAAACTTTTTTTGAGACTATTTTGGGAATTTCTTAGTCATTTTTAGAAACATGATTTTAAGGAACTTTTTAATTTCATAAGATAGGATGACACCTTTTTTTTGAGTCCTTTTTGAAATACATACTGAAATATTTATAGTTGAAATAAGAAATTTAGAATGTGCTTAAAAATGAGTTAGTTTTTTTAAAAGGTGGTAAACAGCAGGAATAACCTGAAATATGTGTATTTTAACATATACACATATTTATTTTTTAACATATACACTAATTCATTCAACGAGCATTCTTTGAACACCTATTTTATCAAGCCATGTGATTCAGTTAGAGAATGTTTTCAAAGCAGGAAGTATAAATGACGGACCTAACTTATGAGGGAGCAGTAGTGAAAGTAATGAAGGGATTACAGTTAAGAGTTTTAAATTTTATTAAAGTAAACTTTTATTTGTAATATCACATCCATATATAAAAATGCACAAATAATCATTGTATAGCATAAAAACTTTTTACAAAGTGAATACCCTTGTGTATCCAGCACCCAGCACAGTTGAATTTTGAACAAAATATTGCTTGAAATATTGGGTATGGATTAGAGTAGAAATGGAGATCTTAAGCAATGAAGGAATTAAAAATTCAGGAGCAGTATATCCTCTTAAAATTCCAGGCTAAATATTGCCCTGGAAATACGAGACCTGTAAAACCATCTTTATGTGGATCTACACTTAGGACATCTTAATGAACAGAAGAAATATGGAATGTTTTTATTGTATGTATATGTATTTTATACTAAAGGTCAAAACTTGTGCTATTTGTAACTGAGGAACAATTATTTATTAAATTCATTAAATCAGCTCTTACTGTTAACAGGTTTTTAGGATTTTATTGCAGATGTTATTAACTTTCAGGATTTATACGTTCGATTTTCTTGAGGTCATCACCAGAGTAGGAGCTGCAGTCTTTTAAGAGGCTCGGTTTCATTCAATGTTTAAAAATCACCCCTGGTCAGCGTGGCTCAGTTAGTTAGGCATTGCCCCACAAAGTGAAAGGTCGCCAGTTTGATTCCTGATCAGAGCACATGCCCGGGTTGCAGTTTCTGTCCCTGATTGGGGCACATGCTAGAGGCAGTTGATAGATGTTTTTCTCTCACATTGATGTTTCTCTCCCTTTCTCCCTTCCTTCTCTTCTCATTAAAAAAAAAAAATCTATTTGAAAGAATTTCTTAAGTTAATAATTGATTATCTTCAACGGTAAGACTGTAGTCTATACTATAATTAGTGGATTTGCTGTAGTCATTCCTGAAGGTGATACTCTTTTTAAAAAGAAAAAAAAAATATTTATTTTATTTTATTTTATTTTTTAAGAGAGATAGGGGAAGGGAGGGAGAAAGAAAGGGAGAGAAACATGGATCGGTTGCCTCTTGTAGGCTCCCTGTCCTGGGACCAAACCCACAACTTGGGCATGTGCCCTGACTGGGAATCGAACTGGCGTCCTTTCGCTTTGCAGGGCCACACCCAACCAATTGAGCTGGTCAGGACCTTAGATAGTCTATAAAGTAGTCACATTATATCCCATCTTGATTATGAAACAAGCAAAGAGAGACTAAGTAACTTGTCCATAGTCATGACATATAGTCATTTAGTAGCAGAGCTGCTAATTAGACCAAAGTTGTCTGGCTTTAGAGTATTTAACTAATAGGGTTGTTGTGAAGATTCTTAGTTAATAAATATAAGTCACTTAAAGCAACGGCTGATTCCTTGTGTGTAATAATTTTTAGGTATCAATATTATTGTAATTATCAGTTCTTCAGGGAGAAACTCTGGTGGCACAAGGAAATCCCCATCTCCACAGGGAAAGAAGTTCCACTTAAATTTTTAGGTGACTAAATTGCTATGAGGGTTGTTCCCTACTTAAACAGTATAGATGAAATATGCATTTAAAAACATCCGTGTTGGGGGCTTTTTAAAGTAACAAATCTAAATTCCCATGAAAATAATTTTTTATGTGTTTCGAGTAGTTCAGGTTTGTATTCTATTGAGAATGTAATTTAAATGATTTTAACTGTTGCAATTCCTGTTGTAACAGAATTTAAGCAGAGTGGTGGCAAGCCCTACCTCTCTGTGATTACGGGAAGAGGAAACCACAGCCAGGGGGGGGTAGCTCGCATCAAACCAGCCGTCATTAAATACCTCACAAGCCATAGCTTCAGGTGAGTACAGATTGCTGTTACCAGGAATGGCAGTTGCCCAGGTATAGGTGGTAAACATTAAGAGTATGCTCAGAAGTATTGTTAAAGTAGTTAAAACTAAATTTAACCATCTAATTTTAACCACAAAGTCATGTTTAATTATGATATAGCATTCCCCAACAGATTTATGATGTGAAGTAAACCAGAAATGAAGGAAAAAGTGTGTTTGTTGTTGAAGTAATCATCTTACAAAACTATTCCTATCACAAATTTAAAAATCTAAAAGAAAGCAAATATATTTATATTTCTTTGATAACACATTATTCAAGATAATATGATTATACATATCATAGTTTAAAATTGCTGTTATTCATTTGAAAGGAAATAGATATCTGTGGATTTTGGAAAGAATTTGGGAGCTTCTGCTGAAACATGGTTATAATTTGGATTGTTTAAACTTTAGCAGAAACATGGTAGCCACTGTGAATTTATATATCTTCATAAGTTAAATGCCATTAATGTTTTTAGCTGACAAATATGAAATGCCTTTTTTAAAATAAAGGATTATTACTCAAATAACAGAAAACAAGAAAAGTCCAAGAATAAAGGTCTGTTGATGGGTAGATCCCCTGAGGATGTATATCATTAAGTACCCTCTACCCCCTATTGCTTGTTTCAATTAGTATAGCATATTTTATGTCACGTAATAATATTATTTGGCTACATTATAGAAAATGGTATTATTAATTCAGAGCATGAAAACAGATGACATTTCAGTTACTTTTACAAATGGAGTACTTAGAATGAAACATTATCATGTTGGGATTAATGATCTATTTTAGAGACTAGTGTTTTAAAAAAACTTCACACCGAGGGTGTTGAAACCATTTCATAGCCTGATAAATCAAACTTAACCTGTTATACTGGAGATTTCTTTTTGGTACTCACTTAATACATAGAAATAATGTAATTTGGAGTCCTTTTTATCCTTGATACAGCATGCTCTTCTTCATGAAAGTCAAATTCAGACTTGAGAGTTTTGATAAATCTCAAATTGTAATAGCTGTTAAGTTAGGAATAAACCCCTGCCTTAGGAATGTATTTGTTTTGACAATAGATTAAAAGGAACGTAAGTATAGATATTGGCACTGGTTATTGACTTACTGATTGAGAGTACTTAAATAATAAATATATTCAGCATAGGCTTTTGGAATTGATTATAAGATATGTTTCTTAACCAGTTTGAAATTTATCTTTAAATAACTCTTTTCTCATTTCTGCAGGTTCTCTGAAATTAAACCAGGGTGCTTGAAAGTCATGCTAAAGTAAAATAAACGTCCTTGACTTAGAAATGTGAAGGTTTGTAGGTTAAAATTAGTTTTATTTGTATTAATTTAGTCAGTTTTACTGTCAACATGTGTGTTATTAGAAATAATGTCCAGTTATAAAACAAAAACATTACAGTGTTTTTCAAAATTCAAGAGAAGTTAAATTTTTTATTGAATCAAATGCCAAACATGTTGTCTGTTAAAAATATTAGACAATTTTTATTGATTACAAAATGTCTTAAGAAAATTACCAGATCCAGTTTTAAAGTTTGAAAGTGTGCTAATTCTTTCTGAGAGAGAAAATACTATCTTTCTATTAATTGATGTTTGACATTTAGTGTAGATCTAACGGTGTCTATCTACTAGAGATATTTAAAGTGCTTAGAGACCTGGTTCATGCCCTCCAAAGGCTGCTGTTAAAAAAAGAAGTAGTAGTAGTGGTGAAAGAAAGGAGAACTAACAGAAACACTTGAATGCTTTTCGATCAAAACTGTATACAAAAAAATCGTTTTATTTTGTCATGTCCTTGGGAGACATGCTGTTGCACTTTCTTCTGCTTTGTATTTGTGTATGATCTTAATCTCTTAACCTTTTGTTTCTTCTTTCTGTGTGTGTGCATTTTCTAGGAAGAAAGTTGGGGTCTGAGATCATATTGCAGTTTTATACCTTCCATAGGCAGAAAAATTTTCAGAGAAGGAGAAATGGTTAGATATCTACCAGATGTTGCCATCTTATAGAACTGCTTCTAGAACTGTCTGTGTAAGTGGTATTTAAGATAGTACTAAAGAGCTATCTTTTATATTGAGGCATGTAATTTCTAAACTGCAGTAAGGTAAAAACTCTGTTAAGTTAAAAATAAATGTAGAAAACATTTTTGATATAATTATAAAAAGAATCCTTACTGTTTGTAATTTTTTTTTACCTTTACTTTTAAAAAGAGCCAACTTCTGAAAGATACTGACTTCTATTTTTTGGTCAGCTAGAAAGTCCTATTAGTATGTCAATTGAAATTTCCTTTACACAAATTTAATGTGGTAAAGTATCATTTTCCAGTAGGAGACAGTGGTTAAATAAATTTGACTTTGATATGGAGAATACTTTCAACATATATAATTTTAACAAACAGTTGTGTTGCTTAAAAAAATCATTTGGATCAGGAATTATAGGATTGAGCCATTACTGAAAGAATCCGGAATTACAGAATGGTTTCCTAAAATAACAGACATTTTAATGAAAATAAAACTCAAAACACATTTTTATATATTATGAAAGCATGCTTTTAAAAGAAGAGCTGTCTCGTTGAATTTCCACAAAAACAAAAATATATGTTTATTATTTATAAATGGTTAGTGACTATCTGGTATTGAAGTATTATTCATATTCTATGTTTGTAATAATTTGTTAAGGAAAAAATGCCAACAGTTTAGCCTATGTTTTTTAATAATGTCTAGAAGAGTTGTATACATTACAAATAAAAGTTTCTTTCAACAGCTTATGAAACTACAATTGTTAATGATAGAAAATATTTTTATGTATAAATTAATAAGATGTAAGAAATATGACTAACAATACTAAAATCTAGAGTTACTTGAGTATGCAGCTGCATATTCATTTTCTGTGTTTTTATATTTCCTCATCCCATTTAAAAATTGCTTTTGAGCATTTCAACTAGATTTATTTAATGTTATTATAATTATGATTAATGTGGGAGCAGTCAGAACGAATGAGAGGTGAGGTTTTTATGGCAGAAACCAAATGAAAGAAGCTGTGTTTATATTGTATCAACTTTAATTTTATGTTTTATTTTGGTAAGTCTAGGGTATTTCTTCTTAATCTTCATTCATAAATATATAGGCACATTTTAAATATCACATGTGTTTTTATGAAGTTGTTTAATCCTAAACCTCCACCTACCCCACTATCTACCATAGTTTAAGCAACACATAATTATGAAAACAGTTTTATAATCACTCCTTTATTGTTTTGCCCATTTCTAAATCCTGTATGCCAAAGGTAAACATAGTTTGGGGATCATCAAATTTCTCACTTTTGCCAATTTCTAAATCCTGTGTGTTGAAAGGAAAGCTAGTGTGGAGATTTTCAAAGTTTTTATGTATTGGTGTATTTGTGTTAGTACATGATTCATTAGAATGTCTCTTGCAGAAGAATGAATATTTTAAAAGTGCAACACTTCTGTAGTTTGGAATGTTTTAGTAACAATTATATTTTTCAGTAGTCTCAACCAGTATCTACCATGGGGGAAAAAAGAGAACTAATGTGGAAACCACAGGAGACAGTTGGACTGAGGGACCCTTAACAGTATTTTCAACCCGTCCGCTTCCTTGAACCTGAGAAGTAGAAGCATGTTGTCTCCTGTTTATGATTGTTCTGTGTTCCTATATTATTTTCAAATTGAGTTTTTTTCCAATTTATTAGTGTTTCCATGTTATTTGCAATTCTGTGGCCTTTAAATATAGGACATAGTATATGGTAGAAATCCTGACTTGTATTTTAAAGTGTCTTATGTATTATAACGCATTTTGAGAAGAAAAGCTAAACAATTATGTTGGATTGTTTCCGATGCTTTATTTTTGTTCTTTTTAAATTCAAGTGTTTTGTATGCTTAGAAAAAGGACACACCTATTAACAAGACTGGTGTTGAGCTGAAAATTGGAAAGTTTGAAACTCAGGAAATTGCTCTGACAATGTCTTAACTGCTCTCAATTTAAGAAAATGACAAAATGTATAAAAAAGATATAAAAATAATGTTTGCTGTTTTTTTCCAAGTGCTTTTTCTAAGTGCTTTCCCATTGTGCAATGAGGTGAAGTTTGATAATTTTCCTGTGTAGTGGTTAAATATTGTTTATTTTTATTTACTTGTTAAAGAAACAAATTTAAATGTTTGCGTGGCCAAAAAAGTAAAGTAAGTTTATGTAGAATGTTTGTTAATGGTGCTTATTTTTAAAATGTAATTCAAGTTTACAGTATTAATTAATGCCTCTTTAGAGAATTTAATAGAGAAACAAGGCTGGAATACATCTATATCCTGAAGAACCTTTTAGAACTTCACATTGTATGATGAAAGATTTTATTATTTTCCATGAAGTTGAGCAGTTGACTTTAATGGTCCAGATGATGAACCTGTTATTAACAAATGACTGAATTAACCGTGAGACTTCTCATTAAAGTACAATACTGCGGCTGTCAGTTGGAGAATATATAATAAGTTTTTCAGACAGTGTATCAGAAACAAAATGTTTTTATTTGTACTATAAAGAAAATGTAATTTTGCTGTTAACTCTACTTTTTTATTGAAAATGTTTTATAACTTTGCTTTAAAAAATTTCTTATGAAACCATTTACAAATTACATACTTAATTTAATAAAATACTTTAGCCACAGTCCAGTGTGAGAAACTCTTTTTATTTGATGTGGTAAGGTTAGTGGTTTAAATATTTAAAAATATTTTTATGTGTACCTTTGTAATCACAAGGGCAAAGTATTAAAAAGTTTCATTTCTGTACCACAACTTTTATTCTAGTTTAAATTATTTTGCTATAACAGGTATGGGGTCCGCTTATTTTCCTTTTTTTTTTTTAAGTTTTTTTGGGGGATTCCACGTTTGAACTACATAAATGGATTTGCTAGGTTTGTCTCTTCACACCCTTTTATCTTTTGAGAGATGTCTAAAATTAAGATTTGTGTCTAAGAGGGACTCAAATAATACTTTAGTTAATATTAAAGACCTTTGAACTCTTAACTCCAAAGCAGAAAAACTCACTCATTTTACAACTTAAAAATATTTATTTGATGAATGTTTATTGAATACTTATTACTGGGGATATAATGTGAGACCAAGCTTCTATCCACAAGTACCTCAATTATTCTAATCAGTTATTTTGTGTATAGTGATATATACTATGGAACACTTTCATATGCATTATACTTTAAGACTCGAGAATTTTTTTATATAGGTGTCTTACAAAGGCTTAGAGAAGTTGATGGATTTGCCAGTAAGTGGTAGAGGTACAACTTGAACCTAGGTTCTCTGATTCCTGGTATAGCATCTTATAATAAGGGTAAGAATTTATACTTAAAGAGATAATATCCTATTCTGAACTGAAAGAAACATGGCTCCACAGGGTATGTCCGTGAAAATCTGCCATTTATAAATCTGCCTTTCTCCTTTATCCAAAGGAAGCTGGTATGGATTTTCCCAGGGGCAAAGAGAAAAGTTCATTTCTCTCTCAATACAAAATTCCAGAGGTGTAGAGTCTAGGATTGATGGCTGTGCTCTTTCACATGAAGTTTTGGGGGATGTAAGATCCTTTTAGTCCACCACTCTGCCATACTCAAGGTGTGGCCCTCATTTTTTAAACCAGGGTGATGGCTAGAGCTCTAACCATCACACATCCACATTGTGTTGGAGGAAGGACAGAGAAGACGGGAGCAGTGGGAAAGTGCTAGCAGTCTTTCATACAAAATTTTTGGAAACTGTCATAGGACACTAATACTTAAATCACATTGGCCATAACTTAGTCCTGTGGTCACATCTAGTTGCTAGAGAGGCTGGGAAATTGTCTTTGTTTCAGACTGTCCTGTGTTCAACTAAAATTTAGGCATTCTCTTGGAGGAATGAATAGCTGTCTCTGCCACATGATTTTTTGATCACTGAATGTGAATAATGTAAAGATTAGTTCTTGATACATTTCTTCAACAGATCTTTGTTGATGACTACTATATGCTAGGAATAATAAAAAGGTAATCAGAGTTGTATGTGTTTTAACTTAAATATTCAATTGATATTAACTAGCATGGCTTATCCAAGGGGCTTCCAGTTGATGACTTAATTGCTAATGGGATCACTTTTGATATGATTACTCGGTTGCGGCAACTAGATTAGGTATGTAATGGTGATAGTACTTAGTTAATACATTTGCATATTATTTTGTGTTTTCTTAAACATTAATCACATCAATGTATAAAAAACTTCAATACTTGGTATAAGTGATTTAAAGCTAAGTAAACCAGGGTAGGGAGATGTAAATATGTCTTAAGGACTAGAAACTGCATAGAGAAATGTGGAAGCATTGGAGGGAACAAGTAATTCTTTTTGGAGGTAGTAAACTTGAACTTTGCTCTCCTGATTGAAATGTTTAAATAACTCTCTATAGGAAAAAAGCTTCACCTTGGCTGGTGTAGCTCAGTGGATTGAGCACCAGCCTGCTACCTGTGAACCAAAAGGTCACCGGTTCGATACCTGGTCAGGGCATATACCTGGGTTACGGGCCAAGTGCCCAGTTGGGGGCATGCAAGTGGCAACTGATCAATGAATCTCTTTCACACATCGAGGTTTCTCTCCCTCTTCTTCCCTTCACCTCTCTCTAAAAATAAAATAAAAAAAGAAAACAAGCTTAAACACTTCAAATCATGGCTTTTATACATATATGAGGTCTGTCCAAAAAGTATCCAGCTGTGTAATATGAAAACTAGAGACATTTATTGGAGAAGATGCAATATACAAGAAAGGTACATAGGACAATGACACCTCAGTCCCCTTCATAGTTCTTCCAGTTGCCATCAGCTGCCCTGTTGTCTTTTTCCCGAATCTTATTGAGGGTCTGAAATATCTTCCCTTTCAAAGATCATTTTAGTTTCTGGAAAAGCCAGAAGTCACAGGGCACCAAATCTGGGCTGTAGGGGGGCTGAGTCATCTGGGTGATTTGGTGTTTTGCCAACGAGCTTGGCATGAGATGTGATGCATAAGTGGGAGCATTGTGATGGTGCTGCCAATCACCAGTTGCCCATAACTGTGGCCTTCTGAATCATCCAAATAGTTTCTGCAGAGGTATGTTCAAGCTTAACACACAATTTGATGCAGATTCGTTGCTGTACTTGCTCAGTCATTTTGACTGTGACAGCCGCACAGTATTCATGCTCACTTGTTGACATCCACCATCCCCACCGACTAGTACAGTGAAGTTGTCATTGTTCACATGTACGCATTCCAGTCCACTCCTTGGCTGCCAGGTTATGTTAACATCCATTCTCATTATATTAACGGTTGGACTTTTTGGGAGCAGACCTCATAACTATACGGCCATACCTTTCGGGTTCTGGAGCACTTCTCTAAGTAATCTATTTAATTTGTTAGCAGTTTATGTAATTTTAATAGCTAATTAAATATTAAAATTTTTAATGTTAAGTTTCAAAATGTAAACATTCCTTAACACAAGAAATGACTGTTTTGGTGTTTCATAATAACAGCATGATCAACTGGCACTTCTGTTTCTGGTCAGATACAGGAGCACCTGTAGGTTATGAAGATGGGGTAAAGAAATGAGGTGATGGAGTTCTCACCTTCATTTTCCAGCTTTATTGATATATAATTGACATATAAGTTTAAGGTGTATGGTGTGATGATTTGACGTGTATACATAGTGGAATGTTGACTACAGTAAGATTAGTTAACATATCCTTCATCTCATGTAATTACCATTTTGTTGTTATGGTAAGAGCATTATAGCTCTACATTATAGTAACGTTTAAGTATGCACTACACTACTGTTAACTATAGTCACCATGCTGTATCTTAGGTCTCCGGAAGTTATTCTTGAAAGTTTGTTCCCTTTCACCAATGTCTTTCCCCACCTCCCAGCCCCTGGCAACCACCATTCTACTCTGTTTCTATGAGTTCATCATTTTTAGATTCCACATAAAACTGAGATCATGAAGTATTTGTTTGCCTTTCTTTGTCTGACTTATTTCAGTTAACATAATGCCCTTGAGGTCCTTCTGTGTTGTTGCAAATGGCAGGATTGTCTCTTTTTTATCTGACTGAATAATATTTCATTGTGCATATGCATACCACAGTTTCTATCCATCGATCTGCTGATGGACACTTAGGCTGTTTTCATGTCTCGGCTACTGTGAATAATGCTGTAATAAACATGGGAGTACAGATATTTCTTTGAAATACTGATTTTGTTTCTTTTGGATACATACCCAGAAGTAGGATTGCTAGATCATATGGTAGTTCTATTTTTAGGTTTTTGAGAAATGTCTATACTGTTTTTTGGCAGTGCCTGTATCAAATTTACATTCCCACCAACAGTGCACCAGGGTTCCCTTTTCTCCACATACTCGCCAGCGTTTGTTACCTCTTGTCTTTTTTTAATAGCCATCATAACAGGTGTGAGGTGACATCTCATTGTGATTTTGATCACATCATCTGATTATTTGACATGTTGAACACTTTTTTATGCAGTTGTTGGCCATGGTATATGTCTTTGGAGAAATGTGTATTCAAGTCTTTTGCTCATTTTAAAATGTTTTTTTTTCTTTTTCACTAGAGTTTTATGAGCTCCTTGTGTATTTTTGGATATTAATCCCTTGTCAGATACATAATTTGCAAATATTTTTGTCCCATTTCATAGGTTGCCTTTTCGTTTTGCCAGTGGTTTCCTTTGCTGTGCAGAATTATTTTTTAGTTTAATGTAGTCTCACTTGTTGATTTTTGCTTTTGTTGTTTGTGCTTTTGGTGTGATATCTAAAAAATTGCCACCAAGACCAACGTCAAGGAGCTTACCGCCTGTGCATGTCTCCTATCGGTGTTCTAGGGCATACTAAAATCCCACACTGCTGGGATTTTATGAAGCCTCCCTCATGTGGATGTGATCAACTTAACATTTCCATCCCTTCTCCCTTCTCTGGAGGATGAGGGGTAGGGCTGAAAAGTCCAAGTTTCTAATCATTGCTTGGCCTTCCTGGTTTCCAGCCGCCCATCTAGGAGCCCACCCAGAGCCGCCTCAGTAGACTAAAAGATGCTCCTAGTACCCTCACCACTTAAGAATTTACAGGGGTTTTCAGAGCCTGTGTCAGGGATGGGGGTCAAAGACAAATGTTAGAACAAGAGATACTTTCAGTGTTCTTATCACTTAAGAAATTACAAGGGCCCTGGCTGGTGTGGGTCAGTGGATTGACTGCCGATCTGTGAACCGAAAGGTTGCTGGTTCGATTCCTGGTCAGTGCACATGCCTTGGTTGTGGACCAGGTCCTCAGTAGGGGGCCTGTGAGAGGCAGCCAATTGATGTTTCTCTTTCTCTCTTCCTTCCCCTCTCTCTAAAAATAAATCAATAAAATCTTTTTTAAAAACTTACAAGTGTTTCAGGGTTCCTGTGCCAGAAACAGTGGGCAGAAACCAATATACAGGGTGGGGTAAAAGTAGGTTTACAGTTGTCCGTATGGAAAATAATGTAATAATTAATAATAATACAAGAATAAACTTGTACGTTGTATACTCACAATTGTAAACTGACTTTTGCCCTAACCCTGTATATTTTCTATTTTTTCACAGTGGTTATAGTTTTACTTTTTGAAAAAGATGCATCCTGAAGTATTTACATAAAAATGGTGTATGAAATCTGGGATTCACGTGAAAAGATGAGGTGGATGGGGGCACTTACTAAATAAGATTGGCTTAAGTTGGTAAATGTTGCAGCTGGGATTCATTCTATAATTTCTACTTTTGAATATATTTAAAACTAATCAATGTTTTAAAAGTAAGTTGGTCGAAGAACCAGAGTAGCAGACTCTAGTCTTGGCTCTGGGAATGATTTCCAAGGCACTGCAGAGTGGACCTGCCGCAGTAGCTGCCACCTCTGCCATCATGAAAAGTTGAGGAATCAGGAGGCCACCTTGGTACCATCGCCACAGCTTGCCCTCAGCATACCCAGAGGTGGTGACTAGACACCAGAAAAGTGTTGCAGAAAAGCCCTGCATCTCCAAACTTGACTTTTTATTTAGCAGAATGAGCCATAGCAGCAGATGGATGGCCTCCAACTTCTGCCTCCCATGTCTCCTAAGAGTGTATCTAATTGGCAGAAACTTTTATATCCAGATTTTTACCTGCAAGAGGAGCCTGGGAAATGTAATTTTAAACTTTCTAGCCTCTATAGTACGAAAAGGCTGATTAGCAGAAAGTGGAGCTAAAGGGTGGATTATCAAATGTTTGTCTTTATGACACCGATGGGACTTCTCAAACCAGGTACTAGAAATAAAATAGGTTGCTATATTCATCTATCACAAAAACCTTGCATGTCAACAGGTGTATGTAGAGATATGCCAGAGGTACCACAGCCCAGGATAAATTTAGTATATCTTTCAGAACATTAATTTTACTCAACAGCAATTAAAATTAAATTATTATGTAATGTATCTTATTTGTGTATTAAAAAAATGGATAAATCGTAATGAATGGAAAACTTTGCCTGCCTTTGTAAAATAATACAGTAGGGCTCAAAGACAGTCTTTAGGCCACTTAACCATTTCCCTAGAAATGATTCTCAAACTGGTTCTCAAACTTTAGTGTTTACAAGAATCATCCACAAAATGCTCTGCATGCAAACTTCTGTCCTCCTTTAGACTTCCTGGTTCAATCTCAGAGTTGAACCCTGAATTATAAATTAATACCCCAGATAATTCAGATGGGCCACACTTTTAAGAAATGCTACTCGATTGGGGTAACCCACCACAAAGACTTTATTCTTAGTTATTCAAGGTATCATTTGTTCCTTGGCTTGTACCCCAATCCTCAAGTATAATCAGTTCTGCCAGGGGACACAGAAAGAAACGCACTATTTTAAGTTTATATTCAGGAACTTAATTCTCGTAACAATCCGATGAGTGAAATTGAGGCACCAAGAGGCTTAGCAGCTAACTCGAGATGGCGCCCATGAGAGGTGATGGAACCGGGATTCAAATGGAGGCAGGCTGGCTCTGCAGTCCGTGCTCTTCATCATGATGAACATTGCCTCTCAACCACAGTCTAAGCGGCCCAAACTTGTAATTTACTGAGAAAACCAAGGTACGGTTGACCTGGACTGTGAAAGTAAGCTAATGAACCTCAACTGCCCTCCCTGGCAGGCTCCTCCAAGTCCATCTGGCCTCACCAACAGTTTCTTCAAGACCTTTTAAGTTTTCACTAATTCTCTCCTCAAGGTTTTTCCAGCTTCGGTCCACTGCCCCGTTCCAAAACTGCTCCCACATTCTTAGGTTTTTGTTAAAACAGAACCTCCTTTTAGTGCCAAAATCTGTATTTGGTCTCTATTGCTGTGTAAAAAATTACTCCAAAATTTAATGGCTTAAAACAACATTGTTTATTATCCTCAGAGTCTCCCAGGATTCTGGGAGTGGCCTAGCTGGGCACTTCTGGATTGGAGTGTCATGAAATTGCAGCCAATGTGTCACCTGCGCTATCAGTCATTGGAAGGCTTTGACTGGGGCTGGGGCAACTTCCAAGGCATGGTTCACTCGCATGGCTTCTAAGTTGGTGCTTATTGTTGATGGGAACCCTCAATTTTCTCCCTCCGCGGGCCTCCCGACAGGCCGCTTGCATGTCCCTGAATGTAGTAGCTTTCCTGAGTGGGCAACCCATGAGAGCAGAACAGAAGCTGCGATGCCTTTGATGTCCTAGTGTGAGAAATGGCACACCAATATTTCCTCTAAACTCTGTTTGTTAGAAGCAAGTCACTAAGTTCAATCCACATTCAAAGATAGGGACATTAACTACCTTTTAAAGGAAAAAGGGTCAAAGGATTAGTGGATATATTTAAAAACCATTTCTACCTGCGCCAGGAACCACTAGGTACTTTGTAAATATGTCTAATATCATTTTTATTGTATTTTTTCCATTACCATTTTCCCCCTTATACCCTTCCCCTTGGCAATCACCACACTGTTGTTGTCCATGTCTGTGAGTCCTTTTTACTTTTTGTTCAATCCCTCCACCCCCTACCCTACCCCCAACCCTTAGCTGTCATCCTGCTCTCTATCTATGAATTTGTCTCTATTTTGCTTGTTCAGTTCATTAGATTCCATATATGAGTGAAATCATATGGTATTTGTCTTTCTCTGACTGGCTTATTTCACTTAGCTTAATGTTCTCCAGGTCCATCCATGCTGTTGTAAAAGGTAACATTTTCTCCTTTTTTTACAGCTGAATAGTATTCCATTGTGTAAATGTCCCATAGTTGTTTTATGCACTCATCTACTGATGGACAAAAGTGGGCAAAGGACTTGAATAGATACTTCTCCAAAGAGGGCATACAGATGACCAAGAGACATATGAAAAGATGCTCAATGTCACTAATCAGAGAGATGCAAACTAAAACCACAATGAGATATCCCCTCACACCAGTCAGAATGGCCATCGTCAATAAGTCAACAAACGAGTGCTGGCAAAGATGTGGAGAAAGGGGGGAGCCCTTCTGCCCTGTGGTGGGAATGCATATTGGTGCAGGCACTGTGGAAAGCAGTATGGAGGTAATAAAAAATTAAAAATGGAACTGTCTTATGACCCAGCAATTCCACTTCTGGGAATTTATCCAAAGAAATCCAAAACACTTAATTCGAAAAAATACAAGCACCCGCTATGTTCATTGCAGCATTATTTACAATTGCCAAGATCTGAAAGCAGCCCAAGTGTCCATCAGTAGATGAGTGGATAATACAGTCTTTATAACCACATGGCACATATTGTTGGCCTGTCATTTCTTACTATCACAACTCCTTTTGTTCAGGTGTCTAGTGGCAATGGGCTCAGGAAAGATTGACCCTCTCCAGCCCCAGAGAGTGAATTGTGATTGGTCCAAAATGCAATCCGACAGTCCCATTTCCCTTTGCCAGCGATTGGTTAAAGGGTGGATGTATGATCAAGCCAAAGGGACTGAAGGAGAATTCTACTAGGAAGGTTCTAAGAAAGGGTTTTCTCCCAAATGTAGGGAGGCACCTGGGAGGAAGTGCACCCTTTTCCCCCAAAACTTTGTGTCTGTAATGCCTAGGAATGTAGCAGTCAACATTCTAACTATGAAAAGATAAACCTAAGACCCAAGCCAATGTGCTGAGGATGATGGAGCATAAAAAGAAAAGAACTTTTGTTCTTGATGACATCATGAGTTCCTGAATTAACTGTGGAACCTTTAGTCACCTTGAAATGGGAGACAGTAAGCTAATTTTGGTTGGGTTTTCTGTTGTAGCTGAAAGCATGCTAATGGATATATCCTATTTTACACGTTAGGGAACAGATGTTCAGAGAGATTATGTCACTTTCCCAAATTTTCCCAGCTAATAAACAACAGAATTGCCTTTCAGACTGAGATCAGCATGTCCTAAACACCTGGTACTTGTTTATTGTATCCAGTGACTTTTCTCCAGCAAGTCTCAGGAGCCAGAGAAGAGACACAGAGACATCAGCTGGGTTAAGCAGGGTGAGTGATTGGCAAATAGATGTAGTAGAGGGTCCGTGTCAGAAGGAAGTGAGAAGGAAGTTAGGGTGCTGCCTGTATAAGTTTGAAATGGCTAACTGCGAGGTACAGACTGCGTAAGGAGTCAAGTGGCATCTGGGGGGGTGCTCGTAGGAATGGAAGTGAATAGTGAAGGTGTGCAGGTAAAGAATAGATTCAGAAAGTGTGAGGAAGATGGGAAGGAGGTTGTAGGAAGGGAGAGGACTTCAGAGTTCAAGATATGAGGCATGCAGCTATTCGTTCCCAACAGTTCAATTTGTTGCTGATGGTTATCAGAGTGGAGAAGGTCACAGAACTGATACCAAATTCCTGAATCATTCATTTATGTACATATTACCCAGGATGGTGACAGGCAATGGAGTGGAGAGGAAGATTAAAAGACAGTCTGCTGAAAGTATTGATGGATTAAAAAATGTTTAAAAAAAAATTTGCATGGTCCCCATCCTTCACAGCGATAGGATCTGATTCACACAGCCCTGCTTTGAGGAAAGATTTATAAGAATTATTCTGCTGTAATGAACTGTTTTGCACCTAGTGGAGGGATGAGAATGAGATGAATGGAGCCATCAGGACCTGAGGAGATTGTGGGAAATGGACCGTTTCTCAGCTCTTTCTGAAACAATTCCTTGCAGTGCTACTTCACTGTTTTGTGTGAAGTCATTTCTTTCCTGTCCATCTGTCCCTCTGAATATATGAAAACCTATGAAATATACTTTAAAAATTACCCACTATTTATATAAACAAGAATTGATGGCACTCTCCGGAGTCTCTTGGGTAACTCTGACATGGATGGAACTGTATAGTAAGAAGTGCTCTCTGTCTTTTTAAGCTCTGGGCTTTTTTTTTTCCAATTGTTCTGTCTTTCCTTAGGTAAAATTAATTTCTCCCCTCCAAAAATAATGCCTGGCATTTGATTTCTTAGGAATCTATTTTAAATCACCTTATTAATTTTTTATTACACTCATGAAATGAAATTATTAGCTAGAATTTCTGAATATAGTTTCTCCCTTGGCTGTTACATTGTTTAGTTCCTGCCCTTGGAGTCAGGTTAATAATTTTAGGTCCTGTGCCTGTGATTTCACTGTAGACTAACCCAAATCTTTGGGTTACTTTGTAGTAAGTAGGCAAGATATAAATAAATCAATCTGTATGTTTAAGGGGAAAAGAAGCCAAGCACATAAGGGTACTTACAGTCTGATCCCATTTGATTTTAAAAAGGATGTATGCAGATAAATACACTTATATACCGTACATCTTGTTCTACATATACACATATACATGAAAGCAAACCCACAAGTAGGGTGAAAAGAATAGAAAAAGGTTATGTGAAGTGAAATAAAACAAAATATAGAGGGAACGAACAGTGAAGGGAAGGAAACCAGGACTCAAATCAACAATTTGGAGCAGAAGGAAGAAATAAACATTCAAGGAGAAGAGAATGAAGAAACAAGAATTCAAAAAAAAAAAAAAACGAGGAGAGGCTTAGGAACCTCTGGGACAACTTTAAACATTCCAACATCCAAATCATAGGGGTGCCAGTAGGAGAAGAGAAGAGCAAGAAATTGAAAATTTATTTGAGGAAATAATGAAGAACTTCCCCAATCTGGTGAAGGAAATAGACTTCCAGGAAGTCCAGGAAGCTCAGAGAGTCCCAAAGAAATTAGATCCAAGGAGCAACACACCAAGGCATATCATAATTACATTACCCAAGATTAAAGATAAGGAGAGAATCTTAAACACAGCAAGAGAAAAGGAGACAGTTACCTACAAAGACTATTAGCTGACTTCTCAAAAGAAACCTTACAGGCAAGAAGGGGCTGGAAAGGAGTATTCAAAATCATGAAAGACAAAGGCCTACATCCAAGAATACTCTGTCTAGCAAAGCTATCATTTAGAATGGAAGGGCGGATAAAGTGCTTCCCAGATAAAGTCAAGTTAAAGGAGTTCATCATCACCAAGCCCTTATTAAGTGAAATATTAAAGGGGCTGATCTAAGAAAAAGAAGATAAAAAATATGAACAGTAAAATGACAACAAACTCACAACTATCAACAACTAAACCTAAAAACAAAAACAAACGAAGCAAACTGCTAGAACAAGAACAGAATCACAGAAATGGGGGGTTATCAGCAAGGAACGGGAGTGAGGAGAATGGGGGAAAAGGTACAGATAATAAGAAGCATAAATGGTAGGTACGAAATAGACAGGGGGAGGTTAAGAATAGTATAGGAAATGGGGAAGCCAAAGAACTTATATGTACAACCCATGGACATGAACTATGGCGGGGAATGCTGGTGGGCCGGGGTGGGGGGGGTGGGTGCAGGGCAGAGGGGAATAAAGGGGAGAAAAAAACCCAAAATTTTTAAAGTAGAGATTTTGCTAGTCACATTATCCAATGAAATTCAAGTAAATTCACGGAATTAGAAATAAAATTGTCAAAGATAAAAATAACATAACCACTTAATTTATTTGAAACTTAAGAAGGCCACCCTTCTAAATAGTGTTTGGGTCAAATTAGAAACTAAAATTAAAATTGTAAACTCTCTAAAGCATAAAAGGAAAGCCTAACATAACCAAACCTACAAGACCCAGCAAAGCTGTACACAAAGATTAGAAATATTAGAACTCAGTGCTCATCTTAAAAATATTAGGAAGAAAACCATAAAACAAATTAGAAAAGGAAATTAATTTTGAAAGTCTTACATTACCAAAATGTAGAAAATAGTAGAAAAGATAAATAAATCTAAAGCCCCTCCTGAAAGATAAACTCATCATGAATCAGAAGGTTAAAAAAAAAACTAGTAAAAACTAAAATACACATTTCATCCAGCAATTGCACCTACAATTCTCATGGAAATAAAAGCATAAATCCCAAGATATACACATATTCAAGGACATTAATTGTAGTAATGTTTGTAGTGGCAAAAACTGGAAACAAAGTTAATGCCGTTGTGAAGGAAATGATGGGACAAGAGATGTTATAGCCCTACCGTGAAACCCTATACAGCCACTAGAAAGGATGAATTAATCCTTTTCCAGTTATCTATTGTCGCGTGATACATTCCCCAAATCTTATGTAAACAACAATTTTATTATGCTCATGAGTTCTGTGGGTGAGGAATTTGGACGAAGAACAGCAGAGACTACAAGCACGGTGGAGGCGCTGGCGTGTTTCTCATGGTGCCTGAGGCCTCCTTTGGAAGACACTGAAGCTGGGGGACACTGTATGGAAGGAGTGTGGAATCCACTGGAGGCTCATTCACTCACGTATCTAGCAGTTTGGCTGTTAACTGAGAACTTTGCTAGAGCTGCCTGCTAGGACTTTTACACATGGGCTTCCCATGTAGCCTGGGCTCCCTCATAGTAGCTGGGGTTACGGGGAAGGGTGGGACTGGGAGAAAGATCAGGAAAGAGATTGCTCATTGCAGAGTGGCAAGGTTCTGGAAGACAACAAGCAGGTAGTTAACTTTGGTTGAGGGGCTAGGTGGGGGCAGAGGTAAACAACAAAAGTACAGGCATGCCTACCTGCCTACACACAGATATAAGAAAGTGCTAGCTGTGGAGAGAAAAACATGGAGCTTGGGTGTGGCTGTGCTGCATGCGTATGTGGATTTGAAAGGACGAAATTTAGGACAATGGAAAGGGCTGATATGGGTCAGATGCTGCGAACTTCACAAGTGGCATTCTGTGGAGCGCTTGTGATTAATTAAAATTGGGGAGTTTCCAGTTTCATTATCTATGTCAACACAACTGGATTTGAGTCAAAACCATGACTCTATTGTCATTGGGGAAGATAGTTTTGTTTTTCTTGAAAAAGGCTTTTCTTCCCAAATTTTATATTTGCTCCTCTATTATTTTAAGGAGAATATTGTGATGGCAGTCTTTCTCTTTAGTGGAGTAATCCCTGACCTGTGGGGCCAATGTGTGAATGGTTACATCTAGTTTGTGGTTTCAAAAATTTAAGTTCAATTAATTATAAATGGTAGTGGAAGGATTATTTTCATATGTCTAAACATCACATTCCTTTTGGTGTATCAGTATGGCTTTTTGTTTTTGAAACACTTTATTCTGTGTGATTAAGTGATATATCTGCCCTTGTTAGAACTTTTATGGGTACCAGTTATGCACACCTTTCTTTCTTCTCTTTGCTTATTTGTTTTTGGATTTTCTCCTAATCATTAGTACTCTGAAGAAGTTGGGGAGAGGAAGAGAAAAGAGTCTGAACACAAACCCAAGGACTATTGCTTTGTCTGGAGTTCTTGGATAAGGCTTGCTTGCATGAGGGTTGAGATCAGATTTAAGCAGAAGTCAGCCAAGGAATTCATTAATATCCCAGAGCTACCCAGGATCAAAGACACCAATGCCCTCTGAACTTGTGGGTGACTGTCTCCCTTTTTGACGTTTAGAGATTTGAGGGCCTTATTTACAACTTGACCTAGAGGTCCGAAATTGGCCCATGAACCCTGCACAACATCAAAAGAACAGGTAATTATGTGTTTTTCATTTGGTTCACACCTCTCATGAGGTTCACAATACTAACCAGATACCTTTGAGATTTAAAGGGAGCCCCTATATCAGTTTTATACCAAATTTGAGCAATTGGATTACTTGGAGTCTTCACTCTAATCCACCCTCGATCATTAACTTCCAAAACTTCTTTTTGTCCACTTACTCACCATACACACTCATTATCCCAACATTAAGCACTCATTTGTGGATATTTACAGATCACCAAGAAAACAGAAAATGCACTAGGTAGACTTCTAATAAGAATACACGCATGAGCTCTGCAGACCTCATCCATTTTTGTGTTCTAATTAGAAATTGTTGACTGCTTATATTTTTTCAGCTGTTATCTTTTTGGCCAGATGCTACCACATGCAATCATTTCCTGTTCAATAGCTATACGAAGTTATACATTAACTTAAATATTGAGTTAATGTGTCATGGGCCATTTAAGATGGTGCAACTGTATTTCTAATATCCTCATTTTCTTCAGTGATGTCTTTTCTATTTTAGCCCCTCTTTAGTGTGTTGGAAAAGGATGAAAACTAGCAAATAAGTGATACAATATATATATTTTACAATGGAGAGACTTCATTACTTTTTGGCGCTTGGGAATTCAGTTTTGATCTTTCAATGAGAGCAGTTTGACATATATATGTATATATATTTTATATATACATATATATATATTTTAGTGGTGTCCAGTTTAATGGTTTTATCAGTTATTTGGGGGTTTGGTAGAAGCACTTAGATATGTGTAGCCTGTCTGCTGGGTTGCATATTTTTTCAGTTTCTGCTTTTCTCAGGCTGTCTCCTGCCCTCGGCAAGCCCCTGCCGAGGGCAGGGCCAGAACATACCATCACTGTCATCGCTTTCTGTGGGCCTCTCCCTGCTGCCAGGAGCTAGACAGGAAAGCAGGAGCTGAGCGCCAGGACAAGCCACCCCCTTGGCAGGATAAGTGCCATCTTATACCTTACCTGTTGCTGCCGTGACTGGAGTTCCTGCTACCTTTGCTCCCAGGGATAATGCTAGGTGGCAGTCCTCATGCAACATGGCCGGAGGAGCAGTTCGAGGCTGCCTGATGACATTTAGGTTTAGCTTTGGATTATCCTCTAAGATGTGGGTGGGCATTATGGATTAACTTGTGTTCTCCCAAAATGCATAACCCCAAGTATCTCAGAATGTGGTCTTGAATTTGGAGGTAGGGTCTTTACAGAGACAATCAAGTTAAGATGGGTTATTTAGGTGGGCCCTAAGCCATATATACTGGTATCCTTATGAAAAAGGAATTTGCACAAAGAGATATGCATAGAAGGAAGATAATGTGAAGACCCAGGGAGAAGATGACCAACTACAAACCAAGCAGAATGACCTGGAGCAGATCCTTTCCTCATAGCCTTCAGAAGGAACCAGCTCTGCTGGCACTTTGGTCTTGGACTTCCAGCCTCCAGAACTGTGAGATGATAAATTTCTGTTGTTTGAGTGACCCAGTCTGTAGTGCTTTGTTATGGTAGTCCTAGCAGACTAACACAGTGGGCTTGGATCAATTCAAGCCAGCTGTGGGTGTTGAAGTGCGAGAGTGACCACATCACCGCACCCTTCCCAACCACCTGTGTTACCACATATGACAGTCTCCCAGTATCCACCGCACGACCTGGCCACAGTAATATTAATGTTCATTGACCAAATGAGTGAATGATTATATTGAATCTATGATGTTCCAAATTAACTGCAGTCGGATTGTGCTCTCAATGTGTGGGACCTGGGCCAGACTCTCACTGAATATTTGGAATGTCACTCTTACCGGTAAACCAACAATATTTCCTGTTCTCTGAGCTATAACTTTCTCCTCTCCTCCTGTCTCCTCCGCTTCCCTTTCCTCCCATCCCCCTTCTCCACCTTCCTTATTTCTTTTGCTCCTCCAGAACTGCTGATAAGAAAAAAGGTACAGATTTGAAGTTTTTACCCACAAACCTTCCTTGATTTATTTTTTAAATAAATTAATTTATTAATTTTATTTAATTCTGAATTTAAAAGCAACAATGCTTGGGAGAAAAACACTGAAAATACCAAAAAGGAGAAAAAGAAAAGAATTTAAAAACTCTCCATTAATCCCATTCGAAATGAAAATCTGCTAACACTTTGGTGATTTTCCCGTCTAACCTTTTCGCTATGTATGTAAATTAAGCAAATAGTTGAGGTAATATTATACACATATTTCTTATATTCTGCATTTTGCAATGAAAGTTAAACCATGCCTCTTTTCTCATGTTATTAAAAGTAATTATCATAGTTATACAGATACTCCAGAATATGGATTACTTTAACGTAATTATTTTCCTGTTGGACAGTCATGCTGGCCAAAGTTTTCATCATTGGTCATGGGATGAACATCTGTCCCCATTTCTAATCACTTCCAAAACTAGAGTCCTAGACGCCTAGATTCCTTTTTATCTTTTGTCATCTCCCCTCTTTTTTGATTAGATCATTGTTCATTTCTCAAGGAGTGGGGAGCGTATCATTTCAACTAAAAAACTCCCATGGCGGTTCTCACTGGCTGCCCCTCCCTTCCCCAGCTCCGGTTAAGAACGGCAGGATTAAGGCAGTGAAATCACTCTGTGGTGACTGAGAGAAAATATGAGACTGGGAACCATAAAAAAGGCCCAAATAATTGTGGCATATCTTTTTTCACTGAGTAAACTTTAATTACTCAAGCTCCATGTGCTTGCTCCTAGAATTCACAGTCAAAGCAGATGTCACTGACAGCTGTGGCGGGCTTTGTTCTTCATGCCTTCCAGAATTTCCCTCCAGTCCCTAACCTACAGGGGGGGAAGTGGCCTGGGGCAGCACCTAGCTGGAGCTTAACTGTGAAAACAGAATTTCCACATTATTCTGAATTCGGGTTGATTGTGAAAGGTTAACTAGGCTCTCTGTGGGATGTCGGGTGACCTGGGACTGTGCAAAGGGAAGGATGGGAAGGAAGGAGGTAGTACCTTGTTGTTTTGCCTTTCAAGACTTGTTCAACTAGAACCCAGCCTCAGTGAGAGGACATGAGACTTTGTAATGTCAGACAAATGATTTCATTCTCTGTGCTCAGATCCTTCATTTGTAGAGTGTAGGACTTCAGTTCTCCCTAGGGTGCTCTCAGTTCTGTGTTCTACCATTTTCTCCGCAGTCAGTGGAACATGGGCCTTATTTTGAGAGAACAACTCTACTATTATGTCATCTGCTGGGGTCACCCTGTCCTTTGAAATGCAAATGTATTGCCACGACTAAATGCTTTTATTATGAAATGAGGGTAACTGAAAAGAAAACGACTGAGCATTTAACTTAAGCAACCAGAAAACAAGCAACCAAATTAGTCAAAGAAAATAATGGGGATGAATTTTTTGCTCAGAAATGAGTACAATCAAGTCTTTACCATTCTGTCACCTGTCAGTGTCAATACAAATGAAAGATAAAATTAAAAATGAATGAATTAGAAAAGAAAAATGTAATAAGACTTGGTAAGTAAAGTCAAAAGCTGTTCCTCAAGATATATAAACTTTATAGAGGAAAAACTCCTGCAAGACTCACCCAGAAAGGAAAAGAAAAACACATTTAGTTTTAGGCTCAAAAACATACAGATATGGAAGAGATAAAGAACTGTCTGAGAAGAACCAGCAGTACTCAGGGCAGCATGTGACTCTTGGGTAGATTTCAGTGATTATTAACAAAATGGGCACAATTCATCATTGCAAAAACAATGCACAATCTTGGTCTTCCAGCTGCAGTGCTCGATAAGAACAGTGATCTGGCTCTTTAGATAATGATGGAAAGTTGCCAGGATTAACCAAAGTTTTTGAAAGGTTTGAACAAAAGGTTTGTCCAGTGGGACTTGCTAAATGTATTGGTTAACTGTATAGGAAATGAGCTGCCTTGGAGTTTGAGTGGCACATTTGCCTCTGATGGGATAAGACAGGTTTGTGCAGCTGCTACTTGAGGGCCCTATCGGGACAAGGCTCACAGTTGAAACACATCGTTCCTGTCTTATGCTTTTCTATTTGCTTATAACTTGTTGAGTTTTTGCAGCTGGTATTTCTATTCTATTTGCTGTGTAGCACCCTGCCCTTCTCATTTGCAGTCTTCAGTTTTCTGTCTGTCTTCAGCTGCAGTTTCATTTTTATAGTTATGGGCAGGTGGGAGAAATGCTAAGACCATTTATAAAGATTAGGTTCATTTCTGGAGTATTTATTTATGGGTCATATCAGATATGAAAATATTTTGGAAAATTACTGTCATTAAGACACAGCAAAATAATAGTAACTGATGTTATGGAAACTGTGTTGCAAGGAGTGTTCCAAACACCTGGTATGTGCTAACTCATTCAATCCTCACAACAGCCCTACAAGTTGTAGCTGCTATTATTATCCCCATTTAACCGTTGAGAAAATCAAGGCACAAAGAGGCTAAATAGCTTTCCTGAGGTTACACAGCATAGTCAAGAATTGAACTCGGGCGGGGTGGTGCTAGAAGACTATACTCTTAACTATTCCATTATTGCCATGCAATTTCGAAAGAATGATAGATCATAAAATATAGGAAAATATTGTTTACACTTACCTTGTAAATTAATATATCAGTTAGGATTAGGTTAGATTATGTGTGATAGGAAACCCAAAACAATAAGTGGGATATGCAAGACAGGAGTCTATTTCTCTCTTCTATGAGGATGAAAACACAGGGCTGTTGTGGCAGCAACTGATAGAAAGGAACAAGAAAGCACCATCTACTATCTTGTTCCTCCAGTCTTGACGGCTGTTATTATCTAAGCCACAGTTAGTTATTCTAATAGAACAATGCAGGCATTTAGATATAATACAGGCTTAGATAATACAGGCATTTAATTATCTCACATAACAAAAATTAAGAGGTGGTGAGTGGGTCTACAATGTCAGGATTCTATCTCTGCATCTCTGTGGTTTTCTTGGCTTTTCCTCTTGGGCTAAGATGTCTGCTATAGCTCTCAGGGTATCATTTTCTCATAACACCCAAACCATGAAAGGAAGGGAGGTGCTTTCTGACTGTGTCTCCCTGATCTAACTGATTAGAAATACCTTTTCTAGGAACATCCAAAAGATGCTCTTGAACATTTCATTGATTCGAACCAGGTCACATGGGTACCCATAGCTGCAAGGGAAGCTGGGAAGCTAGGAACCAGAAGATTCTCTTTCACTGTCTTAGACTGGACATCATGATTCATGCTGTGGTTTGAACATGTTGCCTATCCCAAAATAGAGGTTCTTTTAGCAAGAAAAAAGAAATGAATGTTGACCTGGTAGTCATCCAAGTTAACAATAAAACATTAGGGCTTATTGTGGAGGCAAAGAAAACCACAGAAATGGTTTTTCAGTTTAAGGTCTCAAAACCTGCCCTGTATTGCTACACAGAATAGGATAGAGAACCAAGCCGTCTAAATACGGCACTGTGATTTCACAATACATTTTTTTTAAAACATTGAAACCACATTCTGCCATTTTTTTCAGATAAAAAATTCCTAGCAAACCAAAAAACTGAAGTGAAACAATGCATTAGAGAATCATTGAAGAGAATAAACTGTATGTTTATAGCACTTTATTAAAAATAGCTTGTGCCCTGGCCACATGGCTCAGTTGGTTGGAGCATCATTAATGAACCAAAAGTTTGCTGGTTTGATTCCTGGTCAGGGCACACGCCTAGGTTGCAGGTTCAGTCCCCGACTGGGACATGTACAGGAGGGCAACCAGTTGATGTTTCTCTCTCTCTCTCTAAAATCAATAGAAACATGTCCTTGGGTGAGGATTAAAAAAATATAATAACTTGTAATATTTATTTTTCTGATTTTAGAGTTATTTATTTATTTATGATTAAAAATTTTCAGTGTGAAAATATTAAAGAAAAGTAACTGAAAAATTATTTCCAATTTTATCATTCATAGATGATCACTATTATTTATATAATTATTCTGAGTCTTTCAGATATAGTAATAATTTTTTCATATGAAATTAGAATTTTATTGTATATGTACTTTAATTTTATATTTTACTGTTTATAAATCCATGATCCTTTTAAAATAATAGATTTTTCTTGATTTTTTTGCTTATCTCTCTTTAAGTCAATGTGTACCTCTTATTGTGTTTTAAGAAATCAATTGGGAAAAGTAATTTGTTTTCTGGTAGGAAAAATGCTATAGAAGTAGATTGACCCAGAGAGTTCTCTCATTCACTGGCTGTGTGGCCTTATATAAATTGCTTAATCTTTTCAAATTTCTGTTTTCTCATAAAATGAGATTGCTGAGGATGATAACAATACTGGTTTTTGTTATTTTACAGTGACCCTGTGAGGAACAAATATGATAATATACATAAAAAGTACTTTGTAAGTTGCAAATTAATTCCCAAAAACAAAAATTCAAAGTAAAAAGAAGGCTTGGTGATTTAATATTTCCCTTCCAAAACATTTTTTAAAAATCTCATTATTTAAAAAAATAGGATTTACAGAGAGCAAAAACAATATTTGTATTTTGAATAATAAATACCATAGAGATAGGTTTGCTCTAAGTTATAAGAAACATTTTGTTTTTGATACAAATTTGAGAACTTAAAATTTTTATTTGGAAAAATGTTTTAATAGAAATTTTGCTTTTTTAAAGGTTTATGAGGTTAACAGGTAAAAAGAATAAATATTTGTTTATGATTAACCTGAAATTTTATGTATACTTTTTGATGTCATTTAAACAGAAAGGATTCATTCAGGAGAATTTACAAAAAAACTCCCCTTTCTCCTAAATGATTAAAAAATACAGAGCTATAATAATTTGTGTAATAATAACAAGAAAACAGCAGGTTTAGTTTGAAACCAGACCTTGCAATCGTTGACTGCACTTGTCACAAACATGTTTTCCTCTAATGAGCATTAAGCATTTCCCACTACCTCTTTCTTTTTGAACTCAGACACTGAATAAACTTCCCGGAAACCTCACTGTTTTATTTCTGAGTCCCCCCCTTATCTTTCCCATGAGAAGACAAAACTGCTGGATAGCCTAGGATATATCTGTCAGCTATGATTTCCATCTTAAGGGAAATTTAAGACAGGATTTCAGGAGTTTTAATGCAAAAACCTCTGTCATTTCTTGTTTTGGAGTCTATATGGAAGTGAAATTTGCATCTGGCTGGAATCCTCTAAATATGACCCTGCAGAGGAAGATGACTTTGCAAGGTTCAGCTGGGGTTCAGTGAGCCTCCTCAGAATCAACTGCTATAAAATCACAGGTTGTTACAGAAAACATATTGCAGCTAAAGCCGTGACAAAGGTTTATGGAGAAAACTTAAGTAAACCTGCTCAGTGCAGTTAAAAACCAACAATAATTTTCCCATCTGGCTTAAAAAAATAATAGGTACTTATTGTAGAAAACTTGGTTTCTTTTGCAGTACAGAAGCTTTTTAGTTAGATGTAGTTCCATTCATTTATTGTTGCTATAATAAATTTCCCTTGCCTTTGGAGTCAAAATTCACAAAAACACCTCTGAGACCAATGCCCAGAAGCTTAGTGCCTATGTTTTCTTCTATGCATTTTATTGTTTTAGTTCTTACATCCAAATCTTTAATCCATTTTGAGTTAATTTTTGGGCGTGGTGCTAGATAGGAGTCTAGTTTCATTCTTTTGCAATTGGTTGTTCAGCTTTCCCAACACCATCTATTAAAGAGACTTTCCTTTCTTCATTGTATGTTTTTGACTTCTCTGTTGTAAATTAGTTACTCATATAAGTGTGGGTTTATTTCTGGGCTTTCAATTGTGTTTCATTGTTCTGTTTTTCTGACAATACCATACTGTTTTTGATTACTATATCTTTGTAGTATAGTTTGAAATCAAGGAGTGTGATACCTCCAGCTTTGGTTTTTTTTTTTCCCCTCAGGATTGGTTTGGATATTCGAGTTTTTTGTGGTACGATACCGATTTAAAGACCTTTTGTTCGATTTCTATGAAAACTGACATTGGGATAAATAGGACTTGCATAGAACCTGTAGATTGCTCTAGGTTATGTGGACATTTTATCAATGCTAATCCTTCCAAACATGAACATGGAAGAATTTTCCATTTCTTTGTATCTTTTTCAATTTCTTTGAATACTGTCTTATAATTTATAGGGTATAGGTCCTTCACCTCTTTTGTTAGGTTTATTCCTAGGTATTTTATTCATTTTGACAACATGAATAGATCTCATGGGTATTATACTAAGTGAAATAAGTCATGGAAAAAGGACAAAAACTGGGTGGTTTCACTCATGTGGAATATAAAACAAAAAACAAACAAAAACAAACTCATCGATACAGACAACAGAATGGTGGTTACCAGATGGGAAGGTGGGTCGGGGAGAGAGACCTGGGTAAAGGGGGGCACATATATTGTAACAGAAGGAAACTAGACTTTGGGTGGTGAGCACCCAATGGAGTATGCAGATATTGAATTATAATTTTATACACCTGAAATTTCAATAATGTTATTAACCAATGTTACCTAAACAAATTTAATTTTAAAAAAGAAAATTTGGGAAGTACAGAACATGAAAAAGGGAAATATAAAAATCACATGTATCCTGTTACCCAGAGGTTACCTCTATTAACATTTGCATATATGTATACAATAACAAGTTGAATTCAAATTCAAGTTTTGTATCCTGCTTATTTTTCACTTAACAGTAGTATATTGTGAGCATGTTTTTATATCATGAAATGTTTTTTGATTTATAGTGAACTGAGGACTCAGTCTGAGGACTGAGACACCAGGAACCAAGAAATGAAATCAGTGCTTTCTAGAAGAAAATGATTTCCTCTACTGTCAAACCTGCCTGTTTCATTGAGCCCATAACTGTTTTTCCTGATGAGCAATGCCAACTGGTGTCAAGTCTCAGCTAGATGATGTGATTTTGTTTTTTAACCTATGGGATTAATTGCAATTTATAAATAAGTACAAACATTCATACAGTTGTTTCAATCAAGTTCTCTCCATGAAGGTTGCATCATTATTAAACTGAATGGAATTCACAATTTTACTTAGATGACTGAACATTTGAGCAAGTGAGTATTTCCAAGGCATGAAGTCGTTGGTAAGGAAGCAGGGATCTGGTCGTCTGGATCTGGCTTCCCAAAGCTCAGACCAGATTATTTCAGATTTACTGACAAGTCAAATATAAATTTTCTATTGATGTAAACAGCAGCATAAGGACTATGCTACTTTCTGGTAAGTTTAAAGAGGTCCCCAATTTCCTTAACCACTTTTAATAATGTGAATGGAATCTTAAACAAACAAACAAAAAAAACCAACTACGTTCACCCAAGGCCAAAAATCTACACATATTCTGGGCATTTGTGCAAAAAATCTCCCCAAAACTGCTATATGTAATTAAAACACCACTGATCAACTTATTTTCAACTTCCTTGTGTTAGTTATATGCTCCTATAAAATGTATGTTGAGATTATGAACCAACAAGCCATATCAATTTCAGTTTTTGTGATTTTCAGAAGACAGTGCCATCCATGCCTTTTCTGTAAATCAGTATGTATCTGTAATAGCATCTAGATATTTATTCAGGAGTGCATGTGAGACCATTTCTACACCTGTCCTGTGCGTTCACGTCCAGCACAACTCTGCAGCAGTGACTGAAATTCCTCTTGCTTATCCGTTTAGTGGCAATAGCTAATAAAATAGCACCTGAAAACGAATGTGTCTAAAATTCATGCTTATACACCAAAGCAGGAAATGGGAGGCATCTTAGAAAAAAAAAAGACAAAGAGGGACAAAGAACCGTTCCTTAAGAATGCGAAGGAAAACAATTTTTTTTGGATGAGAATAATGGCAGCTGTTGAAGATTAAAATTAATCTTTGTCAATGAACCATGTGGAATTCGGGATCAGGCAAACAGGCTTGAGATGTTGTGTACCCACCTGGTATGAGAGACCTAACAAATGATATTAAAATGATATAATTGTATTTTGTAGTCAAGGGTAGCCAACATATTGACCAAATTCAACCGGCTACTATTGTGAAGGAATATAAAGATGGACTGTCAAATCAAGCTGCACTATTTATTGCCTGTGTGACCTTGAGCAAGATACGTGAGCTCTCTGTGCCTCAGTTTCCTCCTCTGCAAGAAGAGATAACAGTGGTAACTACCTCATAATTATTGGGATGGTTAAGCAAGAGAATGAAAAGGGCTTAACTAGCACATGTGACATGCTCAATAAATGGTAGGTCAGTGTGACTATTATTATTGTTATTATTGTGACGTGGTGAAAAAGATCAAAGGAGCAGACACTAGCTGAAGGACAGGATAGCACTGTGACACTGTGTCTTAAAAAGCTCCTACTACTCTGGAATTTTCCACCAGATACATAGCTCTGGTCATATTTCTCTCTACATGTCAGTAATCCATCATGAAAATGACTTACAGGGATTCAGTGAGGCTCAGCAAGGATCAGAGAGATGGAGAGGTGAGCAGTTAGGGGAGGGCTGAGGCTGGGCCGTGAGCATCGCAGATGGGAGATGCCTGCACAGAGCTGGCGGTCACCTCCTCTCTCTCCCAGGTACCGCCAGAAGAGAAAACGGCGCTCAATGTGCAGAAGTCAAATGCTCATTGAACTTAGGGATGTGTGCAGATGTTAAGGACTATTCAACATTAAAATGGCTTTTGGATGCTTAGTCCAAAAAGACTAAGCCTCTCTTATCTCACTGAGGGCTTTCCTGACCACTTTATTTATATATGCAACCCACCCAAGCTTCCTAGCCTACTCCTTGCTTTATTTTCCTTTTAGTAATTAACGTGCTGTAACATACTGTATTACTAAATTATCATGTTTGCTGCTTACCTCTCCAGTAGATGTGAACTCAGGAGAGCAGGTTATTTTATTTTTGTGGTTATTGTTCACTGCTGTCTCCCTAGAGCCTAGCACAGGGCTCAATAAATATTATAGCAAGTATTCAATACATATTTGTTGAATGAAGAAAGGATAAATTCCCATCTTAAGGTGTTTGTAGTGTGGTGAACAGGTGACTTCAGAAGGCATTTCTGAAGCATCTGATTGTTCAGATTATGCATAAGGAATAACCATGAACAACTTGATTTAAAAATTTCTAGATCCCTTTAAACTGCTGACATAATAAACACCTAGCATTAGAATCCTATGTATGGTGTGTAAACTCAATGAGAATTTGGGTACTGGCAAAGCTTCTCAAATTCTGAATTTCAACAGTTGTTATTCAAAGAGATGGTAGGGAAGGAAGGAAAAAAACTCCAGGAGGTAAAAGCCCAAAACACAGCCACTGTGTGTTTTCTGCTATATTCCAAGAACTATACAACTTTTTAATAAAACCACCCTACGACATTATTACACCCATTTTCCAGATAGGAAGATCAGGGCTTCATCCTTGCTCATCAGTGGAGCTGGGATCTGAACCTTCCTTTGTCTGAATCCCAGTTTATGCTTTCTCTAGAATTTCAGATTGTCTTTGGGTACAAGGTTCAGCCTGTTCCTTCTGGAGCTGTTATTCTGAAAAGATGACAAGTTAACATTCACTTGGCTTTGCCTTTTAACTGAAACATTTGCAACCTCCCGCTCTGAGCAGGTGCACTGAGTTACAGTTGCCCTGTGATGTCTGAGCTCAAACTGGAGATCCCTATCAAGGCAACGGGTAAAACCTGCATGTGAGCAGAAGCGGCGATGGCCTCCTCCCGCGTCTTTTTTAAAAGAAGCAGGATTTCTGCATCAGAGTGAATAGTGTGCTTTGCAGGAGTCCCCAGGGAGTTCGCGCACTTGACCCAAAGATCCTGCTCTTACATCACGCTCGAAGCTCCACTTCTGGATTTGCTCTCAGGGCCCGAGGCACATTCTTTTAAATTTCTTCAGTGATAGCAAATCTTTGCCCTTTTCTGGTGGATGTGATTTTGCGAGGCAGCCCCTGGGAGCTTCATCCAGCGAATAAGGTGAGTGACCACGCCAGATTATATTTTGAGTCAAAAATAAGTTGTGAAGAGCATACAGTGAAACTGGTTTTCTTTTGTAGCTTATTAAATTGCGTCGGAAGGGTGTTGTAAAAAGGTTCTAGAGGTGCTTTGACTAGTGTCTGCAATGTTGAAAAAGAGCACCAACTACCAAGGGGAATGGTCATTTGGCTATATGAGCTGTGCTTTGACAGATAAAAAGAAAAAGTTGCACTTTAACTTTAGAGACACAGCTTGAATGATTGCTGTGGTTGCTATCATCTTCTGCAACAAGACCCTGCATTGTTATGAATTATAGCTCTGTGATAAAATGAACCAGGATGTAAATGTTTGCTAGATAAGTATAGTTACACAGGGCAGAGCAAATGGCAGCTGAGCATCCTGAGAACCTAACATTCACTGAAACAAAAAGCAATATGTTATGTTACGTTAAAACAGTTAAAGAGAAAATAGATGATGAGAATAACAGTGGGGGAAATGATGTTTTTATGGTTATGTCTGGAAGAGGAAGGTGGATGGTGTTTGAAATGATATTATCTGGTTTGGAGGCTGTTGTTCATAATGAATTAAAATGCATAAGGAGGAAATCATTCATGTGATCTCTAGCTGGTGGCATTTCTAAGATATTTTCACATTTAGAATTTTAAAGGCTATTTTATAAGAATGGATTTTACACTGATGTATTACATATCAGAGTTAAGTGCTCTCTTTTATGAAGAACTAACATTTTACAATCATGAAATCTCCCAGTCATAAGGAATGCATGTTTGGGTCTAATACAGTTGTTCATCACTTAGCGGAGAGCTGGGTGAGGACAATTACCATATGACTAATGCTCTGGGTATAAAACGCAAAGCCTTCAGACGAGGCATTAGTACATATTTTCCATCTTCTGAACCCACTGCAATCCTTTATTTCATTATTTGACATGTCACAAATGAGGGCCTGTGTAAACATTAAAAGCGACCCACTAAATCTAAATCATTTCAGTTTAGAAGCTAATAGTAAGAAGAAGGCAGGCATCTTACTAATCCAGAGTGGGAAATAATTCAGTCAGTGATTGATATGGCAAGGTTTCCAAGGTTCACTGTTCATTACAATTACCGCTGTCATTGAGCTCTCTCCGCTACGAGGGGCAGAGCGTCTTTGCCACAGCAAGAATGCTACTTATGTGTGACTTTAGGGTACACGGATAGTTGTCACATTATTTAAAAATCCTGAGTAAAGGAGGTCCTTGTTCTTAGGGGACTATTAAAGAAAAAAAAGAGCTGTTCTTCTGCCACATTAGAGGACAATTCAAACCAAGGTGCTTTGAGAAAGCAAGTCTCTACCTGTAGCAGACTGTGTTTGCCTGGGAATCTCAGGGGAGGGCCACTCGGGAAAGAGCAATGGTCCCCGCGAATGCCTCTCGCTCCCCACAGTGGCCCCGCGCTCTCCACTGGGAGACGGTGGCCTGAAGAGCCAGGACAAATGAATGGGGTCGATCTTTATTTTTGCTTTCCGTGGGCTATAGAGAGTTTCATTTAACCAGCTGAGTTCTCTTTGGCTGTTAAATGTACTTTAAAATGTTTACCACGGACGGCTATTATGAAGATTAGATGAGAGAATCAATCTGTTGTTCAGCAAATGATTCTTTATTTTTTATTTTCATTGTCGACACTATTTTAGATGTCCCAGTTCCCCGCCCCCGCCCACTGCCTTTGCCCGGCAAAGGGCTCTTAAGCGACTCTTTAGTGCTTGAGATGCACCAGGAAGCAAGGCGGGGCCTGGGCCTGAGGACCCCCCAGTGGACGTTACGGGGCTGCTGAGTGAGCACTCACAGAGGCTGTGGGAGCTCCAGGAAGGGCACCTGACCCGGCTTGCAGTGGGGGAGGGAGGTGGTCAAGGAATGCTTCCGGGAATGTGGCTTTCAACCAGGCCCGCTTCCTGCTAGGAGCTCCATAGTAAGGCCTCCTTCTTTCCTGTCGCTCCGAATTCCCCAGGATTGTCCCCGCCTCTGTCCTGAGGCTGGGCTGTGTAGCATCAGAACTGACATGCCAAAATGCTTGGATTTGTGTGTGTCTATAAGCCTATGGTGTCTGCACGTATTGTAAGTCATTTGCTTCTTCCCCTCACCATGGCTCCTGTCAGAAGAATGAGGGAGACAGGGGCAAGGGCGAGTGGAGAGAGAGAGAGAGAAGCAAAAAAAAAATTTCCATGAAAGGAAGAAAGTTAGGCAGCTAGCTGTCCCCAACCCTCTCCCATTCCACTCTGAGACTAAATGATAGGTGAAGATAAACTGTTTTTCACTGTGAGGAGTCTAACGCTATGGCTCTACACACGGAGAGCCAGTCCATCAGAAGAGGAAGGGTGGTCATCAGGGCGCCAAGACAGGAAGGGGAGACCTGTAGGCAGACATGGCGGCACCCTTCCCAGCACCATCTGCGACAGAGTGGGGGTGCTTGGGCCTGCAGACACACTCCGTCTGTCCTGGCCCTGGTGTATGTGGGGCCTATTGTGAAGAAAATGTGTAAGGCCTGAGGCCCTGGAGTTAGAAGCCAGGCTTGCGGCACCTCTCGCTTTGCTCCCAAAGGACACCTTCTGCTGCAGGCGGAGGGGCTGTGTGCGCAGGCCCGGTCCTTGCCCAATGCCCCCTGCTCTCTCCAGGGACGCTAGGGCGCGAGGAAAGCCTCTGGATCTCTTGCTAGAAGTACAATCAACTTTGAACCCTTTGCCACCCCCAATCTTTTAGAAGCACAGATGGGAAAACTCTTTCATCCTGAACTTTCTGAAGCATATGTGAAGTCAACTCTTCATCTCTGCATTAAACTGGCCCATCAAAGCTGCGTCCTGGGATAGGACACACTGTATTCACTCCCAGGCACACCCTCCCTTGCGTGCTCCCTCAGTTCCCCTAACTTGGCTCCTCGGTGAGAGAAAAACCAGCCTCCACCGCGGGAAAAGACAAGGAACCACCTGTCGCTGACTGTGTTTAGTCTAAGGACGGAGTTTCACGCCAATGGTGGTGTCCTCTCTGTGAGAATGAAGTTTGCCTTTGGTCTCAGCACTGGGAGGCCAGCAAGGCCTCGCCCTCCGGAGCGTTACACTCATTCTGGCCAGGGGGCACTCAGTTGTTCGTGTGGTAGTGTTCGCTGCTTCATACCAGTTGCTTAAGAGCTTGGGAACCGCACGGCATACCTTTTCTACAGCAACTTTACCCTTGTTTTTAGCTTAATTTCTTTGTCTTTATTTCTTTTGGCCTCATCTTTTCATTTCTTTTCCCAAATTTTGTTTTATCTTACCATGGTGTATGTATTTTTATTAGCTATCCTAAATATTTTGATGACTGAAGCTAGAGGTAAATAAAGTACCCACCAGCCATGTGTTCTACTTACCCGATAATATTATGGTGGTGATCTGGCTTTCCACAGAGAATTTTCTAGAAGAAGATAATGTGCTCATCAGAGGGCTCAAAGATCTCACCTGGAAAATTGAGTTCTTCCTGCACATTAACAAACTGACACTTGGGCTCACGTAAGAGTCTCTTATGGGCTTAGGAATTGCATGTCCATCTCTGAGAATGTTCATCTCGCACCATTTTTTCCTGCCAGTGCTACACACCAGACACATTAATCCTCACTCACCCACCTTGAACAATCCAAGCTCTTTCCTACCTTAGGGCCTTTGCGCATACTCTTTGTTTCTGTTTGGACTATCTTTGCTCCTACTCTCCCTAAGTTTCTCTTTCTCATTATCAGAGTGGTAGTGACATATTAGAATGATTGGGAGAGTTTGTATTGATACCCAGGCCCCAACCCAGACAAATTAAATTAAAATCTTGGGATGGGGTGGAGCTTAGGTACTGGTATTTTTATTTTTACTTATTTTATTTTTTAAAATTTATTTTATTTAATTTTTTTATCCTCACCCGAGGACATTTTTTCATTGCTTTTTGGAGAGAGAGGGAGGGAGAGAGAGAAACATTGCTGTAAGCAAGAAACATTGAGTGGTTGCCTCCCTCAAGCACCTGAGCTGGGGAACGTTAGCACCCAGAGTGGGGATTGAACCTGCAATCCAGGTATGTACCCTGACTGGGGATTGAATCCTTTGGTGGGACAATGCTCCAATCAGCTAAAGAGAGAGGAAGAGAGGGAGAAAGAGAGGGAGAGATCATCGCTGTGAGAGGGAAACATCGCTCAGATGCCTCTCATACATACGTGACTGGGCCGAACCCAGAATAGAACTGATGACCTTTTGTTTTGTGACCAACCAACTGAGCCACTCTGGTCAGGGCTAGGTACTGGTATTTTTCAAAAGCCTCGCAGATACTTTAAATTATTATACCAGTTTAGGTCTCAACTTTATTGTCAATTGTTCGAAGAGGCCCTCCTTGACCCCTCTAGGGTGTAGATCTTATCTCACTCTCTAACTCAGCTTCTTCTCTGATTCCTTTGTACTAGTTACTACAATTTATAATTATTGCATTTATGTGAGTGTTTTTATTTGTCTCTGCCACTCTAGGGCTTAGGTACTATGAGGACAGGAAATATGCCTGCCTTGGTCTTTGTGCTTCTCTTCAGTGCACAGGGCCAAGCGCATAACATACGAGTCTGCGGCAATGAAGGTGGCCCACGAGTAATGGGTCTGGGGCCTCCTGGAAGCCAACCAAAGTCTCCTTGGAATATTACGAGAGCATTCATGTCAATGTTCAGTGTCTATTTTAACTCAGAAAATTGCTTGATACACTTTCCTTTTATCTGACCCTTGTGCCCCAGGGTTCTTTGTAACCACTTAAATAGGCCCTGACTCACAGCATCTCCTTTATGACCATGTCTTTCTCCTTCACTTGATTTTGACTGTTACAAGTGAGAAATTGAATCTCCTTTATCTTTGTGTCCCCACCCTATGCCAGCACCCAGCGCTGGATTTTGCACATAGTGGATGCTCTGTAAATATTTGTTGACTTGAATGTAGTTGACTTGATTCTGATGGCATGTAGGTATTTTGACCAAGACCTCACTCTGGGCAGTGGTATTTATGATTATTCAGAGGTGTGGGGCATGGGGCATTATGAACACGTCATGAAAGTTCAATCTGTTGGGTTAGGCAATTTAGCCATAGTCTAAATGCAGATGTCACTACACCTGGATAGCACTGGAGGGCAAAACAAGTAAATTTGTATTTGAAGGCCAATAATGAAACTTGGAGGAATCTGAAAACAGCTCATAGTCACGTCTCTCACAACACAGGTGCTGGTCTGTAAAAGGATGAATGTGTCGCAGGGCTGCCTGAGCTCTTCCTACGGTGGAGTCTATGTTTTCTAAATTATTATTTGGTAGTTATTAATAAAAGAAAGCAAAGCAAACCACCCACCTACTGGTTTCCCTCTATGGTATGTTCATCAGGCTGACTTGTAAGTTCGAAGGTGCTTTTTCCTAAGCTTAAATTAGCCAAGACCAGTCAGTGGAATAGCCTTTTTTTTTCTTTTTTCTACTTCATTTCACACCCTTAAGAAATCATCTTGGTTCCTCACTCTTTCCTGTTTTATGTGGGTGATTTGCTGGTGGGAAATGGAGAGACGGGGGAGGAGAAATGTCCCAGGAGGGTTGATATATATTTTTAAATTTTATTTATTTATTTTTAGAGATAGTAGAAAGGAGAAAGAAAGAGAGGTAGAGAAACTTCAATGAGTGAGAGACACATCGGTGGGTTGCCTCTCAGCCCACGACCCAGGCATGTGTCCTGACTGGGAATCAAACCAGCGACCTTTTGGTTCACAGGCTGTTGCTCAATCCACTGAGCCAACCAGCCAGGCAGGGGGGTTGATATATTAAACACAAATCCAACCACACAGCAAAGTTCTCAGTCTGCCTCTTATCTGTGGAATTTTCACACTGTCATGGAGAGAAACACTTGTGCGCGCTTGCGCCTGCACAAACACACACACACACACACAGACCGTGAAACCCCACACAAATGAAACCCCTTCTTCGCAGAAGCCAGCTACAGGAAATTGACTTATGCACAGGAACTGGCTAACCTCTTTTGTCACATTCAGATGGTTCCTGCTGCCCTAGTCATCACTCACACTCACCCAACTGTCTTGGGCTGGAAGTTTTACCTACCTCGCTCTTGCATTTTTTGTTCTTCCAGTGTGAATCAGTTATATTCTTGGGGAAGAAGGAAAGGTGGATCTTAGAAGGAAATCATCACAGTGAAAGGGCTCGGCTGCTTTTGTTTTTACTTACCTGCGCCGAACAACTTTGACTTCCGGAGTCAGTCATTTTGGTATCAAGAATGTCTTTGGCATTCCACAACAGGTAAGACTTTTGCTTCTTTAAAAATATTTCTTTGGTATAAAAAGGAATCATTCTAATTTTATTTAGCTTTTACTCTAGGCTAACCATACTAATTATCCTGTTCTACCTGTTGTAAAGCATGGAATGACATTATGGGGAAAATTGGGGTTGCTCTGATAGCCAGCTACTCCCTCACCTAACAAGATGCATATAGTCTTTGAAACAATAAATGCTATAATAGTTGGATTTTGGTTTTTCAGATATTCTTCTAGAGAATTGATATGCTTGTCATTGACTATGACTGAGCTCAGTATTTGGGTAGTTTTGTGTGGTGTTAGATGGGTTCATGGGGGTGATCACTTCGTGAGTTATGAAAATGTCTAATCACTATGTTGTACACCTGTAACTAATATAATATTGTATGTCAATTGTAATTTAAAAATTTTTTTAAATGGATAGTTTAAATGTCAACTTACATTTGATGAAGTAAATCTAAAGATTCCCAAAGTTGTGCAGATAGGAGTTTTAAAATTTTCTGATTCAGAGAAGCAAGAGAACCCAAATCTAAATGATGTAGATTTGGATCTGGAACTTCTAGCTTTTCTGTTTCCCATATTTTTGCTGTGGGGTACCAGTCAGTAGCCTGGGTTGCAAGTAAATAAAATTTGGGAAATCGTTAGTTTTAGGCACTTTCTTAAAACTGCCATTAAAGTTAACAACAAGAAGTCGATAACCAATTATAAATTCTAAGAGGGTGCTGTGACCGATATAAGATAAATACAAAGAATTTCTATATTCTTTATATTTGAAGGGCCTTACTATTTTGTAGTCGGGTAAGAAGTAAAATTCAAGAAGTAGTCGAGATGGGAATGAAGTGATGAATGGGACGGCACAGCTGTGAGAGCTAGAGGAGTTCTGAGAAGGGGATTTTAAGTTGGCAGAGTCTGGCAGACGTGGGCCTTGGAGAGATACAAGTTTTGAGTAGAAGGAGAAGAAGGTTAATTCACCCCCCGAGGACTGTGTGGGCAAAGGCATGAAGGTGAGGCTGAGGAGGAGGTGAACATCCAGTTGAGGAGACTGGACCAAGAAAAGCAGAGAGTCTGCTTTATACACTGGCAGGAATTAAGCTTGGAAAATGAACATGTAGACAGGTTATGGAGAACCATCAGAGGCTGCTGAGGAGGTCGAGTCCATTCAGCAGTTTCCCAGTGTTCTCCTGTCTCCCGGCTTCTCTCTCAGCTTTCACAGCTCATAGGGAATGCGGCTGCTTTACACATCTCCTTCTGCGGCCCCCCAACTTGTCCTCTACTGTCTTCCCTTAGTATGCTATTTATGTAGAGAAAGGGTGGCCGGGGGTACCTGTAAGACCTCCGTTTGTGGTTATTACATTTTAAGGAGACCCTTCAATCATCTGGTAATTAAAGTAGCTTTCCTCCTGGGAGAACAAGTGGGTTGGCTGATTATAAGAAAATCTCTATTCTCCAAAAGGCAGTCCAGCCCTGGCTGGTGTGACTCAGTTGGTTGGAGTGTCTTCCCGTAACCAAGAGGTTGTGGGTTAGATTTTTGATCAGGGCACATACCTAGACTGCGGGTTTGATCCCCTGTCCGGGTGTGTAAAATCTCCCATCTGGACACTTACAGGAGGCAACTGGTCAATGTTTCTCTCTTGCATCAATGTTTCTCTCTCTCCCTTCCCCTCTCTCTAAAATAAATGAAAAACTGTCCTCAGGTGAGGATTAAAAAAAAGCCAGTCCAAAGATTCCATGAAATATGTGTTATTTCCTTTGCATATCTACATGAGATGTTGTGGCCATGCTGCTGGTCTTTTCCTAATGACTTGGAGAACTTTATCTTCCTGGACCATGAAATCTCTATGTCCACATAATAACAAAAATATATAGTATGGTGAATAAAAACTCAGACTTTGGAGCCAGATTGCGTCGTGTTGAAGCCTGGGTCTGTCGCTTTCGAGCTATGGGAAACCTGGGCACCTTACTTAATTTCTTAAATCCTCAGATTAAAAAAAAAAAAGAAATCTGTAAAGTAGTTGTAATAGTAACTGAAAATACCTACATCAGAGGGATGTTTTTTGGATAAAATGAAATAAAAATATGTAAATCATTCAGCCTGGTGCCTGGCATAGAATTAACTCTCCATAAATGTAGCTATTATGATTTTTATTAAGGACTTAGCTGGGGACACTAGAATGACTTGGTCTCTGGCCTTGGAATAAAAGACCTGTAAAGTAAATGGGGCTGATGGGCAGAGGCTGGGAATTAATATTTTTTGAGCACCAGGTATGGAAAAGGCACAGGGTGTTTTATAGGGGTAATGCATATGAAAAAGAGGAGGGATTAGAAACTGATATTTTGAGCCTTTCTGTATCAGAGTCTCAGACTATAAGACAACGCTCTGAATGACTTCCGTGTTATCTTGGCCATCTGTGGCCAATGTGTCTCTCTGAAGGCTTTGGGTGGGATTACAGAGCGGCTTTGAATTAGAGGCAGAGACGATGACTCTCCTTCCTTGGTCAGCTTATGTAAATTATTTAATTTTATTTTAATTCTAGTGCTAGCAAGGCATAGCTAAATATCTATTTCTATTCAACAGTGGGGACCACTTTGACAAAGAGTGCCTGAAGTGCTTATTTGGGTTCTAGATGCTTGGGGTCTGGGTGAAAGACGAAATTGAAAAGCATCCTGCTTTTCAAGATTAGAGATTCTTTTGGGTGCATAAGCCCCCTTTAAAAAAATTCAAATATGGCCTGCGTGTTCATCATGCAGGAGATTCTCATTTATATGCACATACTACCTTAGTCAAGTAGTAATACTCTTTTCCTTCTAGAGCCCCACTGATAACGTAAGAGAGGGAAGTCTGGGCTTTGTGTATGGAAAGGACGACCCCAAGTCAGGATGAGTGCCAGGATGGAGCATGCTGGCAGGCAGGATGGCAGTACGGGGTTCTGGGGTGGGCAGTGAGAGACGGACAGGGTGAATGAAGGGAGGTGGGAGGGTGCCAGAAACAAAGCCTCTTCCCAGCTCTTCAGTCATCTGACTCTAGCAGCTGTTTTAATGCCCTGAACAACTTCTTGATGCTTTATGTAAGAAGGTGTCATTCTATTCCCCTGATGTGGGCAGTTGTTCAGAGGTGATTTGATTTGCCTGGTCCTGGCCCAGAATCGTCATTCCTAAAACCACCTGGGTAGCTTTTAAAAACTAGCAGTTCTCATGTGTCACATCCCAACCCTGGAGTGGGGTCCAGGAATCCGTGTGATAACAAGTACAAACTCTTTCCCCCCAGGTGACTTGGAGGCAGCTGTTCCACAGATGAGCAATCAGGAGAAATTAACCCAGAACTCTCCTCCCAAGGCCCCAAGGACAGAGATGGTAAGTTGAGTGAGTGCTGAGATGAGACAGAATAATTTTCCCTCTATTGAGATTAAGTGGTCTCACTAAAGTATTTTCCTTTGTTTTGAATTGATTTCTTAGGAGAGCTCTTGGGAGTGGGGTGACTGAGTCAAGGGTGTGAGTGTGTGTAGAGTTTCTGTCAGCCATATTTACATTTTAACACACACAGGTGGGATGTGTTAAAATTCTGAAGTGTTTTACACATATGAGGCTTTTTATTATTAAGCAACGGGAGCCTAAAGAAAGGGATTTGTTTTCAATGGAGGAATAAAAATATGTAAAGCACCCTCCCAGTTTCTCTTTTCCAGTAAAACAGAATACTAATGAATTACTTTTGGGAGAGAATTTCAAAACATTACAGAATACTCAATTGCTTCTTAGAGTCTTCTTATCTCTACATTTAGTTTCTCGCAAAAATGGAGTCAGCAGTGGCCTCTTCCCCATTTCGTAGAAAAGAATACCCAGGAAGACAGTGGTTAAGTAACATGTAATATGGTTCTTATGACATTTGCCATGACAACTACGTATAGCCATCTATTCAGCCATCGTTCAAGGAAATATGTGACCAAGTAGTTTTTACAGGTGACCTCATGGGAAAATGCTAGGAAGATGAATATGCATGAAGAGAGTATAGAAGGATGGTAGACGGAATTAATTGACCCAGGTAGACCTTCTCTATCTTTTATTTACACTATGTTTTATTCATCATGTATTTGCATAATCTCCTACCCTAAAAGCATGGTTATTATTTGTGACATAGGTGGGAATAAGGTGAATTTTCAGTGGCTTAAATGAAAAAATAAATAAATAAAAAAGACACGCTCTTGCAAAATATCAAGTGAGATACTGGCTGTGGAGTGCCGGTGCCCGCCTGTACTGGCTTGCAAGAGTTGATTGTAATATTTCCAGAAAATTTGCAAGCAGTGGTTAAACACATCCACCATTAAAATTAAATTATATAACTTAGTTAAATTAAGTTTTATTAAAAATAAAGGTAATAAATACTCAAAACTCATTACTTCCTAATTATTTACTACATTTTACTATTGTCTCTGCTTTTGAAGTTATTTACTCCATTTTATCTGTAGGTAGGAATATATATAATGGTGCGCTACTAAACCTCTCTTTCCAAGTTGCATTCAGTGATATCATGTTGGTGGCTTGAAAGTGGTCACAGTAGGAGTGTCTATACCATAGAAATTGGCAAACACTGTAAATCGGGTTCTTCACACTTTTTGGGGGGGGAAAGGAGTGCCTATTAAACATTTATGAGCAAGGAATTGTGTAAAATACAAATATGGCAACTTGGCAATACGTGTCAAGAGCCATTAAAATACTCATACACTTTGATCCATTAATTCTATCTCTGGGAATTTACTCTAAATGAATAATTCAAAGAAGGAGAAAATAACATGTGTGAACACATTCACTTATTATCATTTATAACAGCAAAATCTGAGAATAACCTAAATAAGCAATAGTAATTCTGGCAGCATTAATTTCACAGAATATTTTGTAGTGATGGGAGGTCATGGTTATGGTAGTTCTAAAAATATATTTGATCTGCTGTTAAATTAGAAAATCAGGATTAACAATTTCACTGACATTCTGGTTTTATTATGAATGAGAGTATTAAATGGGAGAATTTGGTGTGTTAGAATGATAAAATAGTAGAATTTCGTTTTTACTTCATTTATTGTAGTAGTGGTGTGTGTGCTTTAAAAAATGTGGAGAAAGCCTGGATATAAATGATCTTAAGTAGCTTTAATATTAAAGAGGAAAGCTACGAGGAGTTTTGTGGACAAGATTGGGGCCTGCCTTTTACGAGGGATTATGTCCCGTGAATCCCTGGGCAGGGCATAGTGAAGGGAGTCTGGATCCAGGCAGCCCGGCACGACAGGTGCTCAGGGGGTTTCTTTCGGGCAGCTCAGGAAGAAGGAAGAAGTGACCGTTTGGGTACTGGGGACTTGCCAAGGTGGACTGCAGAGGCTGAGAAATAACCTACAAAAGAGCTGCTGGCGAAGGTGTGAGAGAGAGAGGAGAACATTCCTTAGGAAGAGACAGGGAGACCCTGATCTCAGGGGTGAGCAAGATGGATATGCAAATAGTTTCGCTTAGATTCCGGAAAACAACAGGACTCAAACCAGAGAGGAAATGGTTCTTTTAAATCAAGGTTCTCAAATATTAGTGTTTTTAAGAATTATCTGGATGGATGGGGGACATGTTAACAAATGCAGCTTGCTGAATTCCACCTGCATGGATTCTGAGCCAACTGGTCTGTGGGTTGGCAGGAATACACATTTTTAACAAGCCCTCCCACCCCATAAAGATTCTGTTACAAATGGTCTGCGGGTCGCACTTTGAGAAGCGTTGAAGGCAATAGGTTGCTTTGGCTCAGGGAAAGTATATCTCTGAGTGTGTGCGTGCGTGTGTGTGCTGGGGACAAAGCTGTTACCTTGAGGCATAGGCTCTGAGGGCTTATCATGTAAAAGGAGTGTGGCAACAGAGAAAGTCCAGAAGGGACAAGTTATCGGTTAAATCTGTAGAAACAAACTAAAAACAGGAGGCTATACTTATCCTCGTTAAAGGGTTATCATTTGTACCACAAAATTCCCTTACACAGTAATACAGGCATTTGGACCAACTGCAGGTAGTTGTGAACAGGGGAACGACAAGTGGGTAGCACAGAAAAATGGTCACGGGGGGAGCCTAGGACCCACAACCATTCTGTTGCAAACCACTGGGAGGTGGCAATCAAAAATGAACTTGAGTAGAATATGCAGTGATTTGTCCAGAAGACATTTTGGGAAGGAAGGAAAGTCCAGTTGTTGATGAAATATACTTAATATGTAGACCTTCAGTGATTATACATATGCCATAACAACAGCATATCACAAAAGAAACACTGAGAGTAATGACATGGCTGCCGCAGAAGCCATAGTACTGAGGTACCGACTTCACCTGGCTTCAGGAGAACTGTACTGATAGCTGTAAGCTCTCAGATAGCCTTTAACATCTTGAATTGTTCCAACTTTACACTGAAGATGATTCTGTTACTGTAAAAAGAGTTTTCACATTCCCTGTCCTCAGGGTGACTCATCTCTTGAGACACAACATAACAAATCAATAACCCTTCTTTAGCACTGGAGGTGCAACTCAGGGTCTGTTAGATGGACAAGGGTCTGAGACCTTCCACAAGCACCCGCTGACCACCCTAGTCCCCACTTAACAGGGTTTGTCATGAACCGACTGACGTACACCTAGAGCAGTGTTTCCTAATTGCTTTTTGGGCACAAATTCATTGGAGCATCTGATGAGAACCAAAGACCTTCTCCTTGAGAAAAAGCGCATACACAGGAACACACACATTTAGAATTTTTAGGGGATTTAGGGGCCCTCTAAAGCCCATCTACGGGCTCCTGGTAGTTCAGAGGCCTTGTATGAATAACTCCCACACAGAGGCTGTCAGTACAGCTGAGGGGGCCTTGCAGATGTTGAGAAAGTTCTGATTATCGCTAGTGTTGGATTTAACTGCTTAAGAGAAATGCTGACTCTTCAATTGAGGACTAAAATGAGAACAAGATGGCTGATGTGTGTCATTTTATAGCGCTGGATCCTCAAGTAAACATGGGGGCTAGAGTTGCTGCTTTTCGGAGAACGTGTGGCTGTTTTAAGTCCTTAATTCTGAATTCTCTCATGTTATAACAGGGTCAGTTACTATTTGGGAAAGCTGTCTCTCAAGATTCTACTTTAGTGTCTTACTGTCATGCAGTACCTGGATAGCACAAGAAACACAGACAGGTTGTAAATACCGATCTGGCCAACTGCAGTGTGTCATGAGTGGCATGGGGCTGTCTGCCACCCCTCAGCGAGTGCTGGGGACCCAGCCAGGCTGATTTAGAGGCGAAAAGCTTTAGACAGTGCGTAATGTGCTTGCTTCTGAGTGTAAAATGTAGGCTTTTCTATCTGAAGCCGAACATCTGGTTGGGCCCTGATGACTTTGAAGATAGTCCTTTTCCTGTGTAGTCTTCAGACCACGGAAGCCCAGTTAGCCATCTTCCGTTAGTGGATACCTGATTTGCAGTTTCGGAGACTGGGTGTTTTGGGCGAAAGCTCATGCCTTGTTAACCTCCTGTCCACTTGGACTGTGACAGCGGCTCAGGCGAGATATGACTTACCCCAAACCTGTCTGTTTAAATTAGCAAACTGTGTTGAAATAGATAAGACGGTGTTACCCTGTCATGGTCATAGAGTGGGGAGATACAGGATGGAGTTGCACCCCATCTGCAATCCTCCAGAGAAAAAGTATGTGCAATTGGCTAAATAAATTGTGAAATATGATTCAGGCTTCTCTTGGTATGGTATAACGTAAGAATTATAAAGCTTTGAGGCCGAAAAGGAAAATCTATAACAAATATACTCAAGTAATCAGTATACCTCAATTTCTACAACCGTTTTAATTATTTTATACCCATGACTAGGTCTCCTGCAAATTTCAGTTCAATATATTCAGTGTATTTTTCAATGTATTTGAGTGATAATACTGTATCACAGTATCTTCAGTTACAGCCCACAAAGAAATATTTTGTGTACACCAAAGGCCTGGAGCAAACTCTCTACCTCTATTGTCTCCTGGAGACAGCTTCTCTTGTGTCATTGCACTGAGTAATCTAGTTGCTGATGCAGAGAGCGAACGAACTGGCATGTTTCTCTCCATTGATGCATTTCCTTCCTTTCAGAGGATCCTTCCTTTTGACCAGGATCCCTACCTTTCCTTTGCTTTCTCCACTGTTGTTCCTGAGCACTTCTAAATACACACATCTCCTCAAAAGCTTTTTTCTCAGTTGCCACAAAAAATTCTGCCTGTCTTTAATCCAGTGTGAGCTCAAAATGATCTCAACCATGCGTGAGAAGCATTAAGAATGCCTGTGATTATTCTAACAAGTAAAAGGAAAGCCACATATTTTGACTCAATTTTAAATAATGTGAAACTACTGCCATCAATTGCAGAAGCCCTTAAAAGGTCTAGAAATTCTGTTTGGCATATATGTTCTTTTGTACGAAACCCGATTTTCCTCAAGCTCCAATACCTTTGGAGAGTAACTTGCTGAAATTTATATTGGTGGTCTGTTTCTCTTTCTTCCTCTGGTTGTGATGAGGGGCTAGAAGGGAGTGTTGAACATGTATACAGGAAATAGGAGGGGAAAAGGTAGAGAAAACTTACATATTGACAGTACCACAGTTTCCTACATCTGCTAAAATAATATTGTCACTATATTCCTATGCACAGACTACCTGGTAAGAGCAGATAAATATCTGTAATAATCTTGAGTTTAAAAATATAATAGTAACACATATACCTTGTAGTAAATGTGGTATATGGCTTTTAAATTAAGTATACATTTTATTTACAAGTAATTAAGTTTTTATATATTAAAAATGCCATCATCTTAGTGCTTGCCCTCCAAAATGTACAAAATCTATAGAAAGAAGCTTAAACATTGCTTCCTAATGTAATAGAAGTGTAGCTGATGCTTAAAAGGGTCACTTGATTAACAAAGGGCAACTATGGTATCTCTTCTGAGTTCTATAACTATCTTCCCTTTTTTTTTCATCCTCTACATCTCAGGGAAAGTAATTTCAAAATGTAGATTGAGGCAATGATTCTATTAAATTCCAGAGCCATGAAAACCTGGACAGTTTTTTTCGTTTTGTTTTGTTTTTTCCTGTCATGGCAGCAGAGGAATTCTACATAACACTTGGATCACCCTGCTGATATAGCTCAGTGGATTGAGTGTCGGCCCTGAACCAAAGGGTCACCGGTTTGATCCCCCAGTCAGGGCACATGCCTGGGTTGCGGGCCAGGTCCCCAGTACTGGGAGTGTGAGAGGCAACCACGCACTGATGTTTCTCTCCCTTTCTTTCTCACTCCCTTCCCCTCTGTCTAAAAATAAAAAATAAAATGAAATAAAATCTTTTTAAAAACCCCCCAAAAAAACTTGGACTGAAAGTTCAAAACCCAAACCTACAGTTTTAGATTTCCCCAAGGGCTACCCATCTGACCTGCCATGCAGGAAAGACCCAACATACATGTATGGAGGGAAAAATAACAGTTTCTTTGCCAATAGTGACCAGACTCCTGTGGTTTTCAGTTTAAAAACTAGATTGTGCAACTGTAGTTATGAAAAAAGAAATCTCCAGCCTTTTCAGACTAAGTTCATATTCACTTTTTTTTTGACCTGTGACCAACCGCTCTTATGAAGTTATATTACCTTAAAGCTTCTCCAATTTACTGGCCCTTTCTTTAAAGAGCTGAAATGATCAGACTTACAAGTTTCCTACACTCATTCATGCTATTGGGGACTTACATGTTAGTGCTTCTTCCTTTCTATATTTGATCATGACTGGTTTTATTTCTCAACAGGTATGTAGCTCATTATTTTATGTACTAATTTTAATTACCTTTCATTTCTTTGCCAGTTTTGAGAGTGCTTAACAATTCTTAAATACTAGATCTTTAACAAACTAAATACTAAGGTAAAATACAGGATGAATAACAAAACAAATTCAGTTACGTTCACAGTCTTTCAGAGTCTTATCAGGATCTTTAAAACTATTATCAAGTTTTTCTTCTTTTCTGTTAAATATGAGCCAAAGTACAATTTATAAAGAGTATCACCAGTCAGTCAGAAAAAGAGTTGAATAATCCTTTGTTCTCACCACTTAATATGCTCTGTTCTAAATTATTATTTTAAATTATTTTTGGATGGCTTTAGGAAGGCCTCTTTTCAGAACGATTGCAAGTACCTGAGCAGTATGAATAAATAAGGTTAACATGTTCATAGTCTTTGACTACTTCTAAAAATTATTTCTTGCATGTGTGCATGCGCGTGTGTGACCTTTGTCCCTTCAGTGCCAAATACAGTGTCTGGCATTCTATAGGGATTCAATGTTTATTTAATTATCCCCAGCTGGTGTAGCTCAGTGGATTGAGCTCTGGACTATGAACCACAGCATTGCTGGTTCGGCTCCCCAGTCAGGGCACACGCTTGGGTTGCAGGCCAAGTTCGCAGTGGGGGATGCTCAAGAGGCAACCACACATTGACCTTTCTCCCTCTCTCTTTCTCCCTTCCTTCCCCTCTCTAAAGATAAATAAATAAATAAAAACCTTTAAAATAAAAAATATTAAAAATATTTATTTAATTAATTACTATGTTACTACACTCAATCTAAATATCTAGCATTAAGGCATTGAGTAAAATAAATTATGATATGTTATACACCTTTAGAAAATAATGTCAGTCAATAGTTATTGAAATGAAATGACTTTTATGATAAAATATCATTACAAAATATGATTTACTTTTGTAAAAATAAATTTTAAAATGTTTTCAGAATATATTTTATACTATAATGAATTATATGTGTGATATGCATGAATTATAAGATTTAACTGTATTTTTCTTCATTTGTATTTTCAAAACTTTCTACAAAGGCTGTGTGCTAAAATCCTAGAGTAAAATCAACAAAGTTTTATAAAATTATAAAGTAAGGAAAAGATTAAAGACAAAATTTTCTCTATTTTATACCATAAACTATAGTGTTTTGAAGCTATGTTGAAAAAGGAGTCTTCGTCTTTTAGAGATACACATTAAAATATTGACAGGCTAAATGAGACAATATATAGGACTTTCTTCAACATAATCAGAAGAGGTAAGATGGGGGAGTGGAGTGGAGAGGTCAAACAAGATAAGACGTGAGTTGATGACTGTTGACACGGGATGATGAACACAGGATTTTATATATGCCTTATCCCTACTTTTTGTATATATTTTAAAGTTATCATATACAGTTTTAAAAATTAAAGTTGTTAGGGTAGCATTGGTTAATAACCTTATATAAATTTCAGGTGTGCACTTTATAATACAACATCTCTACACATAATTATGTGCCCACCCCCCCATGCTTGGGCGCCTTCTGTCGCCATGTATTTGGTCCCCTTCACTCTTTATGTCCCCCTCTCACCCCCCTTTCTCCTGTGGCCACCATTCTGTTGTCCATATCAATGAGTTTGTTACTTTTGTTAGTTCATTTGTTGCTTTTGTTTTATATCCCATGTATGAGTGAATGAGAATTATTCCTAAGAAAACAATAAGAGGTGTTTTATTATAAAAGAAAAGCTTTTCAACAACAGTGGTTTTCTTTTATAATAGAGAAATCTAAAACCCACTTAAAATATCTAACAGAAAGGTATAATTAAATAAGTTATATGCCAACTTATTAAATATTCATTAAAATATTTTTAAAACATTTAATTACATGTAAAAAAATCAGAGTTTACAATTATATATTTTTGTTTACAAAGACCTATATATATTTTGTTTAAAAAGACCTATATAGATGAATTTAGAATAAGAAGATAGATAAGCCAATGTTGAAAGCTATCATCCAGTGTATAAGATTATATGATTTTAAAGTGATTTTTATTTTTTTCTATATTTTCTATAACTAGCATATATTATTTTTATAATAAAAAAGGCCAAAATCCTTCTTAAAAGAAAGTCATTTTATGGTGTGAGGTTAATAATGAAATTAATAAAATGATTTTTCTATAAGGATTATTTTGACATTTTGAAGGAAACCTAATGCTTTGAAAGCCCTAAACTGATAATTAAATTTTGTATTTTAAGATTTAGAGGATCTTTAGCTTTAGACGTATCCGGCGTTTCTTTTATCTTGAACCTTGATAAGCCATAGAAAATCACTTCTAATGAGTATATTGGAGTTATTAAATAGTATGTGAGTGGCTTATGTTTTTAAAATAAGAGAGAATTAGCTTTAGCTGGTATCAGAATTTAAGTAAAATATAAAACATTCAAGTGATGAATATAGATGATTACTTAAAAAATTTTAACATGTGAAAAGATTCCTAAAGGGATCCTTTAAGAAGCAATATTCCTTATGCATCTTAAATATTTAATTTAGAAATAATTGATTTTCAAATAGTTTAAAAGACATATCTACTATGCAAATCATAAATGTATTCATTTCACTGTGAAGTAGAAAATTATCTTGTAGCCTTTTGTGGCCATTTTTCTATGTAATAGTATCAAATATCTAAAAATTTATTAGTTTCAAATGCCAAATATTAGTTGGAGTATTTTAAAATTATTTGAAAAGTTGGTTAGTGTAGTGAAGGAGAAAGTTTTTCTTTTATACATGAGTAAAATTTCATGTTCAATTTGTGTCATATCCCCGATTAGATTTTTTTGTTGTTTTTGTGCGTACTTCTCTCTGGCTTTGGTTTAACGGTACCTCACATTCATGTCAGACAGCTGCTGTCCATGGGACTGACATCACCTCAGCTACCAATGCTTTCAGCTGCAAATTATACAATACCTGAGTAACAGTAACTTTAAAAAACCCAGATTCATTTCTCCCACACAACAAGCAGTCTGAAGGCCTGAGTGTAATCGGTTCAGTCTGTCAGCGATACTGTCTCTGCAGTTCTCTGGCCTTTCATGATGGTGGCAAGATGGCTGCTGCAGCTTCAAGCCTGTGCCTCCATCAAGAGGTGTAGAGTTGGGTAAAGGTGGAAAGGAGGCTGACTTGGCAGTGGCCGTAGCTTTTTTTGGGAAAACAGGGTTTTCTCAGAGACCTCCAAACACAGTTACCAGCTCCTGTGTATCATCGCTAGAACTGGGTTGTATGGCCACCCCAGCTTCGAGGAAGGTGGGAAAACAGGAAATAGAATTGTTATAATTGCGTTAGACTGTGCATTCTTAAACAGGAGGGAGGACGAGGAATGCGGTAGGGATGGGGGGCAGGTGGGCGGGAGGTGAGGGTGGGGTGGTGCTGCCATCATTCCTGAGGGGAAGAATAGCATTTGAGGGAGAGGTGGCAGAAGAAGCTCTGACTCTTTTTATGCATAAAGCACAGATATCCACGCAATACACAGACTTACCTAGTATACCTATGGTATTAAAATTTCATGGGTGGGGTGATTAGGAAAAAAGTGTCTAAAAATGCTCTTTGGGGTGTGATAATGAGAAAAAAAAAATTGAGAGATAATGACCTAGCCCAAGCATAATCCTTTTCCTAAGGTTTTAAACATTGTCTTACAAACAAAATTGGATTCTATTACTGATGACCAAGAGAGGCACAGATATTGAGTAGAAAACTAACAATGTCTGCTACAGATAATGTCATAAATTAAATTAATGAACAACTCATACTCTCCTGTAACATTGATCTTTTCTCATTGGACTGTAAACTTCTTAAGAGTAGGAACTGTGTTCTATTCATCTTTGTATATTAGTTCACTAGGCTCTCAATACACGTATTTCGTCGATTGAATGGAACAGACTGTATTGTACCTAACATGTTTCACAGCTAGACCAATATAAATTTGAGCATATTACCTTACACCAAAGCCTTTGGTAGTTTCCAATTCCGTAAAGACACAGGTCCAACTTTTCATTCTCATTTCCTACCACTTCCTCAACTACATGTAGTCCGGGCTCCAGCACACAGATCTGCTTCGGTCTTAAACACGTCTTTTGTCTCAGTCTTTTGGCTTTTGCATATTTAGTTTCCTCTCTTGTTACTCTTCAAACTCCTTTCTCCTTGAGACGCTGTTCGAAGTCACTTCCTCTGGGAATTCTTAGGTGGTTCCATTTGTCAAGAAGACCTTTTCCGTCCTCTCCAGCCTTTTCAAACCCCTCCCTTCACAGCCTAGATTAAGTCCTGCATCCTCTACAGGTTATCTGCAGGGCCCCCAGTCCACGCGCACCTCCGTCCTCTTTCCACGTTTCCGGTCGGTCGTCATTCTTTGGTGTATCTAATTAAGTACTTAGGTGTACCCAGTGTCTTTACTTGTTAGTTCCTGACTCAAGCATCTGTGTCTTGTCTCCAGGATAGGTTAAATTCCAGGAAAGCCGGGAACCTTTTACAGTGTCTAGTGTAAGTGCTGTGCCTCTAGGAAGCAATGAATAAAAGCTGGTTCATTATTAAAGTAAATATGTAACTATCAGTTGATGAAATGAGAACCAACAAGTAGTTGGAAATTCTGTTTTCTTTGCAGCTCTAAAATCCATTGTATTTGTATTTTAACATCAATATACCCAACATGATGGGGACTCGCTCACAAGAGAAAAATAGAAAGTCCCAACTTAAGAGTGAGAAGTTGTCCACTAGTTCTGACCTGCTCTCCGATGCCTGATCCTTTCTGCATACGAAGCTCAGGGCTCTGGAGTTGACCGGGAATGAGTTATTTAATTTCTCTGGGCCTCAGTCATCACATCTGTAGCACGGGAATAATATTCTCTACCGTGTGGGATTGTTGTGAGGATAAAATGCTAGTACCTGCTTCAGGACCTGGTAACCGGTACGCACTCAGTGATTGGTGCTGTGGATGGCTTGTACTACCAGCCTGATCTTTGGGTGGTAATGCCTTTGCTTTACTGAATTTCCCTCTTAACATTCCCTTGAAGAGAGGTGTCACTTAGATGTACTTGTTTAAAGTATTTCTGTATGCAGAGTTGGGATAAGAGTAGTATCCATATTTTATAGCATTTTGAGCTGGAATGAAACTCTGATCAAAGGCACAGCCAGAGAAGGCAAGTAACTTGCTCCTGGTTCCAAGGTCAGTGGCAGAGACAAAATCAAACCCAGATACCCTGACTCCTGGTTAGCACTTTTTTTTTTTCTTTGCTGCCAGATCTAGCAAAAACAAAAACAAAACAAAACAACAGAATGCCAGTTAGTTTTTAAATCTCAGGTAAACAATTTTTTTTATTATAAATATATTCCATGACCATTAGTTAAAGAAAAAACACATCTATTTGAAGAATAGATTAGAAAAAAATAGATGTACAGAGTCTATCTGATACATAATTATGCTTACTGACAAGCTGTTTTTATAAGCACCTAGAACTTGCTTTTACAAGGGGAAAATGGCACTTGGGGAAGTGAGCTTGTTGATTTTTTAAAAACTTGTTTTAAAATAAAAATTATGACTACATCTAAAAGTCCCCATATGCCCATCACCCAAATTTAGCAATTGTCAAGATATACCCATATTTGTTTCATGTTTTTTTAAAATTTAACTGAAGTGGTTTAATGTAAATCCTGGACATCATGTCACTTTACCCATATATGCTATGCATCTCTAAAATCAAGACCATTTTCTTACACTGCCATGCTGCCATTATCCCACCTAACAAAATTGGCATTAATCCTTTGGAATCTTCAAATACCCAATCCATAATCATATTTCCCCAATTATCTCAAAAATATCTTTTTACAGTTGGATTTGATATCCAAAGTCCATCCATTATATGGTTGTTATGTCTCTTAAAGTATCTTTAATGTTATTTTTAATGGCAAAAATGAAGTGATAGAGAAAGACATTGGTCAATATCATGGGGAAGTTTTATTAGATTCAAAACAAGTTGTTTGATTGCTCCTACACTGGCAACGCAGACCAAAAGAGGTTTTGAAAGCAACGCTGTCATAAATGATTGTTTATGAGCTAATCAATAATGGTAGTTCTATTGCTTTGTTAATACAAGATGAAAAAGGAAGTAGAGAAAAGAGATTTTTTTGTTTTGTCTTTTGAGCTCATTGGGGTTTTGGTTTTGTTTTTTTTGTGTGTGCTGAAGCTGTTTCACTTATAAAATGAGAATAATCATATAATAACCCATACTTCCCAAATTGTGAAGGTCGAATGAAAAGCTGTCTGAGAAAGCTGTGCTTAACTGTATCACAATGTTTCTCCAATATGACTGTGCTTCTGAGTCATCTCAGTGCTTTAAAAATAGTTTCTCTGGTTCTTCCCAGACCTACTGAATGAGAATGTCCTCATGGGGGGCCCAGAAAAGCATTTGAAACAGCCTCTCAGGGTAATTTTAATGACGATCCCATTTGGGGATCAGCAACTCTACCCGCCCTGGACTTGGATTCCTTTATCTATAAATGGTGAATAATGATACTTCCCAGGGCTAATGGCACTTCACAGCACTGTGGGACAGATACCAAATGGAGTGAATAAACACTAAATGCTCCCTTAACACCTTAGTCATGGTCAGTATTATAAACACAGGTGACCCTTATCCATACATTGGACATTTGACTTTGGGATGGATTACAATTCCTCAGCTTACTTTGTTCCCTGGGCAACATCCAGTGTAGTGCCTGGCACACAGAGTGCAGCACATACAGGAGAAATGAGCGTATGAATCATATTATTGAGAAGTTAGATCAATGACTCTTCAGATTATCAATCCACACACAATACAGAAAACTGGTAGGCTACCACTGCTTTCTAATTTAGGAAGGGCCCAGACTTAGATGTGAATGGCCCAGAGAATAGGATTAATGCCCAATGGAATATGTCTTCCAACGTCTCACCTCTCTGTGCACAGTTTATGCTTTTGGTGAAGCTTCCTCCCCTTCCGATCAAAACTGGCTTCGAGGAAAGAGTGAGACTGGAAGCACATTCATACAAACAGTAAAAAGGGCTTAGCCTTCCAGGGCCATTCACATTTCAACAAAGCCCCAAGCTTCTAGAAAAGGGCTCTTCCAATGGTGGGAGAGATGTTCGGTAGAGAGAGGACTTTCGACCACCCTTGATGTCATCCCATGTAGGTGGGTACCTTCTAGTAAGGGGACATGCTGGGTGCCTGCTGTGCCAGCTGGAAAGGCTAAGGGTCGAACTTTCGTGCAGAGACTGTTATCAGAAGGGACGGTAACTGCTGCTGCTGCTGCTGGACTCTAAGGAACCGCCTCCTTGGCCGTCGGGCCACAGGCAGGCTTTCCCTGGGCTGGGTCTCTTGATTCTCCCAGATCAAGAGTCGTGCTGTGGGGATCTGATCAGAAGATTTTGAGCGACAGTCTTCCCTCATCATGCAGGGTCTGGAACACTCAGCTCTGTGTACAAGTAGCAACGATGAAGACTCATACTTGAGAAGACCCTGGAACTCAGCCAGGAGAATATCACTGCAGGAAGAAGACTAGATAACAGGCTTGCATGTGATAGAGAGAGGAAGGCCTTAATCTTATTATGTGTCCAGAGGTGTGAAAAAGAGGGGACATTGTTCACCCACTGATAGCTGACTCAATGACAGTGAAGTTTCCGGGACCTCATTTTAGAAAAATAGCAAGCATGGGTCTCACTTTTCTGGTACCTGAAGACACACACACACACACACATGTCCTGGGCCAGGCTAGTAAAGCCTCATGGGAAATAGAACACTGAAGAGTTCAGTGGGAGGTTTTCAAATTTAATCTTACCAGGTTAGCACTTGACGACAGTTAAGCCGATGGAAGCTTTCTGATGGATGTCAGCATGGCTTATGTGAGTTTTACAAGATATGGGCACAATGAACAAGTGGTTAGAGGAAGATGGAGCAAGGCGAAGGGATTATTTTCTGGTGCATTTCAGTTCACTTTGGGAGTATGGATTGAAGAAGGCTGGCTAATGCTGATGTTCAGGGTCATTCCTTTTGGAGCCTGACTATTATATCTTGAAAGTAATTTCAGGTGGGTTTGTACCACAAAGGCAGGACTAGGGTAGCCTAGTACATGAAGATGACTAGAGAAGCATCTCCTGAAAAACTGGATTTATATGAAGTGGTGTTAATCAGAAAGAAGAGGGCTGGTCATCCATGAAAAAAGGAAACAAGCCAGCCTGAAAATCGTGCTTTTGCAGCGTTTATCCAGGCATCGTCAGTGGAGAGAGGCTCGTGGCGAATGGACTTCCTGTATTCTGATCTCATTCACAAGACCATAGGGAGGAAGTGAGCCAGTGAACCTTAGCACGTTCTTGACCATTCTGGTACTCAGTGACAAGAGGGAAGAAGTTCCCCCAACTCCTAAGAGTGGCTCCCATCTCTATTATACAAGAAACCTCTTATCTTAGGATTTTAGTTCCCCCAAGAATTTGTCTAACATACTGAGCACAGTCCTGATCATTGAGATATGCCCATTTTTTTCTGTTTTCTTTTTTTCTTTTTACTTGAGTGGTGTCTGAAAGAGCACTGCTGTGAGGAGTATCAGACTGAGTAAGAGAGGGACTTACAGATCCAGTGAGACCTGCTCCCCTGACAGAGGAGGTGACTATAGGAGAAGGGAGGTCCTGGAGCTGTTCAGGGTCATTTCGTCAGTCAGGGGCTGCGCCTAGCCCAGGAGCCCGGTCACCTGTGCCACACTTTCTTGAAAGTGACTATCTGGTGATAATAGCAAATACTACTTCTACCCAGGAAGGAATGGCAGGACATATTTATATTTCCTTTTACAAAGAATCATGTCTTATTCACAACTTTTTTTTTGTTATAAAAGCAGTATATGTCTATAAAGGGAATTTGGAAAATATACAGAAGCACGAAAAAGGGAAAAAAGTATGTAATTGCACCAATAAAAACACTGTTAACATCTTAGTATAGTTCTTTACCCCTCACTCTATTTTTATTGAAAATCAAGATCATGTTACACATACTGTTTTGAACTTGGTTTTTTTAATGTAAATTTGTTGTCATGTACATTTTCCTACATCATTGAATATTTCCTAGGATAAGAAATTCGATGATAAAGGAGGTGGGTGTGTTTTTCTCCTTTGAAAACTTACCCTGTTTGGCAAGTTGTCTTGTATTTAAAAAGTGGAGACAAATTAAGGGAAAAACAAAACGATGGCAAGTCCATTCCTACTGGTTTCAAATGTGTTGCTAATAGCTGTGTAGGGGGAACCACGAGACTTGATGTAAAGGATGAACATCAGATTCCGGGTAGGAGCTGGGGGTAATCCAGAGGGAGCTGCAAGGCGCACTGCCAAGAGCAAGTGGTTATTCTGCAGCCCTCTGTGCTGGGACCGGTACTAGTTGCTCCTCCATGGACAGCAGGTTGGTGATTTTTTTCAGTTGTTTGAAGGTTCTAGGAGATGCTCCCACCAGACCTGAGAACTTCTGTCTGGGGTATGTGCCTTTGGGAGGCAAATGAGAGATGTGCACAACAGTTGCTTTTTTTTGTCCAGGAAAGCCATGAGGATGCCTTAGAGAGCGGAGGGATTTTGTGGGGCTTAAATGACAGTCACCTGTGTAGCCCTGGCCACGTTGACCATCTGTTGTTCCGCTGCCCAGGCCTGTAAATGGGCTGGTGTTTTCTCCATTCAGCCTCTGAAAACTCTCCAAGGCACTCAGTTCTCTCTGTCACAAATTATGCCAGTGAAGTCTAAATTGGACTGGGACATATTTCCAGGAATAGAGGTCCACGTTCTGTTTCTATCTTGTATAAATCTAGGATGGTTGCTATGGAACAGTCTTGAAAACAGACACCTGCTGGGGGCCGCCTGTGTTTAGCTTGGCTGATGAGCCCATGCTGAGGGCTTTTTAGTATGCACGCCCCTGGTTCACCACGGGGGTGGGGGAGGAAGGGCAAGCCAGGCAAGGCAAGAGGAGAAGCGAAAGCCTGGGAGCTGGGAAAGGTCGCCTGTGGCGGGCGCTTTGGACTGTCTGCCCCTCACTCTCTTCTTCGTTAACGCCCGCTCTCAAAGCAGCTCGTGATATCATCGCTTTCACAGGAACATGAACGATTAGCACCACAGGACCCTTAGAGCCAATCGAGTTCGACGCCTAATTTTACGGGTGAGAAAGTTGAAGTCTGGAGATGCTAAATGGTGTGAGCAAAGGCACACAGTCCACGCTGGGGCCAGGATTTGAACCTGACTCTCAGTCCGGGCCTCTGTCCACTGCAGGCTGCCTCTACATGCAATACTGACTTTCCATTCGTATTTAGTATTATATTTATATTTTCAGATTTATCTATAATGGAGGAAGAATTGCTTAGTCCTGTACTAAAGGAAGTTAGAGTCAGGCAACTCAAAATCTGCAGCTAAGGAAAAAGTTTCATGATATATTATCGAAAGAATCAGGGAATGTAGCATAGTATGCTGTAGTTTGTATATAAAAATAAGTGCGTGTGTATGCTAATTACTCTTATGCATTCATACATATATGCATGTGAATACATGTCAATTAATAGCTTTGAAAAAATGCTTAAGAAACCTAGCATGATGGTTGCTTCTGGGAAAATAGCCCGGAGCCCTGGAAGGCTGCCGCATAGGAAGGAGACATTTGTTTCACTCCGTACACTGTGAATTTTACTGTAGGCATGTATTAACTATTCAACAAAGTAAACATAAAAACATTTAAAGGTCACATGTGAGCTCAAATAAGGGAGAAAAATAATGCTTGCTGGGAGTTTCTGGAAGGCCTCTTGGAGGAGGTGGCATTTGAGCTGGGCTCTGGGGCCCATAGAACTTTAGCAGGAAGAGTCAGAGCAGGGAAGGTCCTGTTTCAAGAGATGAGAACAGCACATTTAAGGTTGTCAGTCGGGAAGGGCAGGAAGGGTGTCGAGGATGTTCTGTAGTCTGGAGAGGGTGTGGCAACGGGTAGGCGGAGTGAAGATGGGAAGAGGGGAAAGGTAATGAGAAAAGGCAGTTGGATGGAGGTTATTTTATACTTAATAACGGAGTAAAGGGCATTTTACAAATTGACCTCAGTGTCCCTTTCCAAGGTCATCTCCCACCTGTGCTTTGTAGCCACAAAAGCCAACCCTCAGGCCTCCAAATACACAGACCTTGCCCACTTTCATACCTGGGCACTAGCTACTTCCTCTGTCTGAATTCGGTCCGCCACTCCCATTTTCTTTCCCTCCTCCAAGACCCATTTCAAATGTCATCTCCTCCTCCCTGACCCCTTTCAAAGATATAAACACCCTGTCCTCAGTGTTCTCTTGGCATTTTGCATTTGCCTTTATTATAGTGCTTGTCCATTTAAATTTTAACTTTTTCTTTTTTTTTGGTGGGATGAAGATGAACATGAGGTCATTTGTATGCAGAATGTTGCTTCTTTTTTCTCTAATTTAGAATTTTATTCTCTAAGGTCCCAGCTATGTGGGACCTTATTATGATGAAGTATAGCCATGCCTTCTGCTTTTGTGTGGCCGTCACATTACCTCTCCCCATGAAGTCATTTCTTCTGATAGAGAAAAAAAAGCGAGGGTTAGAGACATTATTAACTAAGTAAGAAAAAAAAATTTTTTAAACCTCTAGGCTTAGTCTAAACTATATTAACGTTATTATTTTTTGTCCCCATTAGGCTTTTTAAAGTAGGTCTAGCTTAAAGCCAATTAAAAGCAGATATCCTGACATTTTTTTCCAACTTCTATGAATTTGGAACTTAATGTTAATGGAACATTACATATTCATAAGCAATAAATTATACAGTTAAAAAAAGGATTTTGCTCCGGAGTATCCTGGTAGTCGCAGGGTCATTATGAACTTGTTTCTCCCAGTTTCTATAAGTCCTTGATCAGAAGCTGAGCATCTACAGATATGTTTAATCTCACTGCTGTGTATTATAACTGCGATATAATCAACATAGAAAGTACGTGGATCTATACTTCAAAAGGGGGTTTATAAAACCAAAGAAAGGGTGTGCATACTTGTGTTCTTAGGTTACTCCTCTTTGTCCTTTTTCTCCCTTAGACAATTTAGGGAGTAACTGCTGCCCCCGTAGTACAGTTTTATCCATACAGGGACATGTATAAGAGGAGCGGCGAATTCACAGCGAGCCTGGATTTGTCCCCCCCACTTCGCAGACACCGTGCTTCTGCCTGGACCAGTGTCTGCCCAGACCAGGCTTGAATATTTATTTCTCTACACTAATGGGATCCTTTACCAAATTGTTCAACTGCTTGCTTTTTTTCATTTGCTAATACATCCTGGGTACCCTTCTTGCTCAATACGTACAGGCTGCCTGAACTGTTTTTAGTGCTGTGTTGGACTCTGCCAGGAGGATATGGCAGACTTAATTTAACCACTGCCTCTTGATGGCCCTTTCAGTTATCCCCAGTTCTTCTTTTTCTGTTATGAATAATGCAGCAATGGGAATTCTTGCACATGTGTCTTGGCTACTTGTGTAGGGATGACGGGACAATGTGTTTAAAGAATTGGGATTGCTGGGTTAAAAGATATATGCTTTAAAAAATTTAATAGCTACTGGAAAGGGCATACCAGGGGCAGAGTGGTAGAAGGGGTGCACCCTGGGATAGGCAATAAGGGAGCACCTTATCTGTCAAGAATTTAACACCAGGAATAAGACCGATATGGATGTGCTTTTTATTATCACCGTGTGCTGGCAGTGATGAAATCAGAGTAAATTCTGAGCGATGACTTTGGGGGCAAATTGCAGTTCCCACCTCTGTGACCCTAGGAGCATACTCCTGAGTTTAAACAGTAGATTAGAAATAAAGAATAATAGCACAGTGATTATAGAGACTACAAAATAGGACTAGATTTACTTCAGTTCTGTTATTCTTTGTGACCTTTTGTGTTTAAATTGAAAACAGGGAAGCAGGGTGCATGCACACTGCAAAGTGTGGTATTTTGATTGATAAATGCAAGTTTTAGTTCATACACGAAATATTTTACTTCATTTGAAAAATGCTTTTAAGCTGCAAGTTGACTCTGGGTGACAAATACACTAAGTGTGCAGGTGGGTTCTGTCAAAGTGCAAAGATGGCACGCTTTGCACATCCCGCAGGGATGTGTGAGGACGTCTGCTTAAGGGAGATCTCTTTGAAGGTTAGAGACCAGGCCTGGAGAAAGAGAGAAATCACCCACCAGCTGAAAAATGTCTTTCCAGTTCCAGCCTTTATTTTAGGATTGTGTCTTCATCTGTTTGGGCTTCTATAACAAAATGTCATAGACTGGGTGACTTAGAAACAACAGAAATTTACTTCTCACAGTCCTGGAGGCTGGGAAATCCAAGATTATGGTCCGTGTAAATTTGATGTGTAATGAGGACTCAATTTCTGAGTCACAGATGGTACATTTTCACCGTGTCCTCATATGGAAGGTGCTAGGGGATCTTTGGGGTCTCTTTTATAAGGGCACTAACTTCATTCATGAGGGCTTCACACTCAGACCTAGTCACCTCCCAAAGGCCCCGTGGGGTTAGGTTTTAACATAAGAATTTCTGGGACATGCAAACATTCAGATCATAGCAGATGGCTTAGTTTCCTCGAGGCTGCAAAGGTAGGCAGGCTTCCTCCAAAGGAGAGCCGGTGGGAGGAGAGGTACAGATGACATTGTAAATTGGCTCGGAGGCCCGATTAATGGGGCTCAAACCCCGGCAAGCCTCCTCGCTAGCTGTCGTCTTGAGCAAGCTACTTTAATTCTCTGTACCTTAGTTCTCCCAGCTGTAAAATGAGGAAATGATGGCATGGACCGCAGTGTTGTTGTAATGACCACTGAGCTAACTCCCATAAGAACCTCAGTGTCCAGCCAGTGGTTAAGTACCCTGTGAGTGTTTGTTGTCGTCCTTATCAACTAAGGGTCAGACATTCTGCGAGGCATGGGGGTAGCTTCTTTTTGATGGCCTTACAAATTCTACAAACTATGCATTATTATCCACGTTTTGCCATTCTGGTCATGTGACTTGCTCAAGGTTATGCTGCTAATCAGTGACAGAGATGAGAATCTAACTGAGACCCCAACGCCACAACCTGGACCCCTTGTAGACGATGGGATATCGGCGATTTTATACATTGAACCTGAAACCAAATCACCTCACTCTATTCAGTGCTCTGGGCTAATTATCTACAACAAAATACTTTGACTTCTACGGCTTGAGCAATTTGTAAACTAAGGGTGTATCTTAATTCTAGAGAATGCTGGAAGGCTTAATGATTGCCCCTGAAGAGAGGCAACCTCTCTCTCAAAGGGAGTTCATGAGAAAGAGAACTTCTGTTGGGAAAGTATTTTTATATTAAATGTGGGAGCTATCTTTTGAGTAAAAAGTCACCTATTTGGAATATCTGTCAAAGCTATCTGTATGCACTTCGTATTTAAAATATTAAGGAAGTGAAATATGAGATATAAACTGTAGACGTAATGTACAGCGTTTGAAAAAATCCTGAGTGGATGGAAAGTGCTGGCTCAGCCAAGCCCCCGCTCAGCCACCCCCCCCCCCCCCCCCCCCCCCCCCCCCCCCCCCCCCCCCCCCCCCCCCCCCCCCCGACTAAGCCACTTCTCCCTCAGGGGGAAGTGAGTGGGTTGAACTAGATGACCTTTCGGGCACATATTCATGCTGTTTCTTTCCACACCCGGGGCACATGTTGTTTTACATTCTATGTGGGGGTGTGCCAGGAATTGGGGGAATTCCCAGAATATAAACTACATATATAAAAAGTTGCATCATACTTATTTTAACCAAAAAGGGATTAATGTCCTTAATCTTTAAAAAGTTTTAAAAATCATTTAAAAATGATGATCACCTGGTTAGAAAAATAGGTAGAACAGATGACTTACAAAAGAAAAAATATAAGTGGTCCATAAAAAGATGAGTTTTAGTTCTCACTAGTCACTAATGAAATACAAGTGAAAACCGATCAAGCTGGCAAATATTATTCCCAATGATCGTTGGCAGTATGATGAAATGAATACTCTTGTACGCTGCTTATAAAATATGAATTGGTCCAACTTTTTCACTCCTTTTGTTCCAGTAATTGCACTCATATTTATTTACACTAAAGAAATAACCATATATTTATACACATTTATTTTAAAAATATCCACTTAGTGTTATGGTAAAAATTAGAAACAATTTAAATGTCCAACAATAGGCAATTGGTTAAATAAATCATGCTACATTCATATAAGGAATATTATTCAGTCATTGAAATTACATTTGAAGAATCTTAATAATAAAGAAAATATTTATGATGTAAATGTTAAATAAAAAAGCAAGACGCAAAACTATGTATAAAGTGCTGTATTAGCTTTGAAAAAAAAATGACGCACTGAAAAAAGGAAACAGGAAAAGGTACACTAATATCTTACCGATTTTGGTTCTAGGTAGTAGTTGGTTTTTTCCTTAAAGTCCTTCCAATAGTTCAGTGTTTTTGAAATGTTCTCTAGTGTGTATGTATTAATTTATAACCAGAAAAGAAAAAACAGTGTATAGAAATCATCCAGAGAAAATGAGGAGAATTAGCCAGAGTGGGGAGAACCCCCTCAGTCTGACTGGATCAGCGAATAAGGGAGGGAATGCCGTTCTGCACCGACGGTGTGAATACGTGTATCGAATGACGAGGGGGGGGTGGTTCTGGCATGGGGGGATGGGGGGGGCCCCTGGGGTGTGGTGGAGGTCCACCCAGACACCAGGCAGGTTTCAGATGTTCACAGGGAGTAAAGATCAGACAGGGAGCTACTCGAAGCCCCAGGAGGAAACAAAGTCATAAAGCAGAAGCTCCCACTGGCCCCTCACCTTGTCAGGCAGAAGAGGCCCGCGGAGCAGAGGTTCTTTCTCGCTCTCGGAGTCACTTTGATTTGTGATCTGGTTTTGTGTGTGTAATACATTTTCATTCCTGCGTTTCTTTTCTTTTAAGTTTTCATTATGGCTTTTTTGCTCTTTTGCAAAAAGCTAATTCTGCAGAATTGGGGCAAGGAGAGCCAAGAAAAGTTAGTGAAGGTAACTATACAGTAAATACTTCTATAGCTCTCAGTCTGTGCTAGGCAACATTCTGTGTGCTTTACATGCAGAGCCCATTTAATCCTGTACAACAAACTTGTGCAATCGGTACTTTAATTATTCCTTTTTCATACTTGAAAAAGATGAGATTTAGTAACTTTCATGAGATTACACAGCGTCCGTCCGTGCTCTTAATCACTGTGCTATACTTCCTCTATAGACAAAGGACTGAACCTCAGAGAGGTTATGCAATTTACCCAAGGTCACATAGTAAGTCACAGACACTGGAGTCAAACCCAAACTCTCTGACCCCAGAGTCTGTGTTCTCCTTTGTACTCTGAATTGCCTGTCCTTAGGTAGCTGGAGCTCTCAAACTTTTTATGTAAAGGGCCAGACAGTAAATATTTTAGGCTTTGTGGGCCATAGTCTCTGTGGCAACTTTGAGTTGTAGCAAGAAGGCAGCCATACACAATCCATAAATGAAAGCGCATGACTCTGTTCCAATACAATGTTGTTCTATAGAGGCTGAAATCGGAGTTTCATATAATACTCACGTCACAAAATATTGTTCTTTTGATTTTTTTCAACCATTAAAAAAATAAAGACCATTAAAAAAAATTGTTGTTCAAGCACAGTTGTCTCCATTTGGGGGCCCCACGGACACAGATGGCAGGTCTGGCCATGGGTTGAGCCGTAGTTTGGCACCCTTGCCTTATAGCATCATTAGATCATAGAACGGCTACATATGCATGTATCTGCCTCTTTGCCCTCTCTTTCCTCAAACAATTCAGCTTGGGCCCCAAACATGCATAGAAAAATGAGTCCCTTGGTAAATAAAATTGACAGTCCTTAGAAGTCCAGAGACTACATGACGTTTTCTGAGCACGCCTTGTCGGGGCTGAACCCTTGACTCCAATCATTTTCTCAGAATATTCCTTCCATTATTTGGAGAGAAGTCATAGTAACTACATTTTCCCCATCACCTTAGTTTTGAGATGAGCTTCTGGTGGTACCTGGGCAGTTGGCTGACTGGCTGTCCTTGTTTTTGACTGCGTACTTGGACCAAGCTGACAACTCTACACCTGTGGTGACAATCATCATACCCCTGGGACCACAATTGTGAAAGGAACCAGCTAGGGCAGCATGGGTGGAACAGAGGCGGGCGAGGGTGCCACAGCCCTGCTTGGCCTGGGAGTGGGAGATGCAAGGCTCATGGCTCAGAGGGGCTTCAAGGATGAGGGTGCCGAGGTCATAGAAGGCCTCAGGGTTTGGCGATGTTCAATGTTAATTTAGCTACAATGGGGCTCAATCAGCTTTAGGCTTAGGAATGTCAATGTTGCTCAACGTTGCTTTGATTTTTGACTCTGGAGAACATGTATGAAAAGATGCAAACCAGCATCTTGCAAGCAAACTTTTAGAACAAAACCATTTGGAATTGAGATGATCTGTGTATAAAAAGAAACTGATTTGAAAGTGATTTCCTTTAATGATTTTGAGGGAGAACTTAATCATTATTTGTAGTGATTACAAACACACTATGGTGAATTAACTAGAATTAGTGAAATGAACTTTTGTGAGAGGAAACAAGATAAAATAATACTTGAGAAGGTGTTCCCTGCAAAGGCTGTAACTTTATTTTAAAAATACTGTTACTGAAATTTGATCTACGTACAGAAAAGCGAACACATTGTGGGTCTACAGCCTGATGACTTCTCACACTGGACACACCCGTGGAGCCAGCTTGCAGATCAAGAAGTAGTGTGCTTCTTGTAGCACATCAAGGACAGGTTTATTTGTAGGAGAAGCAGGGACCTGTTTGGAAGGGATGGCTTTAAAAAGTGCCTGGAAGCTGGCTTTGCATAGGAAGCATTGCTTTATCTGAGATGCAGTGGGGAGCCCTGGGGGGAGTTACGGTGTGTGGGTGACGCAGGGACCTGCTGCAGCTTTGGAGACAGACTCTCGTTAGGGCTGACTTTGCCTTCGCCATTTCCTCACAGTGTGACTCCAGGCAGGAGCCTCACTTCCTGAAATCTCTGTAGTTGTGAAACGGTAATCAGTAATCTCCTCGAGCGCAGCCACTGAAACTCCTTCATGATTAGGCCTCAGGGTCTGTTGTTACAGTGATACCACGGGGGAAGTCCTAAACAAATGCTTTTTTAAAACTAATAAAAAATACCTAATGAATAATATATACAAAGTACCTAGTACAGTCCCTGGAAGATGCTCGATAATGTAAATAAAAGTCACAAAGTGATCCATTGACCCAGTAATGCCACATTCGTGAATATGTTCCTCAAGAAAACTGTCCACATAAAAGTAATATATATAGACAAATATCACACATATATACAATGTATACACAGCTTATATATATAATATCACACACACAAACCGTATATATACCTGTATGTATACATATATATATGGTTCGTGTATATATAAAATGGCACAGTTGGTAATTATGATGAAATACTGGAACTAGCTCAAAGGCTCTGTGAGCAGTGGGGAATGGCTGTGCAATTATGAATTGTAGCAACAATGGAAAGCTATTTATCTAAAACCTGGCAAGTGTGTAGACTATGTTGAAAATAAAAAAATTTTTATATCTGAGAATATGTTTAGAAGATATGCACAAGCATATATTTATGAAAGAAGGACAATTGAGTGTGATAAAATTTAGAAATGATTATGCTTTTTTGAAATATTAAGTTGTATAAGAATTTTTGAATTGATCCTCTTCCCTGGCAAGGAGAAGAACAAAATGAAGCACCCGGACCCCCTTGCCAGATGGGGAGCTCTGCGTGGACTCGCCCACCATGAGCGAGGCCTGCTCCTGCCGTGGTGTTCTTGCCAGGTTCCGAAGGGGCTGCCGATGGACGGGGGCCCTGGGCAGCAGATGAGTTGCTGGAGAATGTGATGATTTCCTAATCACCTAAATATGTTAGATTTATGACAGGGTCTATTTCCTTCATGAAAGAATTGACTGCTGCCGGTGCCGGTCCTTTGCCCGAAGCTCTTTCGGGGAGCATGCATCTAGATGGGATGACGTTGGTTCATAAGATTATATACATTTCAAGAGTATAATTCTATGATACATGATCTGTCTGCTGCATGCATTACATGCCCACCACCCAAAGCAGGATCATCTTCTGTCACTGTATATTTGGCCCCCTTTACCCTTTGCTACCCCCACACCCACTTCCCTCTGGCAATCACCATACTGTTGTTTGTGTCTATGAGTTTCAGTTTTATATTTCACATATGAGTGAAATTATATGGTTCTTAGCCTTTTTTGATTGACTTATTTCCCTTAGCATAATATTCCTTAAGGTCCCTCCATGTTGTCACAAATGGCACTATTTCATCTTATGGCTGAGTAGTTAGTATTCCACTGTATATTTGTACCACATCTTCTTTACCCAGTCACCTATGGAAGGGCACTTCAGGTGTTTCCACATCTTGGCCACCTCGAATAAAGCTGCAGTGTACATAGGGGTCCATATGTCTTTGTGAATAAATGTTTTCAAATTTTGCAGGAGAGGGATTGCTGGGTCATATTATAACTCTATTCTTAATTTCTTGAAGAACTGCCATTTCCATAGCTGTGCCAGTTACATTGCCACCACCCGTGAAGGAGAGTTCTTTTTTCTCTACACCCTCTCCAAATCTTGTTTTGACTTGTCTTGTTGATCACAACCATTTTGACAGGTGTGAAGTAGTATCTCGTAGTTTTGATTTGTGTATCCCTGATAGCAAGTGAAGTTGAGCATCTTTTCATATCACTGTTGGCCATTCGTATGTCTTCTTGGGAGAAGTGTCATTTTAGGTCCTCTGTCCATTTTTTAATTGGATTGTTTGTTTGCTTGGTGTTGAGTTGTATGAGTTTTCTCATATATATTTTGGATATTAATCCCTTATCAGAGCTGTTGTTTGCAAATGTCTTCTTCTATTTGGTTGGTTGTCTTTTTGTTTTGTTGGTGATTTCTTTTGCTGTGCAGAAGCTTTTTAGTTTGGTATAGTCCTGTTTTCATTTATTTTTGTGTTTACTTCCCTTACCTTTGGGGTCACATTCATAAAATTTTCTCTAAGACCAAGGTCCATAAGTTTAGTACCTATGTTTTCTTCTATGTAATTTATTGTATCAGATCTTATATTTAGAACTTTGATCAATTTTGAATTAATTCATGGACATGGGGACAAACGATGGGTTCATATTTTTGAAAACAGGAAACAGCAGGGGATTCCAGCAGCGTTTTGAAGTAAGCTATCTCATAAAGTCCAGACAACCTAAAACATGCAATAATAACTATTAATTAATAATAGTCATAATTTCAGCTATGTTTTATATTGTACTCTATTGTTCTGAAGAGGCTTTCTTACAAAACAGACGAGAGTATTTCCAAATGTACGAAGTCTTATAAAAGTCCAAGCGCAAGTTATTGCCATATTGTTATTATTTCCACCTGAACCTTATAAGCATCCTTGTGAGGCAGGTAGGGCAGATCTTATTCCAGTTTCACAGATGAGGGATGAACACAAGAGGACCAATCATTTCAGGGTGACGTATGGCAACACAGAAGGGGCACCTGGTCTACCAGTGGGTCAGGCGATCAAATCAGATTTTCAAGAAGAGGTGAGAGCAGCAGGGTGAGTGAAGGGCAGATGTTTCCAGGCAAATAGAGAAGCACAGAGTGTGTCTAAAGGAAGACTGGGTATCTGTGAGTTGGGATGAAAACTGGGACTAAACCGAGACCGGGATCTCCTACTGGATAGCCCTCAGCTCGCCAGAAGGTGAACTGGACCAAGACGCTCATCCATATGCCCTCTTTTTCATCTGCTTGTGTCATTTCTCTGTAGTGGACAGAAGCACCCACAACCTTTGTCTTTGCAAGACACAGCTTCCGTCTCATCCTCTCTCTGTGTGTGCCCATGGGGGCCTGTTGAAGGCATTCTTTCTGTGAAAATGGTGAAAAGAGGAGAAAGGGAAGAGGAAGAGAAGCTACTGAGATATGAGAAGTTCTGGGGTGGAAAGTTCCTTAATTCTAGTCTGCTTTTGAGTCCTAAAAGGATCACTGAGTGGTCATTTATAGTGCTATCTGAAGTCACACTGTATTGAGGACATGTAACTGGGGAACCTCTGTCAGCCACTTGTGAAGTACCACCGAAAATCCACTTCTATTTTTCACCCCATAACCCCTTTAGGGAGGATCTCTCCCTTTAGGAGAAATTCCACTGAAATGAAGCTCATCTGCCTTCCACACTGACGATGTGACCCACAGTGGCTCCATCTTGGGCACACGTGACACACCTTCTGAAGACGATCTGTCATGTCTATATAGGGTATGGCTCTAACCTGGACCAGAGCTCCTCCCCTGCCCTTCTCTCCCAGCCCCATATTTAGCCATCTGCCGAAGGTTACGCATATCATCAGAGTTGATCATCCGCCCCTACCGATGCAGAATAATATAGAGAGTTATGTGTCTGTAGTCACTGTGACAGGCAATAAACGTTTCTCCTTTAGCTTCAGATTTTTTTTTTAAGATTTTGTTTATTTATTTTAGAGAGAGGGGAAGGGAGGGAGAAAGAGAGGGAGAGAAACATCGATGTGAAAGGGAAACATCGATCAGCTGCCTCTCGCACACACCCTGATCAGGGACCGAGCCTGCAACCCAGGCATGTGCCCCTACTGGGAATTGAACCAGGGGACTTTCGCTTTGCAGGGTGACTCTCAATCAACTGAGCCACACTGGCCAGGGCTGGCTTCAGTTTTAATAGAACCACAGAGAAAGCTAATCTTGTTTAACCACCTTACTGTTTGGGAAGCTGAGGCCCAGAGAGCTGACTTGAGGTACCTCTGAATGCCAGAATGGGCTGGGGAATGGAGGTCATTTGGCTGAACAGAGCTTTTTCTCTAGTCTGATTCTTTTGGACATTACAGATGGCAAAGCTCAGACAGAATTTCTTTGTTCACATTGCATATATATTTTTAGGCTGAAAGTACAAATCCACCGCCCTTTTTTGTAGTCATAACTGGGTACAGGATACACAGAGTATCCCTTTTGCTGGAAAAATCTTAGTGATACTTCAAATTCCCCACTTATCATTAATAATTGTGTATCATTATATTTAGTAACATTATATTTTAGTAACTTTTAGTAACTTTCAGTGGTATTAATAATAAGGACTACTTCTTGTGTGTTTGCTATGTGTTGACTATATACAAACAGTATGTTTATATTATGCACTGTGCTAGGGATTTTATACATCTAAGCACACTTAATACTATTAACAATCCGATGATGTAGGCATCATTGCCTACATTTTACAGAGGAGGAATCTGAGGCTTAGGGAGGTTAAGAAAATCTTCTAAGGTCATCACACAGGTAGTCATTTGGGCAGCCTGGATTCCATATCAGATCTACCTGACTTTAGAGACCGTGTTCTGACCAATTTTGCCTCATCAACTTCTTTTGGCAGATATTTATTCAGGAAATTTAGCTTTTACTCAATCTATTGGAAAGATTTTATTTAATAACCAAAAGTCTGACACATGTACATTTTTCTGAAGTTCTGGTTCTTCTACATTGGGGTCAAAATAAAGCTTCAACATGTCTTAAGAGGTCTTTGCTTTAAGCTAAGTAACAAGGGGGTTACAAATATATATACAGCTTTAAAATATCTGTAAGTCTAAGGACTTGAAGTTTGAGATATCCCTTGGAGGCCCCAGGAAGACCTTGCTCAAATGTCTGGTGACAAAGAGATGTCCAGGTCCATAATGCATCAGAGTGACCCAATATGAGTCTTCAGATAGAACCCCGCTGAACATTTGACACCCTGGCCCCTATGCTATGAACATTCAGTATTTGGTATTTTAAATAAAGAGTAGTGGAAACAGGTCACACATGGCTCTCTATAGCTCCTGTGTGCCGGGTTCTGTGCCAAGCCGGACTCTCCACATGCTGAACCCTTACAATAGTTAGATGAAAAAGGTGTTTTCCTGTTCTCATATTTTTAAAAAACCAAGACTCAGAGAGCGTAAGTAACTTGGCTAAAGACACGCAGCTGCCATGTGGTTAAAAAATATGAATACATGAAAATCATATAAATTATTTATTTGATTAGCCCATTTGCAAAGGCTATTATATCTAATTAAACAAACTGGGACTGTGGGTTGACAAGGATAAAGGCATTTGGGGTGAATATTAGGATTTAGAGGAGCGATTTTTAAAAATTGAAGCAGACCACTAGGTCTGCTTTATACTGCTTTCTGTGGGACATGTCAGGAAGATTACCAGTTGCGGGGCTTATAAGCCCATGTTGTATGAATAACTTTCACTTTGGATTTCGGTCTGAAACACCTTTCGTTTGAGGCTGGGTTGGCCTTATGATGATGTCCCTTGGCAAACAGGACACTGTGTCTATCACTGATCTCCTTGTCTGGAACTCTCTCACCTGCAGTGAATGAGAATTTATTTGACCCTTCCATGAAATTCGGATTCTGTTATATTTATGCCGTCCTATCTAAGTGACAGGCACTGCATGTGGTTACTTTTAAGCGAGTTATTTCGATACACCAGAGGTCTAGCAGAGTTCCTGATATATAGGTAGCTATCCAAAAATGTTGAAAGAAAGGAAGAATTGAATCCTCACAACATCCCTGAGAAGCGGCTCCTAAATTTATCGTAATCTTGCAGATATGTAAAATGAGGCTTGGAGATCAAGCACCGTGTGCCCAAAGCCGAGCTGTTGTGTGAGTAATGGAGTCTGATATCTGAGGCAGAGATGCCAAGGACAGCACCCTTTCAGTTATATCAGTAGCCACTTTTGGGGAAAAAACCTCAAGGGAAAAAACAGCAAATTTTTAGAGTTCTCGTAAGTTCTTTTCTCTGACCTCAAATTCCCACATAAACCAAGGACTGGCTGATTAATCGATAAATGAGCAGAAGTGCTTACACTATCAGTGGCCCATTACATTTCTCTCCCTTGCAGTTCCCAAAGTGACTGGGACCCACTAAAAACTGAAGACAGAGAGCGCTGTCAGCTGCCTTCCCTGCGTCTCGGAGCGGAAGCCAGAGAGAGCTGTTTGGAAACGTCTCATTCACACACCAGGTTGCTATTGAGGTCTTTTTCATGTTGTGATCAGAGCGGTTGCTTGTGTTTTTATCACTAGGCTGATTTTTGAGATAAAATCAGCTTCTGCTTCTTGACTGGGTGGAGTTGTGGGTGCCCAAGCTGGGGGATAACAGATCCAAGCTTTCTTTGCTGGGGAACAGTGGGTTAGAGAGTGGGGTAGGACGGCTGCACTGAGGTGGGCCCCACGTTCAACCAGCTTGCCAGGGAGGAAGTGCCCAGGCATCCAAAAAGGAAAAAGACAGACTCAATATTTCCTCTTCTCTTTCTGTTCCAGTTGAAGACCAGGCTTTGGAGCATTTTAAAGTAGACCGGGGTCTCTCTTGGATGGACAGAGAGAGGTAACATCCTACAAATTGCTGCCAGAGGTCCTCTCAGACCCCTCTGGTTTTCATTCCCTGTGTTGAATGGCGTTTGCTTCAGCCGTTCAGAGATTCTGAACTTGTGACTAGGAATCTAGGCTGGGAAGATGCTGAGTTCCATCAAGTGTGTGTTGGTGGGAGACACTGCTGTGGGGAAAACCTCCCTGTTGGTGCGCTTCACCTCAGAGACCTTCCCAGAGGCCTACAAGCCCACGGTGTATGAGAACACGGGCGTGGACGTCTTCATGGACGGCATCCAGATCAGCCTGGGTTTGTGGGACACGGCCGGCAATGACGCCTTCAAAAGCATCCGTCCCCTGTCCTACCAGCAGGCCGACGTGGTGCTCATGTGCTACTCCGTGGCCAACCACAACTCCTTCCTCAACCTGAAGAACAAATGGATTGGTGAAATCAGGAGCTACCTGCCCTGTACCCCAGTGCTGGTGGTGGCCACCCAGACTGACCAGCGGGAGATGGGGACCCACAGGGCCTCCTGCATCAGTGCCATAGAAGGGAAGAGACTGGCCCAGGAGGTGAAAGCAAAGGGCTACTTGGAGTGCTCAGCCCTTAGCAATCGGGGGGTACAGCAGGTATTTGAGTGTGCCGTCCGAACTGCCGTCAACCAAGCCAGGAGACGCAACAGAAGGAAGCTCTTCTCCATTAATGAGTGCAAGATCCTCTAACCTCCAAGAGACTTCAACCAACACTCACTTACTCACCTGAAAGACTAAAAGGGACACGGAGAGTAGGCAAACCAGCAAGGGCTGATGCTCTTTCTGTACATCCTGAGCAGCGCTTTCCTTTTGGATATAGTTTGTTGATGGGACTTGGCCCCCGGATGTTTTTATTAAGTGCACTCTGCAAACGAGCTCCTTGCCCAGTCTTACCAGAGGATCCCTTGGAAGCTGTAATGAATATTCCATCTCCGATTTAAAAAACTAAAATGCTGTCTATAATTTTGGACAATGAAGTGAGCATTCCAAAGAATTCCATATTTAAAGACACATTGTATTTAAATGATAACAAAATGTAGAGCTTTTGTATATAATTAATTTTCACGCTTGGGAAGTCTTCTCCGACATACTCACAAACACCCACTGCTGTGTGTGTGAAATAGTCTTATAGGACTCTGCCGTATGTTTGTAGTGTTATTTTCACCTGAACTAGTAATTTTGTCAAAGCCACTTGCCTGCTAGATTTTTCTAGGTAATCAGATTTTAAAAGGACCATCAACCGATCCTTGCTGTTAATTTTTCACCCAGCTGTTATTGTTTGTATAAAAAATATGTTTGAGAACATGATATTTTAATACTGCCCAATGATTTAAAAACAGTTATCAGTCTATTTTCCTGTAATTATTAAAAAAAAACATTTTTTATTTACAATACTACCTTTCATCCAAAGACCTCCAGGTACGCACTAAGTATTCCTCTTTCATTTACCAAACCAGATAGAAGGAGAACCTTTCAGGCAGAGAGTCAGACCGCTCCAAGCAATAGCAGCAGAGCTTGGAAGAGGATTTCAGGGTCTCACTTTCCTTTCAGGAACCACCGCACTTTGCCTGGGTTTTCTGACACGGGCTCCTATCTGACTGTGGACCTTGTGAACGAGAGCCGGCTCAATGTCTGTGTGACTATAATCAGGAGATTTGAGCTATCTGAGCTATTAACTAAGGTAGCACGGCAAGGTAACTTATTAATTTTAGGGTCTAATCAGAATAATTAGTAAGGTGTCTATGCGCGTATGTACATGTATGAGGGAAGTAAGGTAGAATTTATAGCTTTTACTATTTCATGACTATGAAACACCTGAGAAAAAAAATTACAAATTCCAAGCGAAGGAAACAGGAAAACTGTATAACAATTTTTTGTATAATAAAATGTTACCAGGGAGAATACTGAATTTATATGGACCCCTCAAACACCATTGTATCTAATAACTTAAAAGCAATAGACTCAATCATTTGTTAAAGCTGAGAACAAAATTCTATGAAACTTGAGGAAGAAATTGCAAAGGCTGGCACCCAAGCATATCGTTTACTCGCCTAATCAAATAAAACTGAGAACAACCCCGAACCATATTTGGTTAAGTAGATCATTGTTATCGTAGAACGTGGCCATCACATACAAATGGTAGGGCAGTTGGCATAAACGACTAGGACTAGACTTACGCTGACATAACCAAATCGATTTTTCATTTTCCTTATGTGGTCTAGGCTTCATAGCTATAATCAATGTCAAAATCCAGTTTGTGCTCCTCCCCACACTTTTCTCTCATGCACACCCAGTAAAAGGCCTGGGACCTGGGTCTTGGTCTTTGGGGGCCGAGGTTTCTGAGGTTCCCCGGGGCTGATGGATCTGCCTTCACCCAGCCATCTTTAGTCCTCCAATCCTGTGGCTTGTCCTAGCCTCTATGTCACCTGTGTCCCTTGACTGGAGAACCCCTATATCCAGCCCTCTGCATTGTGCCTCCAGAGGGTCAGAAGGTTTAAAAGGTGAGCAGGCAGGGGAGGCGATAGGAGCTTGCCTTCTTCAATGTCCCTGCTGATCCTTATCTTCTCTGTCAACACGCGAACAGCCTTAAACAAACAACTCACACCGGTTTTTCTTCAGGGCCAGTCTTTCAGGTGGGGACTATTTAGCTTGTTAGCAGGAATGATTTCTATTTATTAAAATTGCCTGTCCCCAACCTTTTCTTTCTTCCTTGTTGAAGGGAGAAGAGGGGCAGGGGTGTCTCTGGAAATGGGAAAGCCCACGTACCTGGTTCAAAGTGAGGAAAAAGGAGGTGGTTCCATTCCAGGGCAGGCAGGGAAGGCTGAGGGAGCACAGTCACCTGGGTGGACCCACCAATAAGCCTTCTACTTGTTGACAGGAGCTAAGCTTCAAGGTTCCCTCTGGGGACCCTCACGCCCAAGAACAGGAATCCATGTGTAAACCCTCCCCCGTGATGGGACCTGGCAGAAATTGAGGCCAATGGTGTCTGTCTCCCCTGCAAGACTATGAGTTCTTGAAGGCAGGGCCACCTCCTATGTACCTTGCAGGGCCCAGGACAGGGAAGAAACCAAAACTCAACAAACTTGTGTTGAACTGGGGAGACAAAAGGAGCTGGGTTGCTGTGTCACAGAGTGGGTATGGGAAGGAAGCGGACCCCTGTCAGCCTTGTGGGGCCAAGAAGTGAAAGTAGGTCATTTCTATTGGAATCCACGTAATGTATGTTCTACACGCACCTTTATTTATTTATTTATTTTTTGCCTGCTTTGACTCAGGTACATGCTTCTTTCACTTCAAAACTCACAGGACCTTTTCATAGGCTGTATTATGTTGATTCTTAACTATTCCATGCAACAACATTAAATATGCTCTTGTTTACATTAACAGTTGATCTGAGTGGTTGAGTTATTCATACTCTTCTTTTTTTTTTTTTTACTTTATGCTATTTAAATGGGGCAGCAATAGCCAGTGTGATGAAATCAGGCTGAGTGACAGGAGGACGGAAAAGCATCCTAATTCATCGTTACTGGTTGCTGAACGCTTTGAATGTGCCGGGCACGGTGCTCAGCACTTGAGCGTGTGCATTATGTCGCTACGTGGTGTGTAGGGGCCACTATAAGGAGCACCATCATACACAAGGAAACTGAGGCTTGGCGCATGGAGATGGTAAGTCCAGGCCATACAGCAGGTGAGCGGCAGCACCAGGACCCTCGAGCAGGTCTGTCTGACTCCAAAGCTCTGCTTAAAACCACCGTGCCCCACTTCCTCCTAGAGCCGCCCGGCTGCGTGGCTTTGCCACATCCGATCTCGTGTAGCCTGCACTTAGTCCTCACTTTCCTTCCGGCAGTGGGGACAGGACGCTCCGAAGTCAGCATCATTATTGGCAAAGTTCCCAATCCAATCCTTGGCTTTTAAGTATAATTTTATAGGTCCATTACATGTGAATTGGCAGTGATGAAATACATCATGATTTGATGCCTTAAAAGGCTTGGAAAAATACTCTCTTTTTCTTATCTCACATTTCTATCCTCAGATTTCAGGAATTTCCTTTGAATGAAGGAGTGATAGGGGAGAGCAGAGCTGGGTTCTTTCATTTTAAGGGTCTGGCACCAAGAAAGGGCACTTTATCCAATATGAGATGTGATAGGAGGATTCCAGTTAGGCATGTTTGCAGGGTTACGTGATACTACACAGGGGACAGTGATCCTGTGAGTTTTCATCTTCAGTGCCTGGAAGGCAATCAATCGTATGGGTTGCGTCCGATCAGAACAACTCAAGGGTAGGGACCTGTTTTTCCTTAAGCTGTCACTCTCCTCATAAAGCAAAGAAGTGTCATCACTGGCTAAGATCTCAAGCAGTTTTTCACCAGGGCAGATAAAATTAACCATAGTAATTACTTGTGATGTAAGTTTGTAAAGAGTACTTGATTAAACCTAAAGACCACATTAAATTTTTAAAAATATATAAATGATTCTAAAATATATCTTGACTTGGAATTTAATACTCACTGGTAATTAGAGAGCTGTAATGAGGGAGTAAGAGGCCAGGCCGTTGTGACACATTTTAGAGTCAGGATGTCTGGGTCATGTGTCTTTCAGTCTCCTCAGCTTCCCTATCTTAAAACAGAGACAATTCCTGGGTTACTCTAAAGATTAATTCAATAATGATTGTGGAAGTGCTTTATATCTGTAAACTATTGTTCAAATGGCAGCATTATTATGTGTTTGGTGGATTCCTATGCAGATACATAGGCCGAATATACTAGATCAGATTAAAATATTCTAGAACTAGTGGGCCATGTGACGGGATGCAGACACAAGTTCCATTTGTAGCAATATTACGCACAGTAAGATGAGTAAAATGACATACAACGATAATAGCAACAATTACATTTGAGTGCGTACTGGTTCCAGGCTGTGTGCTAGGCACTTTCTATACATCATCTCCTTTAATCCTCATAACACTTTCATAAGGTAAATGTTATTCTGTTTCTGCTGATAGGAAACAGACAGATAAGTGGCAATATTTCCCTTGCATGGTTACTTTGCAAAGTGTCCCAGTTTTACCATGTAATTTTGGTGCGAACTTGACCAGCTACAAAGTACATGATGAATTGTATTTAATGTTCAGTACACTGGCCAATTTAGCTAAGAAGGCGAGAATGACCCCTGTTACACCCCGCAGGGGCACAGTGACGATTAGAGCTCAGCGTGAGCCCTTCTTGTGTGAGGTTGTTTTTTCATTCTTCCTGTGAAGTCTCAGGTGATTGCTATACATTGTCCTGGCTGGCTTCTGCTGGCTGTCCCCACCCCTCCCAGGTCTGTTTCCCACCCTTTGCTGCCCCCCTCTGTGACGGGGGGTGGACCCCGTGGACTGTGTCGTCCAAGATCTCCTCCTGGCTGCCCTCCACTTATGTTCAGCTCATGGGAGACTCTGTCTGGAAGCCAGAAGGTGGGAGAAGAGAATAGCTGGGTTCTTCATCCTATTCCCTTCCTGCTTTGGTGACGTTTATCTGTCAAAAACTGTGACTCCTCCATGTGAGGAGCTACAGCTGCTGCCAGGCAGCTTCTCCTGCCTGGTTCTAATTTCACTGGGCTCTAGGGCAGTGTTTCCTCACTTGCCCTTTGGCCCAACAGGACAGAGTGGCTCCTTGCTGGTGCTAGAGTTGGGAGGCAGCAGGTCCCCTAACCCAGACCTCTACCAATAGTGCCTTCATTCAGGTTTCTTCGTCTGGACCATCTAGAATAAATATGGTTTCCTACGGGACTGACAACCTCATAAATATTGAAAGTAGTCTACATGTTCTGGCATAAAATGGTTACTCAAATTTCTACTGAAGGTAGAGGTTTCCCAGTCTGGGTAACCACCCTGTCTTAGCTGCAAATCCCAGGAAATATCACTCTTGACATCTGTTTGCTTGGAAGAGAGAGGAGGAGTATACTTATTAATTCTAATCTGAATAAGCAAAAGAATAGTTCTGGGATAGCAATGACCAAGAATCGTGGGTCTTCTAATAACATACTTATAATGACTGTGCTATTATTCATAATATATAAAGAACTACTATGAAACGACAAGAAAAGTAACCCAATTTTAACATGGACATTTCACAGAAGAAAAAAATATGTATGACCAATAAACAGTAGAAAAGGTGCTCAACCCTGGCTGATGTGGCTCAGTTGGTGGGGTGTCGTCCCGCGGACCAAAGGTAGCATGCTGGTTTGATTCCCGGTTGGGGCACATTCCCGGGTGGCAGGGCAGTTTCCCAGTTGGGGGTGTGCTAGAGGCAACAGATTTATGTTTCTCTAGCACACTGATGTTTCTCTCCCTTTCTTTCTCCCTCCCTTCCCCTCTCTCTAAAAACAAATAAATAAAATCTTTAAAGAAAAGAAAAGAAAGAAAAGGCGCTCAATTTCACTAGCAAACAAAATCCACAGTGAGATATTTTCATACCACCATATTGGCAAAAATTAAAAAGTATGACTTAGCATTGGCAAGGATATGAAACAATAAGAAATCTCATCTGCTGCTCGCGGGGGTGTAAACTGGTGTGACATTTTGGCATTATTGAGTAGTGCTGAATATCCTGTACCTTTGGCCCAGAAATTGAATGCTCTAGAGATATACTTGCATAGATTTCCTGGGAGACACATATGAGAATGTTCTTACTAGCATTGTGGGTAATAGCAAAAATTAAAAACAATCTAATGTTATCGACAGAGAATGGCTAAATAAATTTTGGTATATTCACACATGGACTGCTATGCAACAATGAAAATGAATGAAGAGCAGCTATACATATCAATATAAATGAATGTAGACAATGTTGAGAAAAAAGAAAGTAGCAAACAATATATACAGCATGTTCCATTTATATGAAGTTCAAAAGCAAGTGAAATTTAACAATGTAACATTTAGGAGCAAAAAATGTAAAAGCATGAGAATGATTACCACAGCATTTAAAGAAGTGGCTACCTCTTTAGGAGAGGAAGGGTATACTGTTTAGCAGGGTCAGCCAGGGCATCGCAGGTAGCGGTAGTGCTCTATTTCTTGTTTGGGAAGTGGGTACATGAGTAATCACTTAATTGTTTTTCCGTTATTTATCCTTCGAAAATATTCTTATGTGTTTTATACACTCCTTTGTGTGCCTGAAAATAATTCACAATTTTAAAAGTTGTTTAAAGTTCAAGTTCTACAGTCACATTGCCTGGACTTGAATTCCAGCTCTGCCACTCACTAGATTTGCAGACTGTGCAAGTTAACTGACCCCTCTGTTCATCGGTCTCCTCACCTGTAAAATGGAGAAAACAATATCATGTCTATACATAATATAACTATGTCTGGTACACAGTATATGCTCAATAAATGGCAGCTATATTATTCCATTGTCATTTTATATACCTCAGAGCTGCAAGGACAGGTAAATGGCAGTATTTCCATCCCCAAACCACCCTGCTGTCTGTGGCTGGAGGTTCTAGGACTTGGGGACTGTTAAATGACTTGCCCAAAGCTCCACCAGTTGGTGGCAGACCCTCACCACCTCAGTCATCATCTCACCATTTCTTCTGGGTGTCCTTTTCTCTAAGCTTCATGAGTGGAGAGGGGTGCTTTTTGTTTTGTTTTGTTTTTTAACTTCCTCATTTTTCATAAATGTGCTTTTTGATCCAGGTTTCCTGCACTTTACAGTCTGTGGTATTGTTGCTTAGCACAAGGCAGGTGCCTTTCAGGACCTTCCAGGAGGGATCAACAGAGGCTCAGCTCCTAAGTGGAAACAGCTCCATCTGCTTATTTACTCATTCAACATTTATAAAGCTCCTTGGGTTTTCTATGGGGTTACTCAAAGAAAGCAGAGGGCCCAGTCACAAAAGAGACAAGGACCTGGGCCTATCTCCATCACTGGATTTACCATGCTGTTTCATAATTGGGTGTTTATGTTTCCCTTCCCCCTCGAACCATGACCTTCTTAGCACTAAGGCTGCCAACAGCCCAAGGTCCTGCTTTTGTGGAGTTTAGGATCTAGTTAGGGAGGGATGGGCATGTGTGTGCAGATAATGATTACATAAACCAATCAAATAAATGTGGACGGGTGATCAGTGCTATGAGGAAAATAAACTAGGAAAAGGGAGAGACAATATGGTATTTTATTTTCCTAATTGAGGAGAAGCCTAGATCATGTGGACAAATCTCTTTTAAAAATAAACCATCCCTCTGGGGGGCGGGGCGGAAAGCAGGCTTAACTTTTTTTCTGCCGGCCCCAAGAGGCGGACATACATGCTTTTAACAACAATCAGTGGTCAATATCCAATTCCCCCCCGGAAGTGACCGACTTCACTGGGGATTCCAACGTCCCTGCCTGTTGGGTTAGGGCTGTTCCAAGGAGTGAATTAGCAAACAAACGGGAACAGAAAAGTGACGTGATTAACAGAAGCAGAGTGGTGCTGGGTCTTACACAGGCAAGCGGTTTCTGAAAACAAGGAAGGAAATGACTAGAATTCAGGGTCCAGATAG